>NC_069439.1:37931464-38072240 GCF_026875155.1 Cherax quadricarinatus | reverse complement strand
TTTTTCTATTTCTTGACGTGTTTTATCAAGTGCGGGTTCCAAACAGGTGCTGCATACTCCAGTATGGGCCTGACATACACGGTGTACAGTGTCTTGAATGATTCCTTACTAAGCTATCGGAATGCTGTTCTCAGGTTTGCCAGGCGCCCATATGCTGCAGCAGTTATCTGATTGATGTGTGCTTCCGGAGACATGCTCAGTGTTATACTCACCCCAAGATCTTTCTCCTTGAGTGAGGTTTGCAGTCTTTGGCCACCTAGCCTATACTCTGTCTGTGGTCTTCTGTGCCCTTCCCCTATCTTCATGACTTTGCATTTGGCAGGATTAAATTCGAGAAGCCATTTGCTGGACCAGGTGTCCAGTCTGTCCAGGTCTCTTTGAAGTCCTGCCTGGTGTGTGTGTGTGGGTGTGGGTGTGTGGGTGTGGGTGTGTGGGTGCGTGTGTGTGTGGTGTGTGTGTGTGTGTGTGTGTGTGTGTGTGTGTGTGTGTGTGTGTGTGTACTCACCTATTTGTACTCACCTATTTGTGGTTGCAGGGGTCGAGTCCTAGCTCCTGGCCCCGCCTCTTCACCGGTTGCTACTGGGCCCTCTCTCTCCCCGCTCCATGAGCTTTATCAAACCTCGTCTTAAAACTGTGTATGGTTCCTGCCTCCACTACGTCATTTTCTAGGCTATTCCACTGCCTTACAACTCTATGACTGAAGAAATACTTCCTACTATCTCTCTGACTCATTTGTGGTCTTCAACTCCAATTGTGGCCTCTTGTTTCTGTGTCCCCTCCCTGGAACATCCTTTTCTTTGTCCACCTTGTCTATTCCACGCAGTATTTTATATGTCGTTATCATGTCTCCCCTGACCCTCCTGTCCTCCAGTGTCGTCAGGCCGATTTCCCTTAATCTTTCTTCATAGGACATTCCCCTAGCTCTGGAACTAACCTTGTCGCAAACCTTTGTACTTTTCTAGTTTCTTGACGTGCTTTATCAAGTGCGGGTTCCAAACAGGTGCTGCATACTCCAGTAGGGGCCGACAACACAGTGTACAGTGTCTTGAATGATTCCTTACTAAGGTATCGGAATGCTGTTCTCAGGTTTGCCAGGCACCCATATGCTGCAGCAGTTATCTGATTGATGTGTGCTTCCGGAGACATGCTCGGTGTTATACTCACCCCAAGATCTTTCTCCTTGAGTGAGGTTTACAGTCTTTGGCCACCTAGCCTATACTCTGTCTGTGGTCTTCTGTGCCCTTCCCCTATCTTCATGCCTTTGCATTTGGCAGGATTAAATTCGAGAAGCCATTTGCTGGACCAGGTGTCCAGTCTGTCCAGGTCTCTTTGAAGTCTTGCCTGGTCCTCATCAGATTTAATTCTCCTCATTAACTTCACATCATCTGCAAACAGGGACACTTCTGAGTCTAACCTTTCCGTCATGTCGTTCACATATACCTAAAATAGCACTGGTCCTAGGACCGACCCCTGTGGGACCCCGCTCGTCACAGGTGCCCACTGTGATACATCATTACGTACCATGACTCGTTGTTGCCTCCCTGTCAGGTATTCTCTGATCCATTGCAGTGCCCTTCCTGTTATATGCGCCTGATGCTCTAGCTTCTGCACTAATCTCTTGTGAGGAACTGTGTCAAAGGCCTTCTTGCAGTCCAAGAAGATGCAATCAACCCATGCGCGTGTGTGTGTGCGTGTGTGGGTGTGTGTGTGTGGGTGTGTGTGTGTGGGTGTGTGTGAGGGTGTGTGTGAGGGTGTGTGTGTGGGTGTGTGTGAGGGTGTGTGTGGGTGTTGGTGTGTGTGTGTGTGTGTGTGTGTGTGTGTGTGTGTGTGTGTGTGCGTGTGTACTCACCTATTTGTACTCACCTATTTGTGGTTGCAGGGGTCGAGTCCTAGCTCCTGGCCCCGCCTCTTCACCGGTTGCTACTAGGCCCTCTCTCTCCCCGCTCCATGAGCTTTATCAAACCTCGTCTTAAAACTGTGTATGGTTCCTGCCTCCACTACGTCATTTTCTAGGCTATTCCACTGCCTTACAACTCTATGTTATATGCGCCTGATGCTCAGCTTCTGCACTAATCTCTTGTGAGGAACTGTGTCAAAGGCCTTCTTGCAGTCCAAGAAGATGCAATCAACCCACCCCTCTCTCTCTTGTCTTACTTCTGTTATTTTATCATAAAACTCCAGAAGGTTTGTGACACAGGATTTGCCTTCCGTGAATCCGTGCTGGTTGGCATTTATACTCCTGTTCCGTTCCAGGTGCTCCACCACTCTCCTCCTGATAATCTTCTCCATAATTTTGCATACTATACACGTCAATGACACAGGTCTATAGTTTAGTGCCTCTTTTCTGTCTCCTTTTTTAAAAATGGGAACTACATTTGCCGTCTTCCATACCTCAGGTAGTTGCCCAGTTTCGTGTGTGTGTGTGTGTGTGTGTGTGTGTGTGTGTGTGTGTGTGTGTGTGTGTTGTGTGTGTGTGTGTGTGTGTGTGGGTGTGCGTCCTTGTGTGTATGCATATATTTGTACGCTCGTGTGCGGGGCGTTGACCCCTGGAACTCTCTCCAGGTAAACTCCAGGTGTCCGTGCGTGCGCCCTGGTGTGTGTATGTGTGCGCGCGCGCTAGTGTGGGTGTATGATCCACTTAATATTTGTATTTATAACTCTTAAAATTGTGACCGGGTGGGGAAAGTATCAGGGGTTTCATTACTTTGAATTTTGCTCTTTGATTTTAAAACCATGTAAAAAAAAAGGTGGGGTGATTCTTTTCCCTATGTAACTTGTAAAGATTGTGACCAGATCTACCTGGATTTTCTTTTCCTTTGTAACTAGTACACTAAAAAAACTTTAAGGTCCAATCCCCGGGGAACCCATTATGTACCTTTGAAAATCTTTTAAACTCCCAAACCCACGGGAGGGGTTTTGGGGTGCAAAAATTTAAAAAAATTAAACTAAAGTGTGTGTGTTTGTGTGTGTGGGTGTGTGTGGGGTTTTGTGTGTGTGTGGGTGTTTTTTGTGTGTTTTGTGTGGGTGTGTGGGGGTGTACCACCTAGTTGTACTCATATTGAGGTTGCGGGGGTCGAGCCCGGGCCCCCGGGTCCCCCCCCTTTTCACGGATCGCTACTAGGCACTCTCCCGAGCCGGAGCTTTTTTCAAAACCTCTGTTTTAAAGTATGTAGGGATCCTGTTCCACTACACCCTTTCCCCAAAAAACTATTCCCCCTTACTGACTACTCTGTGGCTGAAGAAAACTTTAACATCCCTGTTTTTTCATCGTCCCTTTCATTTTCCAACGTTTTCCCCTTGTTACTGTGCCCAATCTTAGAAAAATCCTGTTTTGCCCAACCTTGTCAATTTTTCTCAAAAATTTTTTTTATGCCCGTTATCATTCCCCCCTTCTCTCCTTTCCCCCAGTGTCGTCAGGTTGTTTTCCCAAATTAACCTCTCCTCGAAAGGACAACCCCTTTTAGCTCGGGATAGTCTTTTTTGCAAACCTTGAAACTTTCTCTTTTTTTCTTACTGTTTGGGTTTGGGGTGTGGGTGTGTGTGGGGGTGTGGTGGTGTGTGTTTTACTCCCCCATTTGGGTACTCACCTAGTTGAGGTTGCGGGGGTCGGGGCCCCGAGCCCCTGGCCCCCCCTCCTTAAACTGATCGCTACTAGGTCATCCCCCTTTGACCTGAGCTTTATCATACCTCTGTTTAAAAGCTATGTAATGGACCCTGCCTCCACTACTTCGTTTCCCCCAAAACTTTTCCACTTACTGCCCTTCTGTGGCTGAAGAAATACTTCCAAACATCCCTGGGTTTCATCTTGTTCTTTAGTTTTCCAACTGTGTCCCCTTGTTACTGTGTCCAATCTCTGGAAAATTCCTGCCCTTTTGTCCCCCCTTTGGTAAATTTTCCCCCTTTATGTTTTTGGGTATGTGGGTTTATCATGCCCCCCTATCTCTCCTGCCCTCCATGTGTCGGGTTTTTTTCCCCTTAAACCCTTCCTGTAGGACTTACCTTTACTCTGGGACTATTCTTGTTGAAAAAACCTTTGCACTTTCCTGTTTCTTTACTTGTTTTGGGCTGGTGTGGGTTCCCAAAAACGGGTTTCCGCATACCCCAATAGGGGCCCTAACGAAACGGTGTCCCAGGGTCCTGAAACAAATTCCTTATTAAGATGTCGGAATGCTGTTTTTGATTTTTGCTGGGGCGCCCATATGTTTGAAAGCAGTTATTTGGTTGAGTCCCCTTCCCAGGGGGATGTGCCTGGTGTTATACTCACCCCAAGATTTTTTTCCTTGATGAGGTTTGAAATCCTTTTAAACCCCCCCCCCCCAGGGGCTGTACTCCGTTTTTGCGGCCTTCTTTGCCCTTCCCCCAAACTTTTGACTTTTCACTTGTGGGGTTGGGAAATCCAGGAAACCCCAATTTGCTGGACCAGTTCTGCACCTGCCAGATCCCCTTTTTAGTTCTGGGGCCTTGGGCTTCGATGAGTGAAATTTTTTCATCAACCCTTTACTCCTCTGCAAAAAGGGGCACCTCAAGTTATTCCTTCCGTCATGCGTTTTACAAATACCAAAACAGCACTTCCTAGGGGCTTACCCCCTGCGGGACCCCGCTGGTCACAGTGCCCACTCAGAAACTCGCCACGTTAAACCATGACTCGCTGCTGTCTTCCTGACAGTATTCCCCCTGATCCATTGTAATGCCTTCCCCTGTTATCCCTGCTTGGTCCTCCAGTTTTTGCACCAATCTCTGTGTGGAACTGTGTCAAACGCCTTCTGCAGTCCAAGAAAATGCAATCACCCACTCCCTCTCTCCTTGTCTTACTGCGTCACCATATCCTAGAACTCCAGTAGGAGTTTTGTGACACAGGATTCCCGTCCCAGAAACCATGCTGGCTGCTGTTTGATGAGATCATTCCTTTTATAGGTTTCCACCACTCTTCTCCTGATCATCTTCTCCATGATTTTGCATACTATACATGCAGTGACACTGGTCTGTAGTCTAATGCTTCAGTCTGTCTTCCTTTTTTATGGATTGGGACTACATTTGCTGTCATCCCATGCCTCAGGCAACTCCCGTTCGATAGATGTATTGAATATTGTTGTCAGGGGTACACATAGCGCCTCAGCTTCCCTCTCTCAATACCCATGGGAATGTATCTGGCCCCATTGCCTTTGAGGAATCTACTCACTCAGAAAGCCTCTTCACTTCTTCCTCTGGTTTGTGTGCACTGTGTCCAGCACTTGGGGTGTGCCCCACCTCTCCGTCTTTCTGAGTCCCTCTGTCTCCTCTGTGAACACTTCTTGAATCCTCTTGTTGATTTCTTCACATACTTTCCCGTCTGTTCCTGTTGTCTCTCCTCCTCCTTCCTTAGCCTGATACCTGGTCCTTGCTGTTGTTTTCCCCTGATGTGGCTGTACAACTAGTTTTCGGGTCAGATTTGGCTTTCGCTGGCTATGTCCATTTTCATATGTCCTATGGGCCGTTCCGCCTTCTTTACTGTGCATAATTCATTCTGGCTCTACACGACTTTTCTCACTTATTCTCCTGGTCCTATGCCTCTATATTCTTCATTTCCCCCTAGCAACACTTGGTTTTTGCCCCCCTGCCACCTTTGGGTAAACAGGGGGGCTCATCCTGGCTTTTTCCATTACTCTTGTACCCCTTGGGTACAAACCTCTCCTCAGCCTCCATTCATTTTATTGCTACATATTCCATCATCTACATTAACTGGTTTCCTCTCCTGGCATGTTCTCTGTCCCACTGAACCCCGTCAGGTAGTTCCTCATTCCTGTGTAGTCCCCTTTCTTGTAGTTTTGGCTTCATACGTCCTGGCCTTCCCTGCTATCTCTCCCTCCACTTTAGCTCCTACTGTGTATTCGAACTTACAACCACATGGTCACTGGCCCCCAAGGGGTCTTTCATATGTGATGTCCTCGATATCTGCCTACTGAAGGTGAATACTAATTCAGCCTTGCTGTTCATCCTCTCCCTCTCTTCTCTTTGTTAGTGTCCCTTACGTGTTGGGAAAATGAAGTTACTCCATACCACCTCCACCTTAGCCCTCCTAGTATCTTGGCCCCCATGTGGGTCCAAGTTCTCCAATCTATCTCCCCTTGTGTAAAGTCACCCATGTATCCCAGGAGCTTTGCCCGGCATGCATGAGCTCTCACCTGGCCACCAACTAGCCAGTGTGTCAACCATCGCTCCTATTGCTTCTCGTCGACTCTTGCCTTGGCCTCCTGCTGTTCTGTGGTGGTTATACATCACTGCTATTACCCTCACCTTGGGGAACTCCAGAGTGAAGTGTTCCCACATGTAATCACTTTCCTTCTCCGCTATCTTCTCTCCCAGCTCATCAAAATTCGCAGCGATTTCTGGATCAGCAACGCCACTCCTCCACCCCCCTGTTCCCTCTGTCTTTCCTCAGGATTTGTATCCCGTTGGAAAAGAAGGATGCTGTGTATCATACACTGTTATGCTTGGTTTCTGTGGAGAGCTATGTGGGTCCGTGGTGGCTGCTTTGAATCTTTCTTGCCACTCCTCCATCTTTATTGTGAGTAATGATAGGGGGGTAATTCAGGATTGGACTTTGCCTTCACGGTGGTGTTTGGGGGACTGTGAGGGTGGGAGACCTGGTGCTTACTGTGGGGTTCTATAGCTTGGTGTGGGGTGAGGCTGGGAGGTTTGTAGGTGGGTTGGTTTGGGGTGATAGTGGTGTGGGGGCAGGGGGTAGGGAGGTTGTGTGTGGTGGGGGTGGTGGGGGTGTGTGTGAGTTGTGGAGTGTGTGTGGGGGTGTGTGTGTGTGGGTGTGTGTGTGTGGGTGGGGGGGTGTGTGGTGTGTGGTGTGTGACTCAACAATCAATATTTGCACCTATTAACGCATTACAGTTGGACCGGGTGTGGAAGTGTGAATTGCTCATACTCTATAATTTGTTCATGATTGTAGCCAAAGTATAAACGTAAGTAACCATTCTACAGAATCCATTACTCTTTGTAACTTGTGAGCTCATTTACCTTTGTACATAGTTCAGCTATCAAAACTTGGGGCCCAGTCCCTGTCCCAGTACGTACCTCTTTGGGGGTAATCTGTAAATACCTTTATAACATTGTCTAAGATTGTGACCAGACTACCTGGAGTTCATTACCTACTGTAAATTGTGAGTTCATTACCTTTGTAAATTGTGAGTTCATCCTTTGTAAATTGTGAGTTCATTACCTCTGTAACTTCTCAGCTTATGCAAAACTTTGGAAGTCCAGTCCTGGACCAATTATGTACTCTGAATCTTTGACTACTCTCCCACAGGATGGGTATGGGGTGCATAATAAAACATTTAAACGAAACCTTCCTGTATGCTTTTTCACCCTGAAATGTGTCACTCTTCAGTACAGGAAAGACTTGCTATAGCTTTTTTTGCAGGCACACCATCTAAAGGGAACAAAAAGATACAAAACTCCAGACCATGAAAACCTGTAGCCACATCCCCTCAAGTGAGAGATTTTTTAGTGCCAGGAAGGAAAAAAACTGGCAAGAAATGGCAGAAATCGTCCCACCAAATCCAATCATTCAGGGTAGAATCACAGATGGCCTCCACTCCAAACCAACAGACACAGATATTAGTGCCAGAAAAAGTCCTCCCCAGTACCACCAATGCCACAATCCGATGACATGCCTCTTTGGGGGGGGGGCAAATTTACAGGTCTAAAGCAAGCAACGAACAACAAAATACCTTTCATCGCGAGTACCGCTTGCTAGGGGCAATGCAATGTCGCGGCTTCACAGAAGACCCACATAAAGGATCAATTGGACAATGAAATATGGATCCCAGGTTATCGAACCTACACAGATGCACGAAAGTGGGACAGGTCAAAAAAGGAAGGGGGGGTTGGTCTGTATATAGCAGATTCACTATTTGCTCAGAACTGCTAAATGCCTCAAATGATGTAGTTGAAGTTTTAGCAGTAAAGATCGAGAACCAAAATCTGGTCATTGTAGTTGTTTACAAGCCTCCGGATGCAACGTCCCAACAATTCCAGGAGCAGCTGTTGAAAATTGACCACTGTCTGGAAAATCTTCTAGCTCCTGCTCCCAACATCTTGCTCCTGAGGAATTTCAACTTAAGGCACCTAAAATGGAGGAATATGACTAATAATGTTGTTGCAGTGATAACACCAGGAGGCAGCTCAGATGAGAACTCACACACACACATGAGCTTTTGAATCTCTGCACAAAATTCACCTTAAACCAGCAAATAATAGAGCCTACTAGATTGGAGAATACACTGGACCTCATCTTCACTAACAATGATGATCAGATACGAAACGTCACCATATCAAAAACAATATATTCAGATCACAACATAATCGAGGTTCAGACATGTTTCCGCGGAACCCCAGACCGACAAAATGTGATCAGTCATGAGGGAGCCTTCACCAAATTCAACTTCAATAACAAGAACATAAAGTGGGACCAAGTAAACCAAGACCTAAGTGATATAAGCTGGGAAGATAGCCTAAGCACCACAGACCCCGACTTATGCCTAGAGCTGATTAACTCTGTGGCACTCGATGTATGTTCAAGGCATATTCCTTTAAGAAAAAGGAGGAGTACATGTAAAATAAAAAGAGACAGGCGCTCCCTTTACAGGTGAAGGAAAAGAATAACAGAGCGGCTAATAGAGGCCAATATATCTGCAATGCGTAGGGAGACACTGGACAGAAAAATAGCAAACATCGAACTTAAGCTAAAGGAATCTTATAGGAGTCAGGAATCGCGGGAAGAACTAAAAGACATAAATGAAATCGACAGAAACCCAAAGTATTTCTTTTCATATGCCAAATCAAAGTCGAGAACAACATCCATTATTGGGCCCCTACTTAAACAAGATGGGTCCTACACAGATGACAGCAAAGAAATGAGTGAGCTACTCAAGTCCCAATATGACTCAGTTTTTAGCAAGCCATTAACCAGACTGAGAGTCGAAGATCTAAATGAATTTTCTATGAGAGAGCCATAGAATTTGGTTGACACACGCCTAACTGACATTATCCTGACGCTAAATGACTTCAAACAGGTGATAAATGACATGCACATGCACTCTGCCCCAGGGCCAGACTCATGGAACTCCGTGTTCATCAAGAACTGCAAGAAGCCCCTATCATGAGCTTTTACCATCTTATGGAGAGGGAGCATGGACACGGGGGTCGTCCCACAGTTATAAAAACAACAGACATAGCCCCACTGCACAAAGGGGGCAGTAAAGCAATAGCAAAGAACTACAGACCAATAGCGCTAACATCTCATATCATAAAAATCTTTGAAAGGGTCCTAAGAAGCAAGTTCGCCACCCATCAAGATACCCATCAGTTACACAACCCAGGGCAGCATGGGTTTAGAACAGGTCGCTCCTGTCTGTCCCAACTACTGGATCACTACAACAAGATCCTGCATGCACTAGAAGACAAAAAGAATGCAGGTGTAATAAACACAGACTTTGCAAAAGACTTCGACAAGTGTGACCATGGCGTAATAGCGCGCAAAAAATGCGTGCCAAAGGAATAACAGGAAAAGTTGGTGGATGGATCTATAATTTCCTGACAAATAGAATACAAAGAATAGTAGTCAACAAAGTAAAGTCTGAGGCAGCTACGGTGAAAAGCTCTGTTCCGCAAGGCACAGTACTCGTTCCCATCTTGTTCCTCATCCTCATATCAGACATAGACAGGGATATAAGCCACAGCACCGTGTCTTCCATTGCAGATGACACCCGAATCTGCATGACAGTGTCTTCCATTGCAGACACTGCAAGGCTCCAGGCAGACATCAACTAAATCTTTAAATGGGCTGCAGAAAACAATATGAAGTTCAAAGATGAGAAATTTCAATTACTCTGATATGGTAAATGTGAGGAAATTAAAACCTCATCAGAGTATAAAACAAATTCCAACCACACAATAGAGTGAAAAACTAACGTCAAAGACCTGGGAGTGATCATGTTGGAGGATCTCACTTTCAAGGACCATAACATCGCATCAATCGCATCTGCTAGAAAAATGGCAGGACGGATAATGAGAACTTTCAAAACTAGGGAGGCCAAGCCCATGATGACACTCTTCACGTCGCTTGTTGTATCTAGGCTGGAATATTGCTGCACACTAACGCACCTATCAAGGCAGGTGAAATTGCTGAACTAAAAAATGTACAGAGAACCTTCACGGCGCGCATAACGGAGATAAAACACCTCAATTACTGGGAACACTTGAAGTTCCTGAACCTGTACTCCCTGGAACGCAGGCGAGAGAGATACATTATTATATACACCTGGGAAATCCTAGAGGGACTAGTACCACACTTGCACACGAAAATCACTTCTTACGAAAGCAAAAGACTTGGCAGACGATGCAACATCCCCCCAATGAAAAGCAGGGGTTCCACTAGCCCGTTAAGAGGCAACACAATAAGTGTCAGGGGCCCAAGACTGTTCAACTGCCTCCCAGCATACAAAAGGGGGATTACCAATAGACCCCTGGCTGTCTTCAAGCAGGCACTGGACAAGCACCTAAAGTCAGTACTTGATCAGCTGGGCTGTGGCTCGTACGTTGGATTGCGTGCAGCCAGCAGTAACAGCATAGTTGATCAGACCCTGATCCACCATGAGACCTGGTCACAGACCGGGCCATGGGGCGTTGACCCCAGAACTCTCTCCAAGTAAACTCCAGGTATACTCTGTTATAGTTATTATCTCCTCCAGTTTTCCATAACGGAGTAGTTGGAATTTGTCCTCATTGAACATCGTATTGTTTTCCGTTGCCCACTGGAAAACTTTGTTTATATCTTCTTGGAGGTTAACCGCGTCCTCAATAAATGACAGTCTCATGCAGATCCTAGTATCGTCTGCAAAGGATGACACGGTGCTGTGGATTACATCTCTGTCTTTGTCTGATATGAGGATGAGGAACAAGATGGGGGCGAGTACTGTGCCTTGTGGAACAGAGCTTTTCACTATGGCAGCTTCCGATTTAACTCTGTTGACCACTACTCTTTTTGTTTGATTGGTTAGGAAGTTGAAGATCCATCTCCCCACTTTGCCAGTTATTCCTTTAGTATGTATTTTGTGCACTATTACACCATGAGCCATGATCGCACTTGTCAAACGCTTTTGTAAAGTCTGTGAATATTATATCTGCATTCTGTTTTTCTTCCAGTGCATCCAAGACCATATCATAGTGATCCAGTAGTTGTGAAAGGCAGGAGAGACCTTCTCTGAACCCATGTTGCCCTGGATTGTGCAGCTTTTGGGAATCCAGGTGGTTTCCAATCACTTAGTACCACTAGTACCACTTAGTACCTTGTGGGAGCACCAGTTCAAGTGAGCGCCAGCTAGAGCAAACAGCACAGCAAACCCCTGGGATTCACTGCTTTCATGTAGTATTAACTCTCCCATTTTAAGAGGAAAGTGATTTTGTCCCTGAGTTTAGTGGCTTTGAGGTGGATGTGGCCATAACTGGTCGAGGAAATATCAAAAAACCTCGAAAATATCCCATGTGCAAAATTTGTGCAACAGCCTTTCAGAATGTCTTATAACCTATGTCCTAAGTAAAGAGAAAACAATTCTGCAAAGTAATACTTGTTCAGTAGGCTGGCTGACTGGCTGATTGGCTGGCTGGCTGCCTGGCCAGCTGCATGGCTGACCAGCTGCTGGCAGCCAGTCTCTATCTCCGTTTGTCTGTATCTATGTCTATTTCTGTCTGTCTCTCTGTCTCTATCTGTCTCTGTTTATCTTTGTTTGTCTCTATCTGTTTCTGTCTATCTTTGTCTGTGACTATCTGTCTCTATCTCTGTCTATCTGTTTCTGCCTGTCTCTTTCTGTCTCTGTCTACCTCTGTCTTACAGGTACACATAAATACAAGTATACATAGTGTAAATTATCTAGGATAACCCCAAAAATGCAGACAAAGTGCTATACTCAGCTTGAAGATGTGAGTAAACGTGATGAAGCAGTCTTGTGGCTCTCTCTGAGACAGCTAGACAGATAGATAGACAGGAAGCTTGGCAGACAGACATGTTTGTGTACCAGCAAAGGAAAGCAAGGGCCGACACTCATTAAATGTCACCTCTAAACTTATCTTATCAAGTGTTGTCACCGCACTATCACGTATGCTCATCAAATGTCAACACTTATCTAATGTTACCTCATCTTATCACTTCACTATCAAGGGTGGACTGAGGCTTGTTTTACATGCTTCAAGGGAAGAAGAACTACTCCTACTACTACTACTACTACTACTACTACTACTACTACTACTACTTCTACTACTACCACTACTACTACTACTCCTACTACTAATATCACTACTACTATAACCACTACTACTATTACCACTACTACTACTACCAGTACTACTACAACCACTACTACTACTACTACTACTACTACTACTACTACTACTACTACTACCACTACTATTACTACTACCAGTACTACTACAACCACCTACTACTACTACTACTACTACTACTACTACTACTACTACTACCAATAGTACTACTACCACTACTACTACTAACACTACTACTACTACCACTACTACTACTACCACTACTAGTACTACCAGCACTACTACAACCACTACTACTTCTACTAATACTACTACTACTACTGCCACTGCTACTACTACTACTACTACTACCACTACTACTACCACTACTACTACCACTACTACTACTACCAGTACTACCACAACCACTACTACTACTACCACTACTACTACTACCACTACTACTACTACCACTACTACTACTACCACTACTACTGCTACCAGTACTACTACAACCACTACTACTACTACTACTCACTACTACTACTACCAGTACTACTACAACCACTACTACTACTACTACTACCACTACTACAGCTACTACTACTAGTACTACTACCACTACTACTACTAACACTACTACTACTACAACTACTACTACCACTACTACTACTACCAGTACTACTACAACCACTACTACTTCTACTACTACTACTACTACTGTCACTGCTACTACTACTACTACTACCACTACTACTACTACCACTACTACTACTACCACTACTACTACTACCACTACTACTACTGCTACTACTACTACTACTACTACTACTACCAGTACTACCACAACCAATACTACTACTACTACCACTACTACTACTACCAGTACTACCACAACCACTACTACTACTACTACAACTACTACTACCACTACTACTAACCATAACTCCCAAAACCCAAACTACTACTACTACCCCTACTACTACTCCCTATTACACCACTCTACTACTACTACTACCCCCTACACTACCCCAAATACAAACCCCAACCACTACTCCCCTACCACTACAACTACTAACCACTACCCTACTACTACCATACTACTACAACCACTACTACTAATTACCCAACTACACTAACTCCACTACTACTACACCCTACCAAAACTTCCCACAACCCACAATATACTACTACCACTCTACACTACCATACTAACCCCCCAAACAAAACTACTCCCACACTACCTCTACTACTAACCAAAAAAACTACTACCACACTAACTACTACACACCTACTACTACTCCCACACACTACCCCCACTCTACCTACTACTCCCCAAACCTAACACTACCCCTAAACTACCAGTATTTTACACAACCACCTACTACACAACACACTACTACTACACTACTACACTACTACACTATACAAACCCCCAAAACACTACTACCTACTACTAAAACAACTACTACTATCAAAATACACAAAAACTACTACAACTCCACTCTACTACTCCCACTCCCCTCTCTACCACTACTATTTAACACTACTACTACTACCATACTACCACAACCACTACTACTATAAACAACTACTCCCCTACTATACCCCCTCTCCCCAATCCCAAAAAAAATTTTTTTTCCCCTACTACTACTACCTACTCTCCCTTACTACTATCCCAAACTAATACAACCACACTACTACTAATCTACTACCACTACTACTACTACTCACTACTACTCATCCAAAATATACAACCACAACACTCAAACACTACTACAACTACTTACAAACAACTACTTACTATACCAATACTAAAACCCACACTATTTCTACTACTATATACACAACCACTTACTACTACTACCCCATCACTCCCACTAAACTACCCACACTCTCCAGTATACCAAAACCCACTACTACTACTACCACTAACACACCACTACATTCTACCCCACTCCCTACATCCCCTACTACTACTACCAGTACAAACAAAACCCCACACTATCTACTACCACTATACTACACCAAAAAAACTATCCCACATTCTACCAAACATTTTAACAAACCAACCCTACTACACTACCATATATACTACACATACACACCCCACTACTACTACCACTCCCCACTACTACACTACTCCCCTACACTATACCAAAATAACAAACTACTACTAACCATTTTTTTTACACAACCACTACCAACAAAAACTACTACTTTTCCCACTACATACTCCCAACTACTACACCACACTATTCCAACTACTACTACTACCAAAACTATTTTACCCTACTACTAACCACTACTACTCTCCCCCAAACAACTATTACTACACACAACTACACCATCAAACTAAAAACTACACTACTCCACAAACTACTACCACTACTCTACTCCCCTACAACACAACTAAACAACTACTCCCACATACTCCCCAAAACTACTACTACTACCATACTAAAAATTACAAAACCCCAATGCCAACTATCCCATACACTATTTCCGTACTCCCACAACCACATTACTACCCTACTCCACCACCCCCACACACAACCATCCACCACCCCCACTACTCCTCCAACTCACAACCCCCCACACTCCCCCTCCAAAACCCTACCACCCCCAACAACTGCACACCTACCCCCCATCTACAAAAACACCACCTCTCCTCACCCACCCCCTTACCTCCCAACCTAACAACCACAACCAAAACAAACCCACCCCCACTCCACAACACTCCCCTCCCCAAAACCACTATTACAAACACACACACTACCAATATACTACCACAAACCCACAACTACTACTACCCTCTACTACCTCTCCCAAAACCCACCATAAATACTACCCCCCCAAAAAAAACCCCCCCTACAACAAAAACCCACTATACTATACCACACTACTCTACCCCCTTTACTACCCCACACAACTTCCAACACATACTACACTACAACTACTATCTCCCTACTACCACAAAATACAACGCTACAACCTACCACTACTACTACAACCATATTCCACAACCACTCTACAAACCTCCCCACTACTAAAAACCCAAACCACTACTACTACTCCCACTCTACCCAAATACTACTACAACAATCTACTATTACAAACCATACTACACAACCATACTACTACAAACGACCCTACTACCCTACATACTCCCAAACAAACCCCCCTCTTACAAAACAAAACTACTACTACCACTAACTACTACCACAAACTATCTACTAAACACACCCCCTACACTACAACCTACTACCCAAAACCCAAACTACTACTACCAACTACCACAACCACAAACAAAATTACTACTACCATTTACTCCCCTCCCTACCATCACTACTACAACCACTACTCCCACTCTTACCACTACTACAACACATCTATTTTAACTACTACTCCCCAAAATACTACTACCACTACTACTACAAACCCCCAAACTAACACACTCCCAAAAAACACAAAAATACTACCAAACCCAATTTATCTACCCCAACCCAAAAACAATCCACAAACTTCTACTATACTCCCCAAAACCACTACTAAACCCCTACTACTACCACTACTCTCCCACCATACTCCCACAACAATTCCTACTCCCCAAACCCTACTACACTCCCACACTATTTCCCAAAATTTACTACCAACCCAACACTACTAACACCATACTACACAAACCCACTACACACCACTACACACTACTCTACTACAACCCATACAACAAAACACTACACACTACACAATACTACTACTATACCACAAACAACTATCCCCCACACTACTACAACCACTACTATCACCACTACCTATCCCAAAACACTACTACTACCAGTACTCCCACAACCACTACACTTCTACACTACACCACTCCCACTAATCCACTTACAAAACACTACTACCACTCTACTCCCACTACTCCCCTACCAACCCACTACTACTAACCATACTAACTCAACCACTACTACTACTCCCACTATTCCCCTACTACTACCACTACTACAACCCCCACTAACTACTCAACTACAAAACCCCTACTACAAACACTACACAACTACCACCCCAAACTAAAAATACTACACTACACTATTTTCCCATACTCCCACCCATACTATACCACAAAAACCACTACAAACAAATAACTACCAAACACTACTACCCCATACTACACAACCACTCCCTTTATACCACTACCTACTACCAAAACTAATTACTACTCTACCACTACTACAAAAACCATACTCCCCACTAAACTATTACCCAAGTACCCCAAAACCTTTTACCCACTACACTACTACTACTACTACCACTACTACACTACTACCATACTCCCAAAACCATACTACAAAAACCAACAAACCCCAAAAAACCCCATACTACTCAAACCCTACCCCCATACTACTATACCACTACTACTCTACCAAACTACAAACACTCCCCCTACTACTCTTACTACACAAAATTACTACCTCCACTCTACTATTTTCCCTACCCAAATACTCCCTCCCACTACCTACTACTAACCGTTACCACAACCCCTACTACTACCACTACTATACACCCTACTACACTCCCATACTACCAAAACTACAAAAACCCCCTTTACTACACCCCAACTACACTACCTTACACACAACCACTCTACTACTACTACTACTACTACCACTACTACTACTTACCCCCTACACTAACTCCCCAAAATACACCCCACTACAACTACTAAACACTACTACTACCTACTACCCCAACTACTCAATCCTCTACTACTACTACCACTACTACTACTAACCACACACAACCTCTACTATCAACACTACTACTAACTAAAACCAAACTCCCTATACTACTACCACTACTACTACAAACACTACACCTACCACTATACACCGACCCAAAACACCCCCAAATATTTCACTACTACTACCCCACTCTATATCCCACTACACTCACTCCCTACTACTAACCATACTCCAAAACCACAACCACCTACTACTACCACTACTACTCACCATACTACTACACCACTACTACTTTAATACTACTAAAAACCCACTACAACTCCCAACACATTCTAACACAACCACTACTACTCTACAACTATCACTACTAAACTACTACCATTACCCCAAACAACACTACTAAACTCTACTTACTACTACCACTATACTACTACCGTACTACACAACCACTATTTATTTTACTACTCCCCTACCCCCTACTACATCCCCCTTTACAACACTACTACTACTATTTACAAGTACACCCCACACACTACCCCTACAACTAACCACTACAAAACTCCCAAACTTACAACCACTACTACAACTACTACAAACCCCACACTACTACATTTACCCTACCACTACAAATTACTACACAAAGTACTACCAACCACTACTACCCCACAAACAAACTCCCCCCCCTACACTCTACCATACACTAAACCACTACTTACTACCATTACCCCCAAAACCACTCCCCCAAAACTACAATTAAACTACACTACTACATACCATAAAACAAACCATACACTACACCCTACTACACCCTACAAAACTAACTACCACAAAAACTACCAACTACTACTACCATACTACACAACCACTTCACAACTACACCACTACAAAACCCTACCACTCTACTACTCTACATACTAATACAAACCCCAACTCCCCAAAACACTATCTCTCCCAAAACACTAACTAAACTACAACTACAAAACCCCTCTACTACCATACTACACTACCACACACTACTACCAGTACAACCCAAAACCCACACACTACTACTACCACTACTACTACTACCACTTTACTACCACCCACTACTATAACAACTACCACATAACTCCCACTAACACTACTAAATACTACCCCCAACTACTACCACTACTAATTTACAACCCCACTCTACTAACTATCCCCTCCCTTTACCATCTACACAACCACTACATCCACTACTATACTACAAAACTAACCCCACCTACCAACTACTCCCAAACACTACTACACTACTATACCACCACTACTACCTCCTCCAAAACACTACACTACTCCACTACTACTCCCAACCATACTACCAACCACACTACTACAACCTACTAACAAACACCATACTCAAAACCATAAAAATACTACACTAATACACTACTCCCCTATACTAAACCACTACACAACCACTACTAACTACCAAACAATACTACTTACCTACTACCACCCCTACTACTAAAAACAAACCTAAAACAAACAACCCAAATACCCCAAAACTACACCACTACTACTACACTATACACCCATACTCCCCAACCCACTACTACAAAAACCCTCCCACTACTCTACTACCAACTACTACTCCCCAAATACAAAACCCAAACCCCAAAAAACCACTACTACACACAAAATTAAACTACCCCAACCCTACTACTACTCCCCTTATCCCCTACTCTACCATACTACCACAACCACAACTACTACCACCACTACTCTACTACTACTACCCAAACAAACTACTCCCATACTCCCACAACCATTTAAACTCTACAACTCCCAAACACTACCCCAAATCCCCTACTACTACTACCAACTACCACAACCATACTACACAAAACTACCACTACTACTTACTACATACTACCCCAAAACACACTACTAAAAACCTACTCCCCTACTAACCCCACTACAACCTACTAACCTCTACTACTCCCAACCACTATTTACTCCCCTACTAAAAAACCCAACTACCAACTCCCCAAAACCCACTACTACACTACTACCCACTACTACAAAAACCAAACTCCACTACTACTAATCCAGTACTACCAAAACCCACTACTACTACTCCACTACTACTCCCACCCCTACACCCTACACTCTACTCACTACTACAAAATACCAGTACTACACAAACACAAAAAACAAAACCTACTACAAACTACTCCCCTTACCCCATACTCCCACAAACACTACTACAACACTACCACTACTACTACTACCATACTAAACCCCTACTACAAACCCCTACTACCCTACCACTACTACAACTACTACCCCCAAATACTACACAACCCCATATTAACAACAAACTACTATTTCTACTACTACTACCACACACTATCCCCACACTACTATTACCATACTACACAACCCAATCACTACCCTACTACAAAACCCAAACCACTATTTACTACTACCACTACACACCACTTTTTACTCCCACCCCCTACTACACACCATACCACCACTACTACTCCCCTACCTACCCTACAACTACAACTACCAGTAAATCAAACCACTACAACTACTACCACTAATTACTACCCTCTACACCACTACTAATTAACTTCAAAACTATTTACCCTACTCCCAAAAAACTCCCTACAACCATACTCCAAAAACCACTACTCTATACACACTACTACTTAACATACATACTACCATACTACCACAACACTACACAACACTCCACTACTACTACTACCACAAAACCCAAAAACCCTTCTACCACTACTACTACCCCTACACTACACAAATACTACTACAAACTACACTACACTATACTACCATACAAAAAACCACTACACCACAAAACCCTACACTACTACAACAATTTACTACACTACCCCTACTAACCCCCACACCACTCCCACTACTACTCCCACCACTACAAACTACTACTCCCCACAACTCCCCTCCCAAAAACCATCTACTACCACTACTACACTACCAGTAAAAACCACAACACTACTACACTCCCATACTACTACTACCACACAACTATTTAACCCTCTACTACAACCACTACCCCCAAACTATACCAGACACCACAACCACTACTACCTACAAATCCCTACTAAACTATCCCTACTACCATACACAACCCACTACTACTAATACCAAATCTACACTAACCAAAAACACTAACCACTACACTACACAATATTTTACCAAAAAAACCCACTACTACACTACAATGCTACACCCTACCACTAACTACAAAATCACTACTACTACAACCCCCCTACTATTTTAAACCACTACTACTACCACTCCTACACACTAACACTCTACTACCACTACTACTTTACCACTACTACTCTAAACTACACTACTATACACTAACCACAACTACCCCTTAATACTACACAAAAAACTACTACCATAATACCATTTTATTTCTACCACTCTACTACCACTACTAAACTACCAATACCAAACACCACTACACCACTACACTACACTACTCCCACTAATACTCTATCACTACTACTCCCACTACAACTACTTATACCCCCCATCACTACTACCTCCACTACTACTACTACCACTACTCCCCCAAATTTCTACCACAACTACTACACCAAAACACACAAATCTACTCCCCCAAAAACTACAAAAAAAACCACTACAACTACCCCCCAATACTACCACTACAACTACTACTCCCTACTAAAAACCCTACTACTACTACTACCAATCCTACCACAACCCACACAAACCCCTACTTACTACCTCCCCCCAAAACTACTACCACTACTACTATCTAACTACCACCACTTCTACTACCCACTACTACTACTACCATACTCCCCACAACCACTACACTACTTCTCCCACTACTACTCTACCACTATATTTTCTACTACCATAACTACTTACACTACAACTACTACCAACTAAAACCACAACTACTACTACACATTATATCACTCCACACTAACTACAAACTACTACCACTACTACACTACCACTCCCCTACTACTAACACTACTACTCTACCACTACTACTACTACCACTAACTACTACTACCTACTTTACACTACTAATACAACTACATTTCTACCACTAAAAATCCCCTACAAAACCCACACACTACAACTACAACACTACACACACAACTCCCACAACACACCTATTTACTATTTCCACTACTACTACCCACTACTATTTACTCTACTACAAACCACTACACCCACACTACTACTACCACTAAAACAAAACCAACTACACACCACTACTACACTCCCCTACTACACACTCCCACTCTTCACCACTACACCCCACTACTACTACCCCCAAAACTACTATACCACTAAAAACCTACCACACACACTACTCCCAAAACTTTAATACTACACTACAACTACCAAAAACTACTACAACACACCCCCCAAAAACCTACACCACTAACACAACCACTACACTACTACTACAAACACTACTCCAAACAAACCACACTACTACTCCCAAAACACACTTACTCCCAAAACCCAACAACTACCACTCCCCTATCACCCACTCACTACTACTACAACTAACAAACTACCACTACTACTACCACATACTACCCCACTAACTACCACTACAATTTTCCACACTACACACACTCCCACTACTACTTTCCACACTACTCCCAACTCTACACAAACTACTCCCACTACACTACTACCACTAACTCCCACTACTACTACTCACCACTCCCTAAACTACTACACCACAAAACCTACAACCACTACAACTCCCACTACTACTCCTACACTAAACCCCACTTACTACCCCCCAAAACCCACTACACTACTACTCCCCTACTACTAACCAAACTACCATACACTACACTACCCCCCTACAACCCCACTACTACTACACCCCACTACTACTACCACAAAACAACTACTACTACTACTACTACCACTACTACTACCCTACAACTACTACTACTACTACTACCACTACTACACCCTACTACTACAACTCCCACTACTACCACTACTACTACCCACAACAAAACACCTCAACTACTACTACTTCCCACAAAACCTACTACCACATACTACTAACACTACAACCCACTACTACTACTACTCCCCTACTCCCACACTACTACCACTACTACTACTCCCCTAACTACTACTACAAACAACCACTACAACTACCACTACTACTACTACTACACAACCCCCCTACTACTACCACAACCCCTACTATTACTACCACTACTACTAACTACTACACTACTAAAACACTAAAAACCCACTACTACTACACTACTACCACACACCCCCACTACTAACTACAAATACTACCACTACTACAACAAAACTACTACTACTACAACTACTACAAACCCCTCTACCCATACTACACCACTACTACAACTACTCCCCAAAACAACCACTACACTACCACTAATACTACCACTACTACACTACTCCCTACCAACCACAACTATACCACTACTACTACACTACTCCCACTACACTACTACTAACCACACTACTACTATTACCACTACTACTACCACTACTACTACTACAAACCCCCAAAACTAACCACTACTACTACCACAACAACTACTACTACCCCAACAATACCCCAACTACTACTACTCTCCCCTACAACCACTATTTACTCAACCACACTACTAACTACTACTACTAACAACCCACACACACCACTCACACTCAATTTAACTACACACTCCCAAAACTACTACAACCCCGCACTACTACACCACCACTACTACTCCCAATAACTACACACCAAAACAACTCCACCCCAACCAAAACCCCCTACAAACACACACAACACAACTACTACACAACCCAACAACTACAACTAAAACAACCACTACACACCAACTACAACAACTCCCAAACCACACAACCCCAACAACAACCACTCCCCTAACAACCACAACTCCCACTACACACTAAAACCCACCACTCCCTCCCTACCACTACTACTTCTACCACTACTTTTTTTAAATTTTACTGAGACAATCTTGAAAGACAACATAATACATATAATAGTATAACACTGTTGAGAACCAAAAGTAGATACATTCCCACCACGTGGTCCGGGGGGTTCAACGTGGGTAAAAAGGGCTCCGAAACCTTAGCGTTTAAGGCGTGCAATACAGCTACAGTAACAGGGTAGTGGAACGCATGAACAATACTACAGTGAAAATTTAAAGTTTTTAGTTAAAGAAAGGAGGGGAAAGCTGAAATCATAATTTTTTCAAAGCGCAAACCGTTGGGGTCTTGGGCGCTGTTGCCACTTTGGGTAGCGGTAGGCCTGAAAAAGTGACGTCACGCAATTTGTGCCATTTACAAAAAAAAGTGAAGTGTAATAATTGAAGTGAATATAAGTGAAGTGTATACATCATCAGTGAAATGACACGCTGAGGAAGGGGGATGTATAGAATAATTTTTTAAAAACACACGGGGTAAAGGGATCCCCAAAAATGGGGATTTAAGGCCTACATACAATTTTCGTCATCAACTGGAAACTTTCACAGCACCTTTGAGCGCAAGTTTAAATTTCGCCATTTGGGGTTTTTCATGTTACGGCCCTGCGGCCTTGCAACTGTTTGATACTGGTCACTCCTCCTCAACATTCCAAAAATTTAAAGAAAGAAATAGCATGACAAGAGAATATAGTGTTGACGAGTGTGAGAAGGTAGGTGGGACAAGTTTTTAAGGGAAACATTGTAAACGGTGCTAGGGTCGGGCCCCCAGGGGACACAGTTGGAAGCTGAAGACACAGAAATGAATCACAGGGATGTTAAGGAAGTATTTCTCAGCCTCGGCAGGAGTAGTCTAGAAAGTGAATAAGGTTTGGGAAGGCGATGTAGTGATCAGGAAAAACCGTTTATATACAAATCTTTAAGCAGAGGTAGATAAAGCACACACGGCTCAAGGAGAGTGACCTAGTAGCGAACAAGTGAAGGAGGCGGGGCCAGAGCTCGAACTCGACCCCCGGACAACCAATCAACTAGGTGAGTACAACAAGGTGAGTACACATCAGTCAAGGCAGACGAGGGTCACAATGCTCCAGAACATTAAGAGTGGGTTTTTTAAGTCGTGCAGTAACTTGCTAGTCATAATAAATTGGTAAGTGACAACGTCCAGTTGAACAATCCTACGAGTTGATAACCAGAGTTATTTTTTTTATTTATTATCACACTGGCCGATACCACCAAGGCAGGTGGCCCGAAAAAGGGGAAATACTTGCACCATCATTCACTCATCACTGTATGCCAGAAGGGTGCTTACACTACAGTTTTTAAACTGCAACATTAACACCCCTCCTTCAGAGTGCAGGCACTGTAACTTCCCATCTCCAGACTCAAGTCCGGCCTGCCGTTTCCTCTGAACCCCTTCATAAATGTTACTTTGCACACATCTCCAACAGCACGTCAAGTATAAAAACCATTTGTCTCCATTCACTCCTATCAAACACGCTCACGCATGCCTGCGGGAGAAGTCCAAGTCCCTCGCACACAAAACCTACTTAACCCCCTCCCTCCAAACCATTCCTAGGCCGAGCCCCTACCCCGCCTTCTCTCTCCACTACAGACTGATACACTCTTGAAGTCATTCTGTTTCGCTCCCAATCTCCTCCAACATGTCCCGAACCACCTCAACAACCATTCCTCATCCCTCTGGACAAACATTTTGGTAATTCCCGCACCTCCTCCTAACTTCCAAACTACGTAATTCTCTGCATTATATTCACACCACACATTGCCCCTGCAGACCATGACATCTCCACTGCCTCCATCCTTCATGGCGACAGCAGAGCTCTACAGGACATTCATCACCCACTGCATCACACCCATATAAGAGGCTTTGGTAAAACTATACTCTCATACATTCCCCTCTTTGCTCCAATGACAAAGTTCTTTTGTCTCCACAGACCCTAAGTGCACCACTCACTCTTTTCCCATCATCAATTCGATGATTCACCTCATCTATCTTAGACCCATCCGCTGACACGTCCACTCCCAAATATCTGAATACGTTCACCTCCTCCATACTCTCTTCCCTCCAATCTGATATTCACTCTTTCATCACCTAATCGTTTTAGTTAGTCCTCATAACCTTACTCTTTCCTGTATTCCACCTTTAATTTTCCTTCTTTTGCACACCTAACCAAATACGATCCACATCTCTGCTCTGCAACATCTCTTCAGAATCTCCCAAGAGCACAGTGTCACGCAAAGAGCACTTGACAACTCCCACTTGTGTGTGATTCTTTATCTTTAACTCCACGCCTCTTGCCAAGACCCACTGCATTTACTCTCTTCCAACCCCATCTATAAATCATTAAATAACCCACGGTGACATCACACATCCTTCTCTAAGGCCTACTTTTACTGGGAAAAAATTTCCCTCATTCCTACATCCTAACTTGATCCTCACAATCCCGTAAAAACTCTCACTGCTTTCAGTAACCTACCACCTACACCATACCTTTGCAACATCAGCCACATAGCCCTCCCTATCCACCCTGTCATACGCCTTTTCCAAACCATAAATGCCACAAAGACCTCCTTTAGCCTTATCAAAATACTGTTCACGTTATATGTTTTCACTGTAAACACCTGGTCCACACACCCCCTACTTACCTTTCCTAAAAGCCTCCTTGTTCATCTGCTATTCTATTCTCCGTCCCTACTCTTAATTCTTTCATTTATAACCTACCATACACTTTAACCAGTACACTCAACAGACGTTATCCCCCTATTAATTTTTGCACTCTCTTTTATCCCTTTGCCTTTATACAAAGGAACTATGCAAGCTCTCTGCCAATCCCAAGTACCTTACCGCTCTTCCATACATTTATTAAATATTGGCACCAACAACTCACAAAACATAACCCCACTGCTATTAAACATTTCTATCTTTATCTCACATCCCATCATTCCCGCTGCCTTACCCCCTTTCATTTTACCTACTGCCTCACGAACTTCCCCCACACTCACAACCTGGCTCTTCCTTCACCTCCTACAAGATTTTATTGCCTCCTTGCCCTATACAACACGAAATCACAGCTTCCTATCTTCATCAACATTTAACAATTACCTCCAAAATATTCCTCCATCTTCCCAATACCTCTAATAACCAGAGATATTAGTTAAAAAAAGACGAGAGGAGCCTGAATCTTTAATATTTCAAAGTGTCAAACCGTAGTTGCTAGTAGGCTTCTGTTGCTACAACGAGATTCAAATATACAAAGATTCAAGTGAGTGAGGAAGCGGGTGTTCAAGAATTTTCGAGAGATTGGATAGATCAAGTGAATTGTGGGGCACCATACAGACGAGAGTGAAAAAGTTAATAAGGCAAAAGTAGAAAGGCAAAATATAATATAGAACAAGGAAGGTGGCGGGTGGTGCATGTAGTCCTGCTGAAACAGATGACTCACAACAGTTGTGTGACATAAAACATATAAAGTGTAACACCGAATGTGAAGTGTACCAATATAATTGAAGTGTATTATATCAAAAAGTGCCATTGAGGGACGCGGATTCATGAGTAATAAGCGGTTATAAAGATCCAGGTGAAAGAATATTCAAATAGTTGATAGAAGGCGTGTGTACGACGACTACAGTCATCAGCATCTGGCAACTTGTCATCGCAACAATGCCAGCTTAGTATAACTCACTGTTGGGTTGTTTTGGGGGTTCTGATCCTGCCTTAGTCACTGTTATATACTGGACACTCACTCCTGCAAGCTATAACCAGAATTAGAGCAGAAATAGCAAAGATAAGGTGAAGATAGGGTTGACTACGAGGACATCCTAGCGAGGGGAAGCCTAGTTGAGGGGCGTCAGACACTCCTATAAGCTGAGACAAGCTAAACTTTACAACCTAATTACTTTCTGTGTTTATAAGTAGAAGTGATAAGTGCTGAAACATTGTTGGTAGTTTTAGAAATACGGGATTACAACTGATATTATTAGCATTATGAATACTAGAATTGGGGGCACACATACACACGCACACACACACACACACACACACCACACACACACACCAGCACACACACACACACACACACAAAACCACGCAGCACACATAAACACACACACACACACACACACACACACACACACACACACAACACAGCACAACACACACACACACATACAGACACACACACACACACATATACAGGATTTCACACCTTCCCTGTAAAGTGACCCTCTAACACTTCCCTTCCACCGCCCCTGCCTCACTCCTCTCCCTCTTCCTCTCTCTCTCCTCTTCCTCACTCTCTCTCTCTCTCCTCGCACTCTCTCGTCTCTCACTCCTCTCTCACTTCATACGTCCATCTCTCTCCCTCTCTCTCTCTCTCTCTCTCTCCCCTTTCCTCATCCCTCTCTAACCTCTCCCTCTTCCTCTCTCTCTTTCCTCCTCTCTTCCTCTCACTCTTTCTCTCTTCCTTCGCTCTTTCCTCCTCTCTCCCTCTCCCTTCCCTCTTCCCTCTCCCCCCACTCTCTCCTTCCTCTCTTTCTCTCTCTGCTTCCTCTTCTCTCTCTCTCCCTCCTTCCTTTGTCACTCCCCCCTCTCTCTTACCGTTTCTCCATCTCTCATCACTTTCTCCCCCTTTTCCCCTCCTACCCCTCCCTTCTCTCTCTTTTCTCACTCTCTCTCCAACTCCTCTCCCCCTTTTTCTTTTTCAGTTGTCATTTCTCTTTTATCTAAAAAAAAAAAAAAAAAAAAAAAAAAAAAAACGGTTGCGACTATCGCAGGAACCAAGGATCAGATGACAATGGTACTGTGTAGGGAGGAATGATGGAGGAGTCAGTGGAAAAGGATAGAGCAAGAATAGGGAGAAGAAAATTAGGAGAGCTTTTCCGAAAAATGCAGAAAGAGGCTCTCTGTGAAATGGGAAGAGAGGTTGGAGAAGGAGATGAAGAATTGGATGCCCAAGTCGAACTGCAGTAGCCAGGGTAAAGGTCCTAGAATTGAGGTAAACAGGTGAAGCAAGTCTCAGGGGTAGTGCCAGTAGAAGACCATCCATAAGAAGCATATAGGCTGAACAGTAAGGAAGGAGATATGAAATATGCTAAGGTCCTATCAGCCTGCAAGATTAAGGGCAGGGAGTGAAGGGAAAGCAGATGGGTGCAGATGAGAGGGAGTATAGGTCAAATGCTGAGGGGCACACCATGCTACCAAGAGCCACTGGAAAAATCAAGGGAGAAAATGACCACATACAACAGGAACCAATCACAGAGGGAGAGGCAATGGGAGGAGGAACAAGGGCAAATCAGGTTTCATCCATGGGCTCGGGAGAGGAGAGGAAAGGACACACACTGAAAGACGGCAAAAGAAAGGAAAGGGAGGATTGGAGAAAATCATCACGGAAATAGGGGGAGAAGACATGGGACGAGATTGTAGAATTTTCAGAGAATAGGGGTACATGAAGGGGAGAAACGACTGATCAAAGCTGAATTCTCAGGACAGAAACATGCAGAACAGGATCCTACCAAGAAAAACCACGTTGAGAAAGCTCTGAAGAGTACAAGAAGGTGTTCCTAGACAGAAGACAGAACACAAAAAGTAGAGACGAGCAGCTGAGGGAGAGGACAAAAGAGCGAAAGAGGAGCTAGGAAAGGAGACAAGTAAGGGACCAGCAGAGGTCAGTCCAGAGCAGAACAGAGCAGCAAGAGCAAGCACACACACAACTATCGCTCAGAACCCTAACAACCTATCACACCATCCCAACACACAGTACAATCCTACCCACAGCTTCCACCCAACCCCCAACCATAGAAATCCCACAGTATGCTACCAAGGTCTCCCACCCCGCAGGCCCCCCAAACCACAGTGTTGGAAAGGAAACTGAAGAATGGTACACAAATGGCTGATGGAATACCAAACAATTGGTGAAGATTGGCAAACGAAAGAGTCCAAAGAGGCATCACCAACATCATAGCAAATCACAGAAACCAATCTTAACAAGTATGATTAACAGAGCCATCTTCCCAACGGGAACCATGTCCTGAGGAAAGACAGAAGGAACAGGGGGGGGAGGAGTGGCATTGCTGATGCACACATCCGAGTGGAATTTATTGATGAGCTATGAGAGAGGAGACAGCGGAAAGAAAGTGATTGCAAAGCGTAACGCTTCACTCAGGAGGTCCCAATTGTATTATTGCAGTGAGTATAACCCCCCACAGAACAGCAGAGGCCAAGGCAAGAGTATGACGAGAGCAATAGAGCGATGGTTGACACACTGGCTGCAGTGGCCAAAAGAGCTCATACATGCAGGGCAAAGCTCCTGATCATGGGCGACTTAACCACAAGGAGAATCGAATGGGAGAACATGGAGCCGACAATGGGGTGGCCAAGATACATGGAGGGCTAAGAAGACTAAAGTGGTACTGGGAAAACTTCATGTACCAGATACACGTAAGGGACACTACAAAGAGAGAGGAGGAGGATGACCAGCAAGACCCTTGGACTTTAGTATTCCACCTTGAGTAGTGCAGATATGAGGACAGCAGACATCAACATATTGAAAAGAGCCATGTGCAGCGATCATGTGGTTATTGAGCTATCGAATACACATAAAGAGCTACAAGTGAGGGGAAGCTAGAAGGCAGGACGAATGAACCAAACTACAGAAAGGGGACTACACATGGGAATGAAGAGAACTTCCTGAAATGATGTTCATTGGGACAGAGAACAGTCAGTGAAACCAGTTAATGAGATGATGGAATATGTTAATCACCATGTGCAAGGAGGCTGAGGAGAAGTTTGTACCCAAGGGGATAACAGGAAAAATGAAAAAGCCAAATAGCCCATGGTTCACCTCAAAGAATTCAAGAGGCGAAAACCAAGAGTGCTAGGGAATGGAAGAAATATAAAGGCAAAGACCCAAAGAATAAGAGAGCAGATCGTAGAGCCAAGACGAATATGCCACAGATAAGAAGGGAGGCCCAAGCGTCAATTAGAAAACGACATAGCAGCAAAAGGCCAAATCAGACCCAAAGCTGTATTCAGCCACATCAGAAGAAAACAACCGTCCAAGGACAAGGTAATCAGGCTAAGGTAAGGAAGGAGGAGAGACAACAAGAATGACATGAAGTATTGAGGAAACTCAACAAGAGATTCAAAGAGTGTTCACAGAAGGAGACAGAAATGGGGCTCCAGAAGGACTGGAGAGGTGGGGTACACCACCAAGTGCTGACACAGTACACACAACCGATGAAGAAGTGAAAGAGGCTCTGAGTTGAGCTAAGATACTCAAAGGCAATGGGCCAGATAACATCTCTCCCATGGGTCCTGAGAGAGGGAGCAGAGCACTATGTGTAACCCCTCAACAACAATATTCAATACATCTACGAAACAGGGGATTGCCTGAGGCATGGAAGACAGCAAAATTGTGGTACCAACATCTTAAAAAAGGAGACAGAACATGAAGCACTAAACTACAGACCAGTGTCACTGACCATGTATAGCATGCAAAATCATGGGAAAAATTGTCAGGAAAGAATGGTGGAACATCTAGAAAGGAATGATCTCATACACCATCAGACAACATGGTTTCAGAGACGGGAATCCTTGTGTCACAAAACCTACTGGAGTTCAATGACATGGTGACAGGCAGTAAGACAATGAGAGAGAGGGGGTGGATTCCATTTCTTAGACTGCAATATGGCGTTTTGACACAGTACCACACAAGAGTTATTGAAAAACTGGAGACCAAGGCAGGAATAACAGGAAAGGACCCAACCCTTGCAATAGGATCAGGGATACATGACAGGAAGACACAGCCAGTATGGAACGAGGAGAGGTTTCAGAGTGGGCACCTGTGACCAGCGGGTGTCCCACAGGGGGTCAGTCCTAGACCAGTGCTGATTCTGTGTATTTGTGAACGACATGACGGAAGGAAATAAACTCCGAGGTGTCACAGTTTTCACTGACTGAAGATGATGAGAATAGTTCATCGATCGAAGACCAGGCAGAAATACAAAGGTGATCGGACAGGCGCAGACCAGGTCCAGCAACTGGCTCCTTGGTTCAATCCCACAAAGTCAAAGTCATTGGGGAAGGGCAAGAAGACCGCAGATGGAGTAAAGACAGGGGGTCAGAGCTCACAACCATCACTCAAGGAAAAAGATGTTGGGGTGAGTATAACACCAGCACATCTCCGAAGCGCATATCCAACCAAATAACTGCTGCACAGCATATGGGTGCCTGGCACCTCAGAACAGCAATTCCGACATCCTTAATAAGGAATCGATCAGGACCTGGACTTTACACTGTGTACGTTAGGCCCATATTGGAGTATGTGGCACCAGTTTTGGAAACGCCACACCTAGACAAGCATGTAAAGAAACTAGAGAAAGTGCAAAGGTTTGGCAACAATACTAGGTCCCAGAGCTAAGAGGTAATGTCCAATTGGGAGAGGTTAAGGGAAATCAACCTGACGACACGTGGATGAGGACAGGAGTGAAAGGGGGACTGATAACGACTTAACAAAATACTGAGAGAATTGACAAGGTTACAAAGACAGATGTTTCCAGAGACTGGACACAGTAACAAGGGGACACAGTGGAAGTTGAAGACACAGATGAATCAAAGGGATGTTAGGAAGTATTTCTTTCAGCCACAGAGCTAGGTCAGGAAGTGGCATAGTTTGGAAGCGATGTAGTGGAGTCAGATCCATACATAGCTTTAAGCAGGAGGTACGATAAAGACTCATGGTTCAGGAGAGAGTGACCTAGTAGCGACTCAGTGAGAGTGATAGGCGGGGCCAGGAGCTTGGACTCGACCCCTGCAAATCTCAACTAGGTGAGTACAACTAGAGTGAGTACACATTCCAGACTCATGCATACACTCCTCCCCCCCCACACCAACATCTCACTCCTTCCCCTGATCCACCCTCCCCTCTTGTTACCTCCCTCCTCTCCCTTCTTCCCCCTCTCCCTCTGCCGTTAATCACCCACTTCCTTCTCCCTCCTTCCTCACTCCTCCATATTCCTCCCTAAATCCCCTCCCCACCCCTCTCCCACATAGCCACAGATCCTCCCTACCTCCCCCCACCCCACACTCTGACAAACTACACTAATAACCTAACACAATGATTACATAGTTTCCCTTGCACCACTCTGAGGCAATCAAAATAAACCAAAAATGGGTGCCAGAGAGCAGGAAGGAAAACCCAAGGGACAAGGAGGAGGAATCTGCAAAAGGAAGATTTGGGCAGCAGAAGCACATAAAAAGGGAACATGAAATGGGAAAGAGAAACTAGAAGAACTTAGCATGAGAATGGAAGATAGGATAAAAGAAAGCAGAAGTGGAGGTGCAATCAAGCAGCAGAGGCTAGGATAACAGAGTTTTAGAAGAGGAACTGAAAAATCTGAACAGCTAAAGAAATAAAGAAACATTTTGGGATTGACATCAGAGACCTGCTACCTCAGACACAATAAAGGAGAACTGTTGTGGAAGAAGGTAGCAAAACTGCATGTAGAAGATCTATCAGAGGAGACTGTAGTAAAAGAAAAGAGCTAAGCTATATGTGGGATTCCACCTAACAGACCACAGCAGAGACATGGAAACCGAAGAAGGAAAATTACAAGGCACTGAGGCCCAAGTACATTAGTCTAGTGAAACTGAAGAAGGAAAGCTGCAGTGAGGAACCAAATTAAAATGAGGGGATACACAGTGATATGCAGTGGGAGAATGAAAGTGTGTGGTTCATTCTTTGTGTATGGGCTCCAGAAAGTTGAAGGTGAAACATAAGAAGCAGAAAACAAGGGTAAAAAAGCATTTGAAAGCATCATAAAAGCAATAAGGAGAAGACTACATGACCCACTGGAGAATTTTCGGAGAATAGGGGGGTTTGTAAAAAAAAAGAACCCGCCAGTGAAAGTGACCTTCAAGCAGAATCGACTCGAACACGATCCTGGCAGGAAAAAAGCCAACGATAAGGACATGCCAGCATAACAGGAAGTGTATCTCGACCGCAACCGAACACAAGAAGAAAGCACGAAACAGAAAAGAGATAGTACACATGCTAAAGGAGGAAAGAGAGAGTGATGGTGTGAGAGGAGACAGACTGAGATCCCAGACCCAGGAAGAAGAACAAATACAGCCTCCCTCACAACTTCCTATAGAAGCCCCCCAACAAGGCCAACCCCAGTGCAACAAACACTCTATAACCAAAACAAACCAAGCCATATCCAACGCCTCCCACCCACTACATAACAAATTCCACCCCCACAGCAACCACGCCATAGTTCCTTATCAGGTCTCCCACTTCCCAACCCCTATCATACCTCCCAGACCGGCCCACCACAGCTTAGAATAGAAATTGAAGGAGTGGTACAACAAAATGCAGATGGAATAATCAATAAGGTATGAGGTTGCATGAACGAATCAAGAGACATCCCCAGACGATAATACATCTCACAGAAACATACTCAACAGAAATAATAACATATCAAACTCTCCATCCTCTAAATCCTCAGGAAAGACAGAGGGAGGAGAGGGGGAGGGGGAGTTGCACTGCTCATTAAAAACCAGTGGGGTTTTGAGAAAATGGAAGGAATTGGATGGACGGGCGAAAGGGACTAATTAATAGGACAATAAAGTCTGAGGGACATAAAGGTGATAATTGAAGTAATGACAACCTGCCCAAGAACTGCAGAGGCCAAGAGAAGAATATGATGAGAGCAACAAGCAATGGTCGACACCAGACACAAGCCGAGGTGGCCATGAGAACACACATGGTGGGAGTCAAAGTTACTAGTTATTGGTGATTTCAATCACAAGGAGATTGACAGGGAAAACTGGAGCCTAATGTGGAGTCCCAAAACACGGAGAGCCAAGAAGAAGGATGTGGTACTGGAAAAACTCATGCATCAACATGTTTAGAGACAATACCAGAGAGAGAGGAGAGGATGAACCAGCAAGACTGGACCGATTTATTCACCATGAGTAGGTTACGGACATTGAGGATATCATAGAATGAATGCCCCTGTAGCTAGGATCATGTGGTTCTGTGCTCGACTACATAGTTGAGCTCGCAAGAGAAGAGAGTAGCAGGAATAGGTTTGGGAAAAACCAACACAAAAAGGGGAACTACTACAAGCCCCATGTAGGAACTTCCTTCAAGACATTCAGTGCGAGAGGGAACTGACAGGAAATCCAGTACAAGAAATGATGGACTATGAAGCAACAAAAATGCAAGGAAGGCAGAGGAGAGGTTTGGATCCAAGGGAAACATAAATAATGGGAAGAACAGAACGAGTCCATGGTTCACGCCAAAGGGTAAGGGAGGCAAAAACTAGGATGTACGAGAGAATGGAAAGGTACAGAAGACAGAATAACTCAGGAAAAAAAAGAAATCAGCCGAATATGCCAGAAACAAATATGAGGCATATAAGAGGGAGGCTCAGAGACGAATATGGAAAATGACACAGCATCGAAAGTCAAAGCTGACCCGAAGCTGTTGTATAGCCACAACAGGTGAGGAAAACAACAGTCCAAGTGACAGTTAATCAGACTGAGGAAGGTTGATGGGGATTCACAAGAAACGACCGAAGTATGGGAGAGCATCAACAAGGAGATTTAAAAAAGTATTTACATGGACACCAGTAGGGACTCCAGAAATCAGAACAGGGGGTACACCGCAGCAAGTGCTGGGAATGAGGTACATATAACCAAGGAGGTGGTGAAGAAGGCTGCTATGCGAACTTCACACCTTCAAAGGTGGTAGAACAGACACATCTCTCTTGGGTCCTAAAGAGGGAGCAGAGATACGAGGTTGAGTCATTAACAAAGATCATCAACAACATCAATTGAAACTTGGCACTCCCTGAGGTATGGAAGATGCAAATTGTAGTCCCAATTTTTAAAAAGGAGACAGACATGAGGCATTTGACAACAGACCTGTATCACAACAAGTATAGTATGCAAGGTACATGGAGAAGATCGTCAGGAGGAGAGTGTGGAAGCACTGGAAAGACAACAAGTGGTAATAATTGACAACCAGCACGGTTTCAGGAAGGGAAAATCCTTGTCACAAACCTACTGGCGTTTTATGACAAGGTGACAGAATAAGGGCAAGAAAGAGAGGGTGGATTGACTACATTTTTTTTGGATTGCAAGAAGGGTTCCATTCGACACAGTTCCTCACAAGAGGTTACTGCAAAAGCTAGAGTATCAGGCACACCTAAACAGGAAAGGCACTGCAATGGATCAGAAAAAACTACAAGGGAGGCAACAACGAGTCATTGAGGTACATGACTAGGTGTCAGAGTGGGCTCCTGTGACAAGTGGGGTTCCACAGGGGGGTCCAGTCCTAGGACCCTGTTGCTTGTTCTTGGTATATGTGAATTACAAATAAACAGAAGGAGTATAGACTTAGAAGGTCCTTGTGTTTGCAGATGAATTGAAGTTAACGAGAAGAATCAAATCGGATTAGGATCAGGCGGCTACAAGAGACCTGGACAGGCTACAAGCCTGGTCCACCAACTGGCTCCTGAGTTTAAACACACACACACATAACACACACCCACACAAACACACACACACACACATGTACACACACACACACACTACACACACACACATACACATACACATCCACACACAGAACAAGTCACGTGTAAGCTGTAGTACACACCAAACACACATACACAGGATTTCACACACTTCCGTCCTGTGAACTGACCATCTGAACCTTAGTCTCCTCTCCCCCCCCCCTCTTATCTACCCTAAAGTCGACCTATCCTATACCTCTCTCACTCTTAACCTATAATCTCCTCTCTCTAACCAATCTCTCTCTCTCTCTCTTCCCTCTCCCATCTCTTCCCGCTCTAACATCTCTTACCTCTAACACCTCCCCCCTCTAACATCTCACCCCTCTAACATCTGTCCCCCTTCTCCATTATCTCTCCCCACTGTCTCCCTTTTCCCCCACCTCTCTCCCACCACCCTCCCTCTCCCCTAGCCACTCTCCCTCTCGGCTCTTTTCCATCTCCCCCTCTCTTTTCCCAGCATCTCCCCCTCTTTGCTTCTCTTTCTGTCTCTTCTCTCCTCTCTCCCCTCTCTCTCTCTCTCTCACTCTCTCTCATCTCTTCTCTCTCTCTCTCACTCCTTGCTCTCTCTCTCTCTCTCCCTCTCATCCCCATTTTCCCTCTAACTCTTCCTCTCCTACTTCTTCCCTTCACTCTCTCTCCCCCTCTACCTTTCCCTTCCTCTCTTCTCTCACAAAAAAAAAGAAAAAAAAAAAAAAAAAAAAATGGTGGGAACGTCGCAGGCAACCAAGGAACAGATAGAAGGTTCTGGTAGGGAGGAGTGGATGGAGGAGCAGTGAAAAGGATGGAACAAGAGTGGGAGAGAAATAGAGAGCTCTCTGAAAAATGGAGAAAGAGCTCTCTGTGGAAATTGGAATAAAGAGGTTGGAGAAGGAGACAAAGAATTGGGAGGTCACAAGTCGAAACTGCAGTAGCCAAGATAAGGTCCTAGAAGTTGAATAAATAGGCTGGAAGCGGGTTACAGGGGCAGTGACCAAGAAGACACAGCATATGAAGCTGCGAGCCGAACATGAGGAAGGAATTATGATTATGCTAAGGTCACATCAGTCCTGCCAAGGAGGACCAAGGAGATGAAAGGGAAGATCAGCTGGTTGCAGATGGAGAGTGATAGGATCGAATGCTGAGGCACAACAAGGCCTAACAAGAGCCACTGTAAAATCAAAGGAGAAACTGACCACATACAGTATGGGGGAAAAGATCCAAAGTCAAAAGAGGTGAGGCAATGGGTGGAAGAAAGGGCAAAATCCAGTGTTTAATCCATGGGCTTCAGGAAGAGAGGAAAGGACACACACTGAAAGTCAGCAGGAAGAAAGAAAGGAGATTGAGAAAAATCATCACGGAAATAGGTAAGAGATGGACGAGATTGTAAATTTTCAGGAATAGTGGGGTACACGAAGGGGAGAAACCGACGCAATCAAGCTGAATTCTCGAGGACGGAAACAGTGAGGAACAGGATCCTCCAAGAGGAACCACATTGAAATACTCGGAAGAGTACAAGAGGGTGTTCCTATGCAGAGACAGAACAAAACAGAACGACAGCAGCTGAGTGGAGAGGACAAAAAACGAAGGACGTAGGAAAAGAGACAAGGAGGGAACCAGCAGAGGTCAGCCAGAGCGGAACAGGAACAGACAAGGGGCAAGCACACACACAACTACTCTTCAGAACATACAACCTTCACACCATCCTCCAACACACACTACAATCCATACCCACAGCCCTCCACTCCCACACCGAGCGTATATAATCCATAGTATGCCACCAGTCTCCCACCCCACAGGCCCCCAACCACAGAGAAGGAATAGGTAAACTGGAAGGTAAGGTACACAAACCGCTGATGGAATAACAAACAAGTGGGATGAGTGGCATGAAAGAGTCAAAGAAGCATCACCGGACATCATAGCTCCACAGAAACCAAGCTTACAGGTATGTTAACAAGATGCCATCTTTCCAACGGGATATACCAAATCCTGAGGAAAGACAGAGGGAACAAGGGGGGGTGGAGGAGTGGCATTGCTGAACAAAAATCGCTGTAATGTTGATGATCTGGAGAAGGAGACCGTCGAGAAGAAAGTGATTACAAAGTGGGAACACTTCACTCTGCAGTCCAAGTGGTAATAGCAGTGAGGGTATAAACCCACCAAGAACATCAGGAGGCCAAGGAAATAGTATCGACGAGAGCACTAGAGCGGTGGTTGACACACTGGCTAGAGTGTCCAGAAGACTCCTGCAAAGCAGGCAAAGCCTCCAGATCATGTGACATTAACCACAAGGAGATCGGATTGGGAGAAATTGGTACCCACAGGTGGCCAAGTAAACATGGAGGTCTAAGATGATGGAGTGGTACTGAAAACTTCATGTTCCACACGTAAGGGACACTACAAGAGAGAGAGGTAAGGAATGGAACCAGACAAGCTGGACTTAGTATTCACCTTGAGTAGTGTGCAGATATCTGAGGACATCACAATGAAATACCCCTTGGGGGCCAGTGAACATGGTAGTTTTATAGCTTCGAATACACAGTAGAGCAACTACAAGTGGGAGGGAGAAGCAGGAAGGCCAGGACGAATGTAAGCCAAACTACAAGAAAGGGGACTACCCAGGAATGATGACTACCTGAATCGGGGTTCAGTGACAGAGAACTTGGCAGGGAAACCATTTAATGAGATGATGGTAATATTAGCAACGAAAATGCACGGAGTCTGAGGAGAGGTTGTTACCTAGGGTAACAAGAGATTAATGAAAACGCCAGGATGAGGCCCATGGTTTACCCAAATGTGAAAGGCATGGAGGCAAAAACGCAAGTGTGCTAGGGAATGGAAGAAATATAGATGGCAGAAGGACCCAGGAGAATAAGGAGAACAGTCGTAGAGCCAAACGAATATGCACAGATAAGAAAGGGAGGCCCACAGACAATATGAAAAATGACATATCAGCGAAAAGCCAAATCTGACCCGAAACGGTTGTACAGCCACATCAGGAGGAAAATATAGTCAAGGAACGCAGGGAATCATGGCTAAGGAAGGAAGGAGAGAGAGCCAACAAGAAATGACGTGAAGTATGTGAAGAACTCAACAAGAGATTCAAAGAAGTGTTTCAAAGAGAGTCAGGACCAGAAGGGACTCGAGAAAGCCCACGGAAAGAGGTGTGGCACACCACCAAGTGCTGTACAACAGTGCACACAACCGTAGGAAAAGTGAAGATGGGCCGGCTGATTGAAGCTAGATACCTCAAAGGCAATGGGGCCAGATAACATATTTCTCCCCATGTGGTATTTTGAGAGAGGGAGCTGAGGCGCAATGTGTACCCCGAACAACAATATTCAATACAATCTATCGAAACAGGTGGAGATTGCCTGAGGCATGGAAGACAGCAAATTGATAGTCCAATCTTTAAAAAAGGATACAACATGAAGCATTAAACTACATACCAGTGTCACTGACATGTAAATTATGCAAAATCATGAGAAGATATCAGGAGAAGAGTGGTGAACACTAGAAAGGAATGATCTCAATCAACAGCAGCCAACATGGGGGGTTTCAGGGGGACAGGGAAATCTGTGTCACAAACCTACCTGGATTTCTATGACATGGTGACAGCAGTAAGACAAAGAGAGAGGGGTTGGTGGATTGCATTTTCTTGGACTGCAAAAGCGTTTGACACAGTTCCACACAAGAGATTTGGTGCAAAAACTGGAGACCAACCAGTGATAACAGTGAAGGCACTTCAATGGATCAGGGAAATAATACTTTCAGGAAGACAGCATCGAGTCATGGAACGTGGCGATGTGTCAGAGTGGCGCACCCTGTTGGTTTGTGTGAAAAAACCCAACAGGGTCTCGCAGGGTCCATCCTAGACCATTGCTGTTTTCTGGTATTTGTGTGAACGACATGAAGGAAGGAATAGACTTCTGAGGTGTCCCTGTTTTCAGTATGTCGTGAAGTATGATAAGAAGAATCACTCGTTCGAAGACCAGCAGAACTACAAACGGATCTGACAGGCCTGCGACCTGGTCCAGCAATTGGCTCCTGGAGTTTCAATCCCACCAAGGTGCAAAGTCATGAAGATTGGGAAGGGCAAAGAAGGTGCCGCAAGACGGAGACAGTCTAGGGGGTCAGAGACTACAAAACCTCACTCTAGGAAAAAGGGATCGTGGGGGGTGAGTATAACGACCAGGCAACATCTCCTGAAGCGCACATCAACCAAATAACACTGAAGCATATGGGCGCCTAGCCAAACCTCAGAACAGCATTCCGTACATCTTAATAAGGAATCATTCCGTGACCCTGTATCACCGTGATAATGTTCGGCCCATATAGGAGTATGCACCAGTTTGGAACCCACACTAGCCAAGAACGTGAAGAAACAATAGAAAGTGCAAAGGTTTGCAAACAAGACTAGTCCCAGAGCTAAGAGGTATTACCTACGAGGAAATTAAGGGAAATCAACCTGACGACACTGGAGACAGGAGAGATAGGGGGGACATGATAACGACATACAAAACTGAGAGGAATTGACAAGGTGGGACAAAGACAGGATGTTCCAGAGATAGACACAGTAACAGGGGACACAGTTGGAAGCTGAAGACACAGAAATGAATCACAGGGATGTTAAGGAAGTATTTCTCAGCCTCGGCAGGAGTAGTCTAGAAAGTGAATAAGGTTTGGGAAGGCGATGTAGTGATCAGGAAAAACCGTTTATATACAAATCTTTAAGCAGAGGTAGATAAAGCACACACGGCTCAAGGAGAGTGACCTAGTAGCGAACAAGTGAAGGAGGCGGGGCCAGAGCTCGAACTCGACCCCCGGACAACCAATCAACTAGGTGAGTACAACAAGGTGAGTACACATCAGTCAAGGCAGACGAGGGTCACAATGCTCCAGAACATTAAGAGTGGGTTTTTTAAGTCGTGCAGTAACTTGCTAGTCATAATAAATTGGTAAGTGACAACGTCCAGTTGAACAATCCTACGAGTTGATAACCAGAGTTATTTTTTTTATTTATTATCACACTGGCCGATACCACCAAGGCAGGTGGCCCGAAAAAGGGGAAATACTTGCACCATCATTCACTCATCACTGTATGCCAGAAGGGTGCTTACACTACAGTTTTTAAACTGCAACATTAACACCCCTCCTTCAGAGTGCAGGCACTGTAACTTCCCATCTCCAGACTCAAGTCCGGCCTGCCGTTTCCTCTGAACCCCTTCATAAATGTTACTTTGCACACATCTCCAACAGCACGTCAAGTATAAAAACCATTTGTCTCCATTCACTCCTATCAAACACGCTCACGCATGCCTGCGGGAGAAGTCCAAGTCCCTCGCACACAAAACCTACTTAACCCCCTCCCTCCAAACCATTCCTAGGCCGAGCCCCTACCCCGCCTTCTCTCTCCACTACAGACTGATACACTCTTGAAGTCATTCTGTTTCGCTCCCAATCTCCTCCAACATGTCCCGAACCACCTCAACAACCATTCCTCATCCCTCTGGACAAACATTTTGGTAATTCCCGCACCTCCTCCTAACTTCCAAACTACGTAATTCTCTGCATTATATTCACACCACACATTGCCCCTGCAGACCATGACATCTCCACTGCCTCCATCCTTCATGGCGACAGCAGAGCTCTACAGGACATTCATCACCCACTGCATCACACCCATATAAGAGGCTTTGGTAAAACTATACTCTCATACATTCCCCTCTTTGCTCCAATGACAAAGTTCTTTTGTCTCCACAGACCCTAAGTGCACCACTCACTCTTTTCCCATCATCAATTCGATGATTCACCTCATCTATCTTAGACCCATCCGCTGACACGTCCACTCCCAAATATCTGAATACGTTCACCTCCTCCATACTCTCTTCCCTCCAATCTGATATTCACTCTTTCATCACCTAATCGTTTTAGTTAGTCCTCATAACCTTACTCTTTCCTGTATTCCACCTTTAATTTTCCTTCTTTTGCACACCTAACCAAATACGATCCACATCTCTGCTCTGCAACATCTCTTCAGAATCTCCCAAGAGCACAGTGTCACGCAAAGAGCACTTGACAACTCCCACTTGTGTGTGATTCTTTATCTTTAACTCCACGCCTCTTGCCAAGACCCACTGCATTTACTCTCTTCCAACCCCATCTATAAATCATTAAATAACCCACGGTGACATCACACATCCTTCTCTAAGGCCTACTTTTACTGGGAAAAAATTTCCCTCATTCCTACATCCTAACTTGATCCTCACAATCCCGTAAAAACTCTCACTGCTTTCAGTAACCTACCACCTACACCATACCTTTGCAACATCAGCCACATAGCCCTCCCTATCCACCCTGTCATACGCCTTTTCCAAACCATAAATGCCACAAAGACCTCCTTTAGCCTTATCAAAATACTGTTCACGTTATATGTTTTCACTGTAAACACCTGGTCCACACACCCCCTACTTACCTTTCCTAAAAGCCTCCTTGTTCATCTGCTATTCTATTCTCCGTCCCTACTCTTAATTCTTTCATTTATAACCTACCATACACTTTAACCAGTACACTCAACAGACGTTATCCCCCTATTAATTTTTGCACTCTCTTTTATCCCTTTGCCTTTATACAAAGGAACTATGCAAGCTCTCTGCCAATCCCAAGTACCTTACCGCTCTTCCATACATTTATTAAATATTGGCACCAACAACTCACAAAACATAACCCCACTGCTATTAAACATTTCTATCTTTATCTCACATCCCATCATTCCCGCTGCCTTACCCCCTTTCATTTTACCTACTGCCTCACGAACTTCCCCCACACTCACAACTGGCTCTTCCTTCACCTCCTACAAGATTTTATTGCCTCCTTGCCCTATACAACACGAAATCACAGCTTCCTATCTTCATCAACATTTAACAATTCCTCAAAATATTCCCTCCATCTTCCCAATACCTCTAATAACCAGAGTTATTAGTTAAAAAAAAGTCGAGAGGAAGCCTGAAATCTTTAATATTTCAAAGTGTCAAACCGTTAGTTGCTAGTAGGCTTCTGTTGCTACACAGATTCAAATATACAAAGATTCAAGTGAGTGTGGAAGCGGGTGTTCAAGAATTTCGAGAGATTGGATAACAAGTGAAATGTGGGGCACCATACAGTGAGAGTGAAAAAGTTAATAAGCAAAAGTAGAAAGGCAAAATATAATATAGAACAAGGAAGGTGGCGGGTGGTGCATGTAGTCCTGCTGAAACAGATGACTCACAACAGTTGTGTGACATAAAACATATAAAGTGTAACACCGAATGTGAAGTGTACCAATATAATTGAAGTGTATTATATCAAAAAGTGCCATTGAGGGACGCGGATTCATGAGTAATAAGCGGTTATAAAGATCCAGGTGAAAGAATATTCAAATAGTTGATAGAAGGCGTGTGTACGACGACTACAGTCATCAGCATCTGGCAACTTGTCATCGCAACAATGCCAGCTTAGTATAACTCACTGTTGGGTTGTTTTGGGGGTTCTGATCCTGCCTTAGTCACTGTTATATACTGGACACTCACTCCTGCAAGCTATAACCAGAATTAGAGCAGAAATAGCAAAGATAAGGTGAAGATAGGGTTGACTACGAGGACATCCTAGCGAGGGGAAGCCTAGTTGAGGGGCGTCAGACACTCCTATAAGCTGAGACAAGCTAAACTTTACAACCTAATTACTTTCTGTGTTTATAAGTAGAAGTGATAAGTGCTGAAACATTGTTGGTAGTTTTAGAAATACGGGATTACAACTGATATTATTAGCATTATGAATACTAGAATTGGGGGCACACATACACACGCACACACACACACACACACACACCACACACACACACCAGCACACACACACACACACACACAAAACCACGCAGCACACATAAACACACACACACACACACACACACACACACACACACACACAACACAGCACAACACACACACACACATACAGACACACACACACACACATATACAGGATTTCACACCTTCCCTGTAAAGTGACCCTCTAACACTTCCCTTCCACCGCCCCTGCCTCACTCCTCTCCCTCTTCCTCTCTCTCTCCTCTTCCTCACTCTCTCTCTCTCTCCTCGCACTCTCTCGTCTCTCACTCCTCTCTCACTTCATACGTCCATCTCTCTCCCTCTCTCTCTCTCTCTCTCTCTCCCCTTTCCTCATCCCTCTCTAACCTCTCCCTCTTCCTCTCTCTCTTTCCTCCTCTCTTCCTCTCACTCTTTCTCTCTTCCTTCGCTCTTTCCTCCTCTCTCCCTCTCCCTTCCCTCTTCCCTCTCCCCCCACTCTCTCCTTCCTCTCTTTCTCTCTCTGCTTCCTCTTCTCTCTCTCTCCCTCCTTCCTTTGTCACTCCCCCCTCTCTCTTACCGTTTCTCCATCTCTCATCACTTTCTCCCCCTTTTCCCCTCCTACCCCTCCCTTCTCTCTCTTTTCTCACTCTCTCTCCAACTCCTCTCCCCCTTTTTCTTTTTCAGTTGTCATTTCTCTTTTATCTAAAAAAAAAAAAAAAAAAAAAAAAAAAAAAACGGTTGCGACTATCGCAGGAACCAAGGATCAGATGACAATGGTACTGTGTAGGGAGGAATGATGGAGGAGTCAGTGGAAAAGGATAGAGCAAGAATAGGGAGAAGAAAATTAGGAGAGCTTTTCCGAAAAATGCAGAAAGAGGCTCTCTGTGAAATGGGAAGAGAGGTTGGAGAAGGAGATGAAGAATTGGATGCCCAAGTCGAACTGCAGTAGCCAGGGTAAAGGTCCTAGAATTGAGGTAAACAGGTGAAGCAAGTCTCAGGGGTAGTGCCAGTAGAAGACCATCCATAAGAAGCATATAGGCTGAACAGTAAGGAAGGAGATATGAAATATGCTAAGGTCCTATCAGCCTGCAAGATTAAGGGCAGGGAGTGAAGGGAAAGCAGATGGGTGCAGATGAGAGGGAGTATAGGTCAAATGCTGAGGGGCACACCATGCTACCAAGAGCCACTGGAAAAATCAAGGGAGAAAATGACCACATACAACAGGAACCAATCACAGAGGGAGAGGCAATGGGAGGAGGAACAAGGGCAAATCAGGTTTCATCCATGGGCTCGGGAGAGGAGAGGAAAGGACACACACTGAAAGACGGCAAAAGAAAGGAAAGGGAGGATTGGAGAAAATCATCACGGAAATAGGGGGAGAAGACATGGGACGAGATTGTAGAATTTTCAGAGAATAGGGGTACATGAAGGGGAGAAACGACTGATCAAAGCTGAATTCTCAGGACAGAAACATGCAGAACAGGATCCTACCAAGAAAAACCACGTTGAGAAAGCTCTGAAGAGTACAAGAAGGTGTTCCTAGACAGAAGACAGAACACAAAAAGTAGAGACGAGCAGCTGAGGGAGAGGACAAAAGAGCGAAAGAGGAGCTAGGAAAGGAGACAAGTAAGGGACCAGCAGAGGTCAGTCCAGAGCAGAACAGAGCAGCAAGAGCAAGCACACACACAACTATCGCTCAGAACCCTAACAACCTATCACACCATCCCAACACACAGTACAATCCTACCCACAGCTTCCACCCAACCCCCAACCATAGAAATCCCACAGTATGCTACCAAGGTCTCCCACCCCGCAGGCCCCCCAAACCACAGTGTTGGAAAGGAAACTGAAGAATGGTACACAAATGGCTGATGGAATACCAAACAATTGGTGAAGATTGGCAAACGAAAGAGTCCAAAGAGGCATCACCAACATCATAGCAAATCACAGAAACCAATCTTAACAAGTATGATTAACAGAGCCATCTTCCCAACGGGAACCATGTCCTGAGGAAAGACAGAAGGAACAGGGGGGGGAGGAGTGGCATTGCTGATGCACACATCCGAGTGGAATTTATTGATGAGCTATGAGAGAGGAGACAGCGGAAAGAAAGTGATTGCAAAGCGTAACGCTTCACTCAGGAGGTCCCAATTGTATTATTGCAGTGAGTATAACCCCCCACAGAACAGCAGAGGCCAAGGCAAGAGTATGACGAGAGCAATAGAGCGATGGTTGACACACTGGCTGCAGTGGCCAAAAGAGCTCATACATGCAGGGCAAAGCTCCTGATCATGGGCGACTTAACCACAAGGAGAATCGAATGGGAGAACATGGAGCCGACAATGGGGTGGCCAAGATACATGGAGGGCTAAGAAGACTAAAGTGGTACTGGGAAAACTTCATGTACCAGATACACGTAAGGGACACTACAAAGAGAGAGGAGGAGGATGACCAGCAAGACCCTTGGACTTTAGTATTCCACCTTGAGTAGTGCAGATATGAGGACAGCAGACATCAACATATTGAAAAGAGCCATGTGCAGCGATCATGTGGTTATTGAGCTATCGAATACACATAAAGAGCTACAAGTGAGGGGAAGCTAGAAGGCAGGACGAATGAACCAAACTACAGAAAGGGGACTACACATGGGAATGAAGAGAACTTCCTGAAATGATGTTCATTGGGACAGAGAACAGTCAGTGAAACCAGTTAATGAGATGATGGAATATGTTAATCACCATGTGCAAGGAGGCTGAGGAGAAGTTTGTACCCAAGGGGATAACAGGAAAAATGAAAAAGCCAAATAGCCCATGGTTCACCTCAAAGAATTCAAGAGGCGAAAACCAAGAGTGCTAGGGAATGGAAGAAATATAAAGGCAAAGACCCAAAGAATAAGAGAGCAGATCGTAGAGCCAAGACGAATATGCCACAGATAAGAAGGGAGGCCCAAGCGTCAATTAGAAAACGACATAGCAGCAAAAGGCCAAATCAGACCCAAAGCTGTATTCAGCCACATCAGAAGAAAACAACCGTCCAAGGACAAGGTAATCAGGCTAAGGTAAGGAAGGAGGAGAGACAACAAGAATGACATGAAGTATTGAGGAAACTCAACAAGAGATTCAAAGAGTGTTCACAGAAGGAGACAGAAATGGGGCTCCAGAAGGACTGGAGAGGTGGGGTACACCACCAAGTGCTGACACAGTACACACAACCGATGAAGAAGTGAAAGAGGCTCTGAGTTGAGCTAAGATACTCAAAGGCAATGGGCCAGATAACATCTCTCCCATGGGTCCTGAGAGAGGGAGCAGAGCACTATGTGTAACCCCTCAACAACAATATTCAATACATCTACGAAACAGGGGATTGCCTGAGGCATGGAAGACAGCAAAATTGTGGTACCAACATCTTAAAAAAGGAGACAGAACATGAAGCACTAAACTACAGACCAGTGTCACTGACCATGTATAGCATGCAAAATCATGGGAAAAATTGTCAGGAAAGAATGGTGGAACATCTAGAAAGGAATGATCTCATACACCATCAGACAACATGGTTTCAGAGACGGGAATCCTTGTGTCACAAAACCTACTGGAGTTCAATGACATGGTGACAGGCAGTAAGACAATGAGAGAGAGGGGGTGGATTCCATTTCTTAGACTGCAATATGGCGTTTTGACACAGTACCACACAAGAGTTATTGAAAAACTGGAGACCAAGGCAGGAATAACAGGAAAGGACCCAACCCTTGCAATAGGATCAGGGATACATGACAGGAAGACACAGCCAGTATGGAACGAGGAGAGGTTTCAGAGTGGGCACCTGTGACCAGCGGGTGTCCCACAGGGGGTCAGTCCTAGACCAGTGCTGATTCTGTGTATTTGTGAACGACATGACGGAAGGAAATAAACTCCGAGGTGTCACAGTTTTCACTGACTGAAGATGATGAGAATAGTTCATCGATCGAAGACCAGGCAGAAATACAAAGGTGATCGGACAGGCGCAGACCAGGTCCAGCAACTGGCTCCTTGGTTCAATCCCACAAAGTCAAAGTCATTGGGGAAGGGCAAGAAGACCGCAGATGGAGTAAAGACAGGGGGTCAGAGCTCACAACCATCACTCAAGGAAAAAGATGTTGGGGTGAGTATAACACCAGCACATCTCCGAAGCGCATATCCAACCAAATAACTGCTGCACAGCATATGGGTGCCTGGCACCTCAGAACAGCAATTCCGACATCCTTAATAAGGAATCGATCAGGACCTGGACTTTACACTGTGTACGTTAGGCCCATATTGGAGTATGTGGCACCAGTTTTGGAAACGCCACACCTAGACAAGCATGTAAAGAAACTAGAGAAAGTGCAAAGGTTTGGCAACAATACTAGGTCCCAGAGCTAAGAGGTAATGTCCAATTGGGAGAGGTTAAGGGAAATCAACCTGACGACACGTGGATGAGGACAGGAGTGAAAGGGGGACTGATAACGACTTAACAAAATACTGAGAGAATTGACAAGGTTACAAAGACAGATGTTTCCAGAGACTGGACACAGTAACAAGGGGACACAGTGGAAGTTGAAGACACAGATGAATCAAAGGGATGTTAGGAAGTATTTCTTTCAGCCACAGAGCTAGGTCAGGAAGTGGCATAGTTTGGAAGCGATGTAGTGGAGTCAGATCCATACATAGCTTTAAGCAGGAGGTACGATAAAGACTCATGGTTCAGGAGAGAGTGACCTAGTAGCGACTCAGTGAGAGTGATAGGCGGGGCCAGGAGCTTGGACTCGACCCCTGCAAATCTCAACTAGGTGAGTACAACTAGAGTGAGTACACATTCCAGACTCATGCATACACTCCTCCCCCCCCACACCAACATCTCACTCCTTCCCCTGATCCACCCTCCCCTCTTGTTACCTCCCTCCTCTCCCTTCTTCCCCCTCTCCCTCTGCCGTTAATCACCCACTTCCTTCTCCCTCCTTCCTCACTCCTCCATATTCCTCCCTAAATCCCCTCCCCACCCCTCTCCCACATAGCCACAGATCCTCCCTACCTCCCCCCACCCCACACTCTGACAAACTACACTAATAACCTAACACAATGATTACATAGTTTCCCTTGCACCACTCTGAGGCAATCAAAATAAACCAAAAATGGGTGCCAGAGAGCAGGAAGGAAAACCCAAGGGACAAGGAGGAGGAATCTGCAAAAGGAAGATTTGGGCAGCAGAAGCACATAAAAAGGGAACATGAAATGGGAAAGAGAAACTAGAAGAACTTAGCATGAGAATGGAAGATAGGATAAAAGAAAGCAGAAGTGGAGGTGCAATCAAGCAGCAGAGGCTAGGATAACAGAGTTTTAGAAGAGGAACTGAAAAATCTGAACAGCTAAAGAAATAAAGAAACATTTTGGGATTGACATCAGAGACCTGCTACCTCAGACACAATAAAGGAGAACTGTTGTGGAAGAAGGTAGCAAAACTGCATGTAGAAGATCTATCAGAGGAGACTGTAGTAAAAGAAAAGAGCTAAGCTATATGTGGGATTCCACCTAACAGACCACAGCAGAGACATGGAAACCGAAGAAGGAAAATTACAAGGCACTGAGGCCCAAGTACATTAGTCTAGTGAAACTGAAGAAGGAAAGCTGCAGTGAGGAACCAAATTAAAATGAGGGGATACACAGTGATATGCAGTGGGAGAATGAAAGTGTGTGGTTCATTCTTTGTGTATGGGCTCCAGAAAGTTGAAGGTGAAACATAAGAAGCAGAAAACAAGGGTAAAAAAGCATTTGAAAGCATCATAAAAGCAATAAGGAGAAGACTACATGACCCACTGGAGAATTTTCGGAGAATAGGGGGGTTTGTAAAAAAAAAGAACCCGCCAGTGAAAGTGACCTTCAAGCAGAATCGACTCGAACACGATCCTGGCAGGAAAAAAGCCAACGATAAGGACATGCCAGCATAACAGGAAGTGTATCTCGACCGCAACCGAACACAAGAAGAAAGCACGAAACAGAAAAGAGATAGTACACATGCTAAAGGAGGAAAGAGAGAGTGATGGTGTGAGAGGAGACAGACTGAGATCCCAGACCCAGGAAGAAGAACAAATACAGCCTCCCTCACAACTTCCTATAGAAGCCCCCCAACAAGGCCAACCCCAGTGCAACAAACACTCTATAACCAAAACAAACCAAGCCATATCCAACGCCTCCCACCCACTACATAACAAATTCCACCCCCACAGCAACCACGCCATAGTTCCTTATCAGGTCTCCCACTTCCCAACCCCTATCATACCTCCCAGACCGGCCCACCACAGCTTAGAATAGAAATTGAAGGAGTGGTACAACAAAATGCAGATGGAATAATCAATAAGGTATGAGGTTGCATGAACGAATCAAGAGACATCCCCAGACGATAATACATCTCACAGAAACATACTCAACAGAAATAATAACATATCAAACTCTCCATCCTCTAAATCCTCAGGAAAGACAGAGGGAGGAGAGGGGGAGGGGGAGTTGCACTGCTCATTAAAAACCAGTGGGGTTTTGAGAAAATGGAAGGAATTGGATGGACGGGCGAAAGGGACTAATTAATAGGACAATAAAGTCTGAGGGACATAAAGGTGATAATTGAAGTAATGACAACCTGCCCAAGAACTGCAGAGGCCAAGAGAAGAATATGATGAGAGCAACAAGCAATGGTCGACACCAGACACAAGCCGAGGTGGCCATGAGAACACACATGGTGGGAGTCAAAGTTACTAGTTATTGGTGATTTCAATCACAAGGAGATTGACAGGGAAAACTGGAGCCTAATGTGGAGTCCCAAAACACGGAGAGCCAAGAAGAAGGATGTGGTACTGGAAAAACTCATGCATCAACATGTTTAGAGACAATACCAGAGAGAGAGGAGAGGATGAACCAGCAAGACTGGACCGATTTATTCACCATGAGTAGGTTACGGACATTGAGGATATCATAGAATGAATGCCCCTGTAGCTAGGATCATGTGGTTCTGTGCTCGACTACATAGTTGAGCTCGCAAGAGAAGAGAGTAGCAGGAATAGGTTTGGGAAAAACCAACACAAAAAGGGGAACTACTACAAGCCCCATGTAGGAACTTCCTTCAAGACATTCAGTGCGAGAGGGAACTGACAGGAAATCCAGTACAAGAAATGATGGACTATGAAGCAACAAAAATGCAAGGAAGGCAGAGGAGAGGTTTGGATCCAAGGGAAACATAAATAATGGGAAGAACAGAACGAGTCCATGGTTCACGCCAAAGGGTAAGGGAGGCAAAAACTAGGATGTACGAGAGAATGGAAAGGTACAGAAGACAGAATAACTCAGGAAAAAAAAGAAATCAGCCGAATATGCCAGAAACAAATATGAGGCATATAAGAGGGAGGCTCAGAGACGAATATGGAAAATGACACAGCATCGAAAGTCAAAGCTGACCCGAAGCTGTTGTATAGCCACAACAGGTGAGGAAAACAACAGTCCAAGTGACAGTTAATCAGACTGAGGAAGGTTGATGGGGATTCACAAGAAACGACCGAAGTATGGGAGAGCATCAACAAGGAGATTTAAAAAAGTATTTACATGGACACCAGTAGGGACTCCAGAAATCAGAACAGGGGGTACACCGCAGCAAGTGCTGGGAATGAGGTACATATAACCAAGGAGGTGGTGAAGAAGGCTGCTATGCGAACTTCACACCTTCAAAGGTGGTAGAACAGACACATCTCTCTTGGGTCCTAAAGAGGGAGCAGAGATACGAGGTTGAGTCATTAACAAAGATCATCAACAACATCAATTGAAACTTGGCACTCCCTGAGGTATGGAAGATGCAAATTGTAGTCCCAATTTTTAAAAAGGAGACAGACATGAGGCATTTGACAACAGACCTGTATCACAACAAGTATAGTATGCAAGGTACATGGAGAAGATCGTCAGGAGGAGAGTGTGGAAGCACTGGAAAGACAACAAGTGGTAATAATTGACAACCAGCACGGTTTCAGGAAGGGAAAATCCTTGTCACAAACCTACTGGCGTTTTATGACAAGGTGACAGAATAAGGGCAAGAAAGAGAGGGTGGATTGACTACATTTTTTTTGGATTGCAAGAAGGGTTCCATTCGACACAGTTCCTCACAAGAGGTTACTGCAAAAGCTAGAGTATCAGGCACACCTAAACAGGAAAGGCACTGCAATGGATCAGAAAAAACTACAAGGGAGGCAACAACGAGTCATTGAGGTACATGACTAGGTGTCAGAGTGGGCTCCTGTGACAAGTGGGGTTCCACAGGGGGGTCCAGTCCTAGGACCCTGTTGCTTGTTCTTGGTATATGTGAATTACAAATAAACAGAAGGAGTATAGACTTAGAAGGTCCTTGTGTTTGCAGATGAATTGAAGTTAACGAGAAGAATCAAATCGGATTAGGATCAGGCGGCTACAAGAGACCTGGACAGGCTACAAGCCTGGTCCACCAACTGGCTCCTGAGTTTAACCCCTTCCATTTGCAATCCTCAACCTACCCTCTAGGTACTGAACGGGCCCATACGATTGTTGCATTATGCGTTTCCCCTCCCTCACATAAAACTGACGTATTCATCCCTTAGCCACCCCATCCCACCACCCCAGCAAATCCTCTACACCCCACCTTTCCTCACTGAGCTCTGCCCAAAACGTCTCGAATCCTCCCTGCCCCTCCTCATCACCCAGGATTCTCGTATTTAGTTTCCAATAGCTCTTACACCTCCTGGCCAGCCCATCCCACCCCCAGGTCGACCACAACCACCCTATGATCAGAATATTCCACCTCCACCATACGCAAGGACTCCACTCTTACCTGCTTCGTGATGTACACCTGATCTAGCCTCACCGCATATCCATGTCTAACAAAAGTGTGCTCCACCACCTAAGTCCCACCCCCAAATACGTCACGTAGACACATCTCTCAGAAGATCACCTAGGATAGCTGAAAAATGCCCCGCCCCCCGCAGCTTAACGTCTGCCTTGCGAATGACACAATTCCAATCCCCTCCCACGATAGCAACAGGTGGTAAAGAACGGAAATAATAAATGAGCTCATCCCTCATGAAATCCGCTTTCAGACGTGCATCACACCGTGGGTGCATACACACACACTAACGCCACTTGCTCACCTATCCACCATTCATCCACTCTTATAACACCCCCTTTCACTTCTACTAACCACAATTGGGCTTGCCTTGCAGAGTAGGACTCCCACCCCTTCTTTCAAGCGACCTGTCTGTATCACAAAAGCCCTATATCCATCCACCTCCAATACACACCCCACCTTGATATTGTGCTCTTGCACAAATACCACATCCACTCTATGCCAGCACAAGAAACTTACAAACCATGCACGCTTCACACCCTGACACAAACCATTAATGTTAACCATCATACACCTTAGGCCAGCGGTGGCTTCTTCTCCCTGTGCTTTGACACCTTCTTCACAACACTACCATGTCCTTTCGGACCTCCTTAACGCATGTCTCTACTGGTAGCCCTAATGCCTCCCTGGTCCAGCTCCAGGTCAAAAGTCCCCGAGAGACCACCACCACTACCTTGCCGGTCCTCTGTGCTGGAGTCAGGACATCATCCGAATCCGATGTCACAGCCTCACACTTGCACGTGACTCCACCCACCTCCATCTCCACCTCCTGTGACACCTCACGGTGAACCTTCACCTCCACCACATGTCCAACCTTCCCGCCATCTGGGCACATTGCCCCGTGAGACACCACCAAGTCAATGGGCTCATCTCGCTGCCCACACAGGTCTGCAGCACTCCTCGCACCAACCCTCATCGCCGAATCGCCCTCCCCATCTGACTGGGGAAACAGCGTGGTGAGCACCATCTCTAGGACCTCATTGATGGCTTCCTCTGCCGAACCATGCCGTCCCCTACCATCAGGCAAAATGGGTCCCACAGTTCCCCCAGCCACAGGGGCCATCAGGTCCACACCCACCACTGCCTCTGCTCGCTCCACCTCCTCACTGCACAGACGACCAGGCCCACGTCCTTCCTGTAGCACCAAAGCACGTCCAACTTGCCCAGATTCCCCTGCGGCAATACATTCTAGACCATGAAGTCGAGTCTGTCATTAACAATACACAGCAATGTAATCAAAACCACCACAATGCCTGCAGGTCCTGCATTGCCCAGCATAGGACACCATGAGCTGAGTCCTGAAGGCCTCCAACATAACATACGAAGGTATGGGGTGCCGTATCATCATTTTTAGTGAAAACGTGCCCTCCGGGAATCCAGCATATGCACCTTCTACCCACTTGCTGGGCTGTGCCAGGTGAACGGTCCCGTAGTCCTTGAAAATATTGTGTATGTCCGTTTTATCTGCCTCAAACGGTACACTTTGCACTCTAACCCAAGTATAGTGCCTGGAGACGTCATGAAGGCGGACACTCACCATAGAACTGACGTCCACTCGCACATCCTGGTATTTCTCTACCAGCCTCTCATAGACTAATGCTAGTGTCAGAACAAAGATTGGTTATAAAATGACAAGAACTATTTTAAATTGTAATTATCAGAACATAAAAATTATATAAAATATGAAAAAAAGAAAAAAGGTATATTGGCAACACTTCTGCAAGCGGCAGGACTGGAGGTTGCTATCAGGTGGGCATCCAGTGCCAACTTCTCGGCTTCATATCTCTGTAAGTACTGACCCTAATTTTTTTTATCCTATAACACTTAGAAAAATGTGTTCTTTATTTCCATGAAAAAGACGATTTTTTTATTTTTCAAAATATTCGGGGCACTAGCGAAGTGAACGTATATATACGTTTGGACCATTTATAGGTTAATTATTCTAACTGTTGGTGTGACCTGGCTAAGCACCAGTAGGTGATTTGAGCTACTCAACCACTGCTTCCGACGGAGTCAGTTCATACCTTCCACTGGTCCAGGAAGGGTCTAGAGAAGTATCCAATTTTAAACTACCCTTCACCTCCCTAGAAGTTACCAGGAATTTCGAAAGGCATTACAAGGGTTTATCTTGGTCGTAGAAGGCGGTTAAGACACTCTTAAGAAAAGTGAGAATAAGTGAGTGAAACTCAGTGTTATGCCTTTTACGGACTCTTATTCTGAAAGAGGGATTATTGCAGAATGTACTCTACGTAGGAGCTCTATCAGTTTGGTGTTTGAGCTTTTAAAAACGCTTGTGCATATACATATACCTATATTTCCTGACTCGCTGAGAGCCATTTGTAAATAACTTATTAGTGTAAGATACGAGACAGTTGGTTATAAAGACATTAAATGATTTAACAAATCCACTGAATCCTCCACCTTCCCAGCAGTTCTTAAAATAGCGAGGGTTAACCCGATCCACAAAGGTGATAAAGCTGACTTGAATAACGTTTTAGATTAGATTTTGCCAGCGAAGTGGCTAGTTTATTGTGCACCCCATATCCATCCTGTGGACGGTAGCGCAAGAGCACATGGATACAAAAAAAGGCCTAGGAACTAGGCCCCAAAGGGTTAACAGGTGTACATATGGATTTATATCTACATATCTATAGTTCACTTATCTGTTACAAGCAAATTTAGGAAATTTGCTTAGTATATCTGGTATCTTATTTTCATTAATAAGATATCTTGACATGTCACATAGGTTATTATACTGTCTGTCTCTGTATTTCTCAATAAGTGGACAATTAAGCACATAGTGTTCAAGAGAGTGACCATATGCCTGATCACATAATTTACATTTAGTCTGATTATCATCTGTGTGTCTCCCAAACTGCCAGAAGTACTTGTAACCAAGCCTAAGCCTGGCCACTACAACATCAGTCAGTCTGTTCACATTGCAAGTTGCTCCATAAACATATTTATCTACGTTCATGTTATCATAGTGGGTTATTGATCTACTCAGACTTCTAACTGCATTCCTATAACAATCATTTTCATTATTTACTTCTCTCCTAATATTATTAATAATGCTAGACATAAATATACCAAAGTTATATTCTACATTCTCCTTCTGGGTACTCTTCTTGGCTAACATATCAACTTTATCATGAAGGAGTAATCCAATGTGTGATGGGATCCATAGCAATTGTACATTAATTCCTTTGTCTCTGATTTTAGAGTATCTGTACCTGGCTTCTCCAATGAGCATGTACTTGAATAACTATAGACTAATTTCTAACTTACCACAACTCTCTAAAATCTTTGAAAAATAAATTCATAGACGGATCCACTCCTACCTCATCTCAAACAACATACTACATCCCTGTTAGTTTGGATTCAGGAGTAATAAAAGCACAAATGATGCTATTATACAATGCTAGAGCTAATATATACCGCTCTCGAGAAGAAAGACGTCCCAATGGGAATTTTCATTAACTTACGTAAAGCTTTTGATACAGTCGACCATGAATTGTTGCACACTAAATTAACACATTGTGGTATAAGAGGCCATTCCCTCAACTACCTAAATTTATACATTAGTAACAGAAGCCAATACGTGTACGCAAAATGTAATTAAAAAATAAAGTTTGATTGGGTCACAGGTTAGACATTTATGAGATACAATAAAAGAAACATTTACGAGATACAATTTATGAGATACAATTATTCAATATTTATTTAGTTGTGAGTGAGTAAGTGATTTTTGAGAAGAGACTTGAATTTATAAACTCACAGTGTTTCTATTATATTCACAGGTAATGAATTCCAGATTTTAGGGCCTTTTATGTGCATTGCGTTTTTGCATAGCGTGAGATGGACACGAGGAACATCAAAGAGTGATCTGTGTCTTGTGTTATGGTCATGTGCTCTGTTGAGGTTCGTAAGGAGACGTTTGAGGGGAGGGTTTATATCAGAATTAAGTGTTCTATGAATGTAGTAGGTGCAGTAATAAGTATGGATGTTTTGTATGGTTAGTAGGTTTAGAGTTTTGAATATTGGTGGGGTGTGCTGCCTGTACTGGGAATTTGTTATCATTCTGACTGCAGCCTTTTGTTTGGTAATTAATGGTCTAAGGTGGTTTATTGTTGTTGAGCCCCATGAACAAATTCCATAGGTGAGATAGGGGTAAATAAGTGAGTGATATAGAGCAAGGAGGGCTGACTGTGGAACATAGTCTTCAAGCTGGCACTGGACAAGCACCTAAAGTCGGTTCCTGACCAGCCGGGCTGTGGCTCGTACGTTGGTTTGCGTGCAGCCAGCAGTAACAGCCTGGTTGATCAGGCTCTGATCCACCAGGAGGCCTGGTCACAGACCGGGCCGCGGGGGCGTTGACCCCCGGAACTCTCTCCAGGTAAACTCCAGGTAAACCTCAGTACGCCTACGATCTTGGAAATTTTTTGAAAATTTGTTGTATATGTGTTTGAAATTTGAGTCTATTATCAAGGTGGATTCCTAAGAATTTTTCCTCTGCGACTTTTGTGATAGGTGATCCGTTAAACATTATGTTAAGAGGGACATCTGTAGCTCTGTTACCAAACTGAATGTAGTAGGTTTTGTCAATGTTTAGAGTAAGTTTGTTAGTACTCATCCAGGTAGATATTTTCTGTAATTCGGTGTTTACAGTATTGGCTAGCGTGACTGGGCTCGGTGAGAGAAGACGTATGTGGTGTCATCTGCAAATAGTGTGGGTTTGAGTAGTTGCGATGCATTTGGTAGGTTATTTATGTATATGAGAAAGAGAAGAGGGCCAAGGACACTTCCCTGTGGAACACCAACTGTAATTGGCTGTGCTGAAGAGTTTGCCCCGTTTGAGTACACATATTGGCTTTTGTTGCTGAGGTATGACTTTAGGTAGTTGAGGGAGTGCCCTCTTATACCACAGTGTGACAATTTTATACGGAGCAAGTCATGGTCAACTGTATCAAAAGCTTTGCGAAAGTCTATGGAGATCCCCAGTGGGACCTCTTTTTTCTCTAATGCAGTGTATATGTGTTCTAGCATGTGTATAATAGCATCATTAGTATTTTTATTAGGCCTGAACCCAAACTGACAGGAGTTGAGTACGTTGTGGGAGATAAGGTAGGAATAGATTCGCTTATGAATTAATTTTTCGAAGATTTTAGAGAGAGGGTGTAAGTTGGATATTGGCCTATAGTTATTCAAGTCTGTTTGGCCTCCTCCTTTATGGATCGGGGTGACCCTTGATATTTTGAGAACTGTAGGGAAGGTAGAGGATTCTATGGATTTGTTAAAGAGTGTTACAATGATTGGTGATAGTACTTGTGACGCTTTTTTGTATATAAAGGGTGGTAAGGTATTTAAATCTCCTGCCTTGTTTTTTAGTGTGTTGATAATAAGGGAGACTTCGTATGGGTTAGTCGGAGCTAGGAACAGTGTGTTCGGGTAGTTGCCAGTGAGGTAGTCATTTGGTGGGGTATCTGAGCTTGGGATTTTATTGGCAAGGTTTTGTCCTATAGTGGAGAAGAAATCATTGAGTCTGTTTGCTGTTTCAGTTGGTGGGAGTTGGGGTTCATCTGGTTTTGTTAATTTAATTTCGCTATTTCGTGATATCTTTTTTGTTCCTAGAATTTCAGATAGGGTTTTCCAGGTCTTTTTTTATATCACCTCGTAAGTTGGATAATCTGTTCTCATAATACAGTTTTTTAGCCCTTCTTATCAGGCTGGTTAGGATTGACGAGTAACGTTTTGTTTGGTCTCTGGTTATGTGACCCATTCTGTACTGTTTTTCGTATAGGTGGTTTGTATTTATGGATTTGAGGATACTGGGTGTTAGCCAGGGACTGTTCAGTCTCTTAGCTGTCATCTGTTTAGTTTTTTGGGGGCAGTTCTTGTTATAAAGGTATTTGGTCTTTTTTAGAAAATTATTAATATATTCGTCAATATCTGTATAGATTTCTAGCTCAGTGTGCAAGTCAGTGTTTGTCACTGCTGCTGTGAAATTATTAATGGCTGCCTCATTGTGAAGTCTGAAGGTGACTTTAGTAGTGTCTTGGGGTAATTTGCCAAGATTTGTGATGAGGAAGGTAGGGTAGTGGTCTGTGGTATTATCTGTGATTATGCCTGATTTTAAAGGGGATATGGTGTTGGTCCAGATGTGGTCAAGTAGGGAAACACTAGTCTCTGTAACTCTTGTAGGTTTTGTTACTGTTGGTAGCAACATGCAGTTACTCATTGTTTGTGAATTCAGTAACGTGTGGGTCCTGGTCTTGCAGATTTATATTGAAGTCACCTGAGAGTAGTAAGTGATCTTTGTTCATGCATGCATCAGTTATCATACTTCCTAGGTTTTCACTAAAATGGCTAATGTTTGATTGTGGTACTCTGTAGATGTTTATCTCTGTGAGAGGTTTTTGTAGGTATTTGGATTTGAATTTAGCTATTATATATTCCCCACGTTCATCCCTTGTGCAAGTATTAGTGATACATTCTAGTTGGTCTGAGTAGTATATAGCTGTGCCACCCTCTTGTTGATCTGGACTACAGTTGTGTATGGCTGTGTAACCAGGAATGGCATAGACATCTGTAGTATCAGGCTTTAGCCAGGTTTCAGTTAGTGTAATGATGGATATACTGGCATGCAGGGAATTTAGTAATGCTATGAGGTCATCGTAATGTTTACTTAAAGATCTGATATTGTAGTTAAAGACAGTTATGTTGTTGTTGGCACTGAGAAGTGCCTTTGATTGTTCTGCTGTGTAATATTTACAATTACTGTTTGATTCATTTAAGTCATTAAGTAAGAGGTTGGTATCAGGATCAGTGCTTGTTATCAAAAGATTTATAGTGAATCTATAGTTAGAATTAAGTATAAGACAAAGTAAATATTCTAAAGCTATAAAATAGCACCTGAGTAATTTTAACAAATGTAAAAATTTCAGCTAAGGTAGTTCTTTAAAGCTAAAATAAAGAAGACAATGTTCCACAATCAGCTATCCTTCCACTGTATCACTCATTTATCTACACTTATCTCACATATGGAATCTGTGCATAGGGATCGACATCAAATCACCTAAGGCCACTAATAACCCAGCAAAAGACTGCAATCAGAATGATAAATTCCCACTCGCGACAGCATACTCCACCTCTATTCAAAAGTCTAAATTTGCTCACCATAATGAACTTACACACTTATTCATGTGCCTACTACATACATAGAATACACGCAAACGTAAACCCTCCACTCAAACTTCTCACCAACCTTAACAGGACACACGAATATAACACATGACACAGATCTCTTTTTGATGTACCACGTGTCCATATCACGCTGTGTAAAAACTCTATGCACATAAAGGGCCCCAAAATCTGGAATTCATTACCAGAACATACTAAAGTAACCATGCCTAAAAATCAATTTAAGACTCTTCTAAAAAAGACACTTACTCGCCTAGGACTAAATCAACACTCATTATTTAACATTACCAATAATTCTCCCAGTTACTTAATTCTTAAAACTTCAAGACAACATATAGCAAATTGATCATCTTTTGTTATACATTGTAATGTGACAAATTTGTACAACTATAATGCTTCAGTATCGATATGTTCAAATTTCATATTGTAAACTGTTTATTGTAATTTTTAACACTTAACCTTTCATTGCTTGTTAATTTTAAGTTAATTTTAAGTCTGTCCACAATGCTCTGCATAAAAGAGGCTTTTGGCATGTACTCCCAACTACTACAATTCATTGTACAACTATGTATCATGTCCAAATTCTATAGAAATTTATACAGATATTGACGAATGTATTAATAATTTTTTAAAAAAGACCCAATACCTCTATAACAAGCACTGACCTAAAAAAAACAAACAGATCGCAGTTAAGACTGAACAGTCCCTGGCTAACACCCAGCATTCTCAAATCCATAAATACAAAACACCAATATGAAAAACAGTACAGAATGGGTCACATAACTAGAGACCAACCAAAACGTTACTCGTCAATCCTAACCAGCTTGATAATAAGGGCAAAAAAATAGTATTATGAGAACAGATTATCCAACTTAAAAGGTGACATAAGAAAGACCTGGAAAACCCTATCTGAAATTCTAGGAACAAAAAAGATTCCAGGAAACAGAGCAATCAAACTAACAAAACCAGATGAACCCCAACTCCCACCAACTGAAACAGCAAACAGGCTCAATGTTTTCTCCACCATAGGAAAAAACCTTGCTAATAAAATCCCAAGCTCAAATACCCCACCCAATGACTACCTCACTGGCAACTACCCGAACACACTGTTCCTAGCTCCGACTAACCAAACAGAAGTCTCCCTTATTATCAACACACTAAAAAACAAGACAGGAGATTTAAATACCTTACCACCCTTTATATACAAAAAAGGTTCGCAAGTGCTGTCACCAATCATTGCAACACTCTTTAACAAATCCATCGAATCCTCTACCTTCCCACAGGTCACAAAATAGTGAGGGTCACCCCGATACATAAAGGAGATCAAACAGACTTGAATAACTATAGGCCAATATCCAACTTACACCCTCTCTCTAAAATCTTTGAAAAATTAATTCATAAGCGAATCTATTCCTACCTCATCTCCCACAACATACTCAACCCCTGTCAGTTTGGGTTCAGGCCTAATAAAAACACGAATGATGCCATTATACGCATGCTAGACCAAATATACACTTCACTCGAGAAAAAAGAAGTCTCATTGGGGACCTTCATTGATTTACATAATGCTTTTGATAGTTGACCATGACTTGCTCCACATAAAATTGTCACACTATGGTATAAGAGGGCACTCCCTCAACTACCTCAAGTCTTACCTCAGCAACAGAAGCCAATATGTGTACACAAATGGAGCAAACTCTTCCACACAACCAATTACAGTTGGTGTCCCACAGGGAAGTGTCCTTGGCCCTCTTCTCTTTCTCGTTTACATAAACGATCTACCAAATGCATCGTAACTACTCAAACCCACACTATTTGCAGATGACATTACATACGTCTTCTCTCATCCGAGCCCAGTCACGCTAGCCAATACTGTAAATAATTAATTACAGAAAATATCTACCTGGATGACGATTAACAAACTTACTCTTAATATTGACAAAACCTACTTCATACAGTTTGGAAACAGAACTACAGACGTCCCTCTTAACACAATGATAAAGGGATCACTTATCACAAAGCTCACAGAGGAAAAATTCTTAGGAATCCACCTTGATAATAGACTCAAATTGCAAACGCATGTACAACAAATTTCCAAGAAAATCTCCAAGACCGTAGGCATACTATCGAAGATACGGTACTATGTTCCACAGTCAGCCCTCCTGGCCATATATCACTCACTCATTTACCCCTATCTCATCTGTGGAATTTGTGCATGGGGCTCAACAACAATGAACCATCTCATACCATTAATTACCCAAAAAAAGGCTGCAGTCAGAATGATAACAAATTCCCACTTCAGGCAGCACACTCCACCAATATTCAAAACTCTAAAGTTACTCACCGTACAAAACATCCATACTATCCAGCTAAGACAGGACTTGCAGCAATGGTTTCAAGTTGGAAAAGTTCAGATTCAGGAAGGATATAGGAAAGAACTGGTTTGGTAATAGAGTTGTGGATGAGTGGAACAAACTCCCGAGTACCGTCATAGACGCTAAGACGTTGTGTAGTTTTAAAAATAGGTTGGATAAATACATGAGTGGGTGTGGGTGGGTGAGTGTTGGACCTGACTAGCATGGGCTACCAGGTCTGGTGCCGTACTCTTTCCTTAAGTGGAAGTGACCTGACTAGGCGGTCATTGTTCTAGGCCGTGAGGGTGGCATGGACCTGTTTTGCATGGGTCAGTAGGCCTGTTGCAGTGTTCCTTCTCTCTTATGTTCTTATTGTGGAAAATACTGTATATATTTTCCAGAAATTCAGTATTTATATGTATATAGATGGCCATACTGTATTTAATAACATTTATGTCATAGAAAATGGGAAACTGAACCTGAGGAGAAGGGACAGTCGCCATTTTGTTTGAATGGGAGTAACAAACGTTGTGTATAATGGGAAGAATTTTTCGTGCTCTAGAAGTTAAAATTGGGCTGACACCTCTCAAATAGGAGGCGAAATTGTTGGATGTGCAGTCCTGCATAACTTGAGATATCAGACGACTGGACAAGACAGCTCCAGGAACCTCAGATAAGTCTTATGTAGTAACCTGGCCAGTGTTATTTTCATAGATAGACAGTGAGGTTTTCTGAGTATGATACACATTAATCTCCAGTCAAATTGGTGAGTGATATTAAGATATTTTCCTTCTGTTACGTAAATGTGTGTATATGTAATCCTTTTTTTAATTTTAATATACAGTCCACAAATTTATATATTTACCAGTATTCCTGGAGATATATAATTCATTTAATTAATAGGTCCAGAGCAACTTGTGGATATGACAGTGGTAGGTATCGAAGGGGGACATTTTTTGCGACCTAGGTGTCCCAAATTCCTACTTGTCTAACTGATAAATAATAATTATCTATGTTCATTTACTGTTATGTATATAATGAATCATTCAGATAAATGCAATTTTCCACATTTAATTTGCCCATTGGTCCTTCGAACCGGATGTAATTAGTGAAGTCATTAATTAGTTAATTACTTAATAATTATATGTGAAATGACAGAAGGAGGTGGATGTTAAGTTCACAAATTTACTTAATGTGTAGTGGATTATAATTATTACAATATTAATTTGGATAAGTCAAGTGTGGCTAAAGATTATGTTAATGTGTATAAGTGTATGTGTAATTGATAAGCCAAGTGTAGCTAATTATATTAATGTGTATAATAATTTTGCAAAGCCAAAGTGGGTAGGATTTATATTAATGTATTTGTATAATATTAATTTGATAGACAATTCTCTCCAAGATTTATATCAGTGTATGTGTAATTGATAAGCCAAGTGTAGCTAATTATATTGTGTATAATATTAATTTTGCAAAGCCAAAGTGACTAGGATTTATATTAATGTATTTGTATAATATTAATTTTGATAGGCCAAGGCTGGCTAAAGGTTTGTATTAATGTAAATTCAAAATTTATATAATTTTCTTGCATGTAATTGCTAAGCTCAGGTAGCTAGGATTTATTCAAAGGTAAGTTGTACTATTTACCTTTATAAAGTGCATAATTTAATACATAATCATTGTTATTAAATTTAATTTAATACATTGCATCATGGCAGAAAATGAGGAAATTAACATAGACAAACATGTGGAATATAGAGTAAAGAAGGCATCACTACAGGCTAGAAAAGTTCATGTAACCAAGGCATATAATAAATGTTTGGAATTAATGGATCAAGAAACTGTGAATACTGATGATTTAAAATTGTATTTAGATGCTTTAGGTAATAGATATGATTCATACAAATTATATTACAACAAATATGAAGGAGATTTGTTAGTAAATCGTGTAGATGAGACTGAAGTAGATCAGTATTATGAATTAGAGGAAAAGATTCTTTCTTGTAAAAGTCAGGCCTTGAATAAATTAAAATGTGTAAACCAGGCAGTTAATCAGTCTGCTCCAACAAATAATATGTCTTTGCCAAAACTCCCAGAATTATGTTTACCTGTATTTAATCCTGGAGAAAATTGGGAGGAGTTTTGGTCAATTTTTATAGCAGCTGTGCATGACAGGAGTGGGCTAGCCTGTGTAACTAAATTATTTTACATGAAAGGACAGATAAGAGGAGATGCTCACATACTCATACAAGCCTTTCCCAATGTAGATGATTCTCACAAAGAAGCAGTTGACTTGTTGAAGGTCACTTATGGTAATACAGAACAAAGTAGGTTGGATCTAGTGACTATCATTGTTAATTTAAAATCTCCAGATCACGCTTACAAAGGTTTACAGCAGTTTAGAGTTAAACTGGAGAGCACTCTCAAAACTTTAAGTAATAAATATAATCTGAAGGAATCAGACTGGTTATTGAGAGCCATGGTACAGAATAAATTAAGTTGTAAAACACTTGAATGGCTCTCGAATAAATATCGCAAGGTTATTTTGGACTGGAGGAAATAAGATTAGGTCTACAAGAATTAATTGCTCAGTTGCAAACCAGCCAACCAACTCATTTTAAAGATGCAACATATAATAACTCTGAGGTATCTGTCAAGTTTCACAAAGAGAAAAATTATTCCAATGGTAATAATCAATATTCATTTCCTAAAAATAGTTGCATAGGTGCATATCAAGTAGCAAGAATCAGAAATAATGATTCTCCACAAGGTAAGAAGAATAAGTACCCTCCTAAGAGTAGCACAGTTAATAAGAAACCAGTCAGAGAAAAGAGAGATTGTCTTTTCTGCAAGGGTACTCATTTTTCTAAGACTTGCAATGCATACAATTCATGGAATGATAAAGTTGAAAGATTGGAGGAACCTGACAGATGTATCAGATGTTTAGGTAATCACAATGTAAAGGATTGTCATGCCAAATTAAACTACTGTCATCAATGTCACAAAGGAAGACACCATATAGTCATGTGTAAGGGTCTGTATGATAATGTTGATAATAATGAAAATGTTGACAATCCTGACACAAATAGCTAATGTAAAAATTGCTGCTAATGTTAATAATGATGGTTTTGCTGAAGTAGCCTTACCTGTGTTACAGGTAAAAAATTGATGATAAAAGGCATAAATCAAAAAATATAAATGCATTATTGGACCAGGGATCTCAGTGTACTTTCATAAAACGTAAATGTCTTGATGGTATGAAAGTACAGATGGGAGATTCCACAACTTTAAAATTATCTGGTTTTCTCTCGGATAAAAGGTCTCAACTGTATGACACTGTTTATGTAACTGTCTGGTTGGGCAATGAGAAAAAATGTGTTAATGCAGTAATTGTAGATAGACTTCCAGAGAAAATATCTACAGTAGGGCTTAGTAAAGCTACAGAAAGACTTTCACATAATGTAAATTTAGCACCTTCTGGGGTAAGTGATGATTCTGTAGGCCCAATAAATATTTTGATAGGTAGTGACTATTATGCCTCCTTTGTAAAGGGTATGGTAAAGAAATGTGGTGCCACCCTTTTGAAGACTGCAGGAGGCCATGTAATGTATGGTAGGATTCCTCATAATAATTCATGACTAGAGGAAACTACAAATACCATAACTGAGTGTCTTACTCATGAAATCGTACCTCAATATAATTCTTCCATAGAGGATGGTGTTGAGCCAGTGCATAAATTGTGGGAATTAGACAGCATTGGAATAAATGTAAATGAAGAAAGTCCAGATGATTCTTTTACTCAAGAACAATAGCTAAGAGATGTAAAATTTGAATCTGGACAATACTGGGTACGACTTCCGAGGAGACTGAACCATCCAGAATTGCCCACTAATTACAGAATGGCATATGGATAGTTAAAGGCTCAGCTCCACGAATTGAGTAAGACACCAGAATTGTTAACTGCCTATAATGATATAATTGCTGAGCAGTTAATTATTAAATTTATAGAAGAGGTACCTCCTGAGCAAGCCAAAATTTATGGTCACTATTTGCCACATCACAGAGTGAAGAAGGATTCTAAGACCACTCCTCTGAGAATTGTGTTTAATTGTAGTGCCAGGAGTAACAAAAATGTACCTAGTTTAAATGACTGTTTGATGACAGGTCCGTCGTTGACAGAAAAATTAGGAGATATCTCATTAAATTTCAGAGTGAAGCATTATGCCTTTATGGCTGACATAAGTAAAGCTTTCCTAAGAGTGGGTTTACAAGAGGCTGACCGGGATTGTACTCGTTTCTTATGGCCTGAGAATCCTAGTGACCCACTTAGCCCTGTGTAAACCTTTCTCTTCAGGAGCGTATTATTTGGTGCTACATCCAGTCCGTTCCTACTTTAAGCGATGATAAATGCACACCTTAAACGTACGGGAAGTCCATTGAGTAAAGTAATGAGCAAACAATTTTATGTGGACAATTTCCTGGGTGTGACGTCAACTGAAGAGGAACTGTTAATGACTTATGGAGAGGCTAATGAAATAATGCAAAGTGCAAATATGCCTCTGAGAAAATGGAATAGTAATTCGTCCAAAATTAAAGGACAAAATAAGTAAAGATTACCCTGGGATGAAGTGCCAAAATGTAGTAATGTATTGGGTTTAACTTGGGATACTGAGAGAGATTTGTTAATGTTAAAACCTAATAATTACAGTATGCCCAATAAATTAACTAAGAGAGTCTTGCTTGCTGAAGTTTCCAAATGTTTCGATCCACTAGGTTTAGTGTCACCCCTTACTATAAGAGGGAAATTATTAATTCAGGAAGCATGGAAACTTAAATGCGATTGGGATGAAATTCTACCTGAGGAATTCATTAACAGGTGGGATGAATTAATTGGTGATTGTGAAAAAATTCCAATGTTGGAGTTCCCACGCCAGGTGGCCAATCCAAATGGGAAAAATGTACTCCACATTTTTCGTGATGCTTCAAAATTGGCATATGGAGCAGTTGCTAACCTTCAATGTAATAGTGTTATCTCTCTTGTTATGTCTAAGGCTAAAGTGTCTCCAATTAAATCATGTATATGGACTTCAGTAAGGCTTTTGACAGGGTCCCACATCAGAGACTATTGAGGAAAATTAAAGCACATGGAATAGGAGGAGAAATTTTTTCCTGGATAGAGGCATGGTTGATAAATAGGCAGCAGAGAGTTTGCATAAATGGGGAGAAATCAGAGTGGGGAAGCGTTACGAGCGGTGTTCCACAGGGGTCAGTGTTGGGCCCCCTGCTGTTCACAATCTACATAAACGACATAGATGAGGGCATAAAGAGCGACATCGGCAAGTTTGCCGATGACACCAAAATAGGCCGTCGAATTCATTCTGACGAGGACATTTGAGCACTCCAGGAAGATTTGAATAGACTGATGCAGTGGTCGGAGAAGTGGCAGATGCAGTTTAATATAGACAAATGCAAAGTTCTAAATGTTGGACAGGACAATAACCATGCCAATATAAACTAAATAATGTAGATCTTAATATTACGGATTGCGAAAAAGATTTAGGAGTTATGGTTAGCAGTAATCTGAACCAAGACAACAGTGCATAAGTGTTCGCATAAAGCTAATGAATCCTTGGCTTCATATCAAGAAGCATAAATAATAGGAGTCCTCAGGTTGTTCTTCAACTCTATACATCCTTGGTTAGGCCTCATTTAGATTATGCTGCACAGTTTTGGTCATCGTATTACAGGATGGATATAAATTCTCTGGAAAATGTACAAAGGAGGATGACAAAGTTGATCCCATGTATCAGAAACCTTCCCTATGAGGATAGACTAAGGGCTCTGAATCTGCACTCTCTAGAAAGACGAAGAATTAGGGGGGATATGATTGAGGTGTATAAATGGAAGACAGGAATAAATAAAGGGGATGTAAATAGTGTGCTGAAATATTTAGCCTAGACAGGACTCGCAGCAATGGTTTTAGTTGTAAAAATTCAGATTCAGGAAGGATATAGGAAAGTACTGGTTTGGTAATAGAGTTGTGGATGAGTGGAACAAACTCCTGAGTACAGTTATAGAGGCCAGAACGTTGTGTAGCTTTAAAAATGGGTTGGATAAATACATGAGTGGATGTGGGTGGGTGTGAGTTGGACCTGATAGCTTGTGCTACCAGGTCGGTTGCCGTGTTCCTCCCTTAAGTCAATGTGACCTGACCTGACTAGGTTGGGTGCATTGGCTTAAGCCGGTAGGAGACTTGGACCTGCCTCGCATGGGCCAGTAGGCCTTCTGCAGTGTTCCTTCGTTCTTATGTTCTTATGTTCTTATGTACCTTACCTCAGTTGGAATTAACAGCCATTTATGTAGGTGTCAAATTAGCTAATTATATAAGAAATAAGTTGCAGGAGATAAATATTAGCAACACTGTAATTTGGTCTGATAATGAGGTATCCTTACAATGGATTCGTAATGGAAACAGTAAAATTGTGTACCTACAAAACAGAGTCGCTGAACTTTATCAGATGCAAGAGAAGTATAATAGTTTGGGTCAGCATATGTTAACATTTAATCATATACTTGGTAAGGAGAATCCATCTGATTTCTTTTCTCGAGGTTTACCTTATGCTAAATTTGTAAATGCTGTATCATGGTTTAAAGGACCGAGCTGGTTGGTAAATAAAGCTAATTAGCCTGTACAAAAGGCATATATTGCTCCTGTTGAAATTACTCTAACCACCGCTCCAATAGTTTGTCCTTCCTTAGCCATTGATATAAATAGGTATTCTTCTTTACCCAAACTAATCAATGTAACTAAGTTGGTGTTTAAATTTCTAAACAAGATGAATATCTCATATAAGTTTTCACATCCTCTTGAATATTGGATAAAGAGGGTACAAGAAGAAATCAATGGAAATGAGATTAAATTGATGAGGGAAAGAAAAATTGTGAAAGGTTCCATAATAGAGAAATTGGGGCTGTATTTAGAGAACAATGTAATTAGGTGCAGAGGTAGGTTACAAAATGTTGAATTGGGTGATTATGCTAAACACCCTATCTTACTGCCCAAAACTCATCATCTAACAAATTTAATTGTGCTAAATGCCCATAAAAATGTAATGAATGGTGGGGTACAAGATACCTTAAATTGTATTAGAGAAACTTTCTGGATTCCACAAGGACAGCAAAGTGTAAAAAGGGTGATTAAATCTTGTGTAATATGTCGCCGTGTGGATTCCAGATCCTATATGTACCCAGGTCCTCCACCATTGCCTAATGAGCAATTTGAGTCGTTTAGTAACGAACTCCGCCCGGCCGCAGTGGAAAATACTGTATATATTTTCCAGAAATTCAGTATTTATATGTATATAGATGGCCATACTGTATTAATAACATTTATGTCATAGAAAATGGGAAACTGAGCCTGGGGAGAAGGGACAGTCGCCATTTTGTTTGAATGGGAGTAACAAACGTTGTGTATAATGGGAAGAATTTCTCTTGCTCTAGAGGTTAAAACTGGGCTGACACCTCTCAAATAGGAGGCAAAATTGTTGGATGTGCAGTCCTGCATAACTTGAGATATCAGACGACTGGACAAGACAGCTCCAGGAACCTCAGATAAGTCTTATGTAGTAACCTGGCCAGTGTTATTTTCATAGATAGACAGTGAGGTTTTCTGAGTATGATACACATTAATCTCCAGTCAAATTGGTGAGTGATATTAAGATATTTCCTTCTGTTATATAAATGTGTGTATATGTAATCCTTTTTTTTAATTTTAATATACAGTCCACAAATTTATATATTTACCAGTATTCCTGGAGATATATAATTCATTTAATTAATAGGTCCAGAGCAACTTGTGGATATGACAGTGGTAGATATCGAAGGGGGACATTTTTTGCGACCTAGGTATCCCAAATTCCTACTTGTCTAACTGATAAATAATAATTATCTATGTTCATTTATTGTTATGTATATAATGATACATTCAGATAAATGCAATTTTCCACACTTACGTTCTTATTATTGTACCTACTACATACACAGAACACTTAACTCTAATATAAACCCTCCCCCAAACTTCTTACCAACCTCAACAGAACACATAACCATAACACAAGGCACAGATTACTCGTTGATGTTCCTCGTGTCCATCTCACACTATGCAAAAACTCAATGCACATAAAAGGCCCAAAAATCTAGAATTCATTACCTGTGAATATAAAAGAAATACTGTCTGTTTATAAATTCAAGATTCTTCTTAAAAACCACTTACTCACCCACAACTAAATAAATACTGAATAACTGTATCTCATCTCTGTATCTGTGACCCTATCAAACTGTTTTTTTTTCTTGTAATTACATTACCTAATAGAATACTCCATTCTCTTGAATGTACAATAACTCATCAAATGACCATATGACCTGTTTCTGCACTACAAATCATTGATTTTACTCGATTTGACCGGATTATATTGTAAATTATGCTACAAATTTGTACAACTATAAAGCTTCTTATTTGAAATACTCATTTGTATTTCATGTTGTAATTTGTTTACTGTAATTTTTACCACTGAATATATATTAAGTTAATTTTAAGCCTGCCCATAATGCTCTGCACGGCAGCGACAGCGGCACCAGCAAGCGGCAACAGGAACCTTGTCCTCTATTTTTACTTCTACCTGAGGTTCCCAGCAGCCCTGTGATGGCCTAATCAAGACCCACATAACACTAACATGTGTGGATACCCAGAATGATATAAATCAACTGCAGAAATTACCCAAAAGTACACAAATTATCAACTAATAGGACTCATATTACCACCTCCTGCCCTGCTGCCACTGAAGTGATACCCCACAATATTCACCCATCACCCATTGCCTACTATTCATCCGAAGCCGCAGTCAATGGACAAGGGTCCATTGACTGCGGTAACCAGCTAAGAACCCCTAACATCAAAGGTGAGACCAGTAATATCACGAGGAAAACTTCTCGTACTGCCAGCCAGGACACAACCCTCATCACCCACCGGCATCACCACAACACACGACAGACAACAACACACACATGGCCGCCACCATTTGATCTTAAGAAGATTACCGACCCAGAAATAGCTAAACTCCTTACTATTCAGAACCACACAATCACCAAACTAACCCAGGAAATGCAGGAATTAAAAGCTTCCAATGCACAGTACCTCAGCAAGATCACTGCTCTAGAACATAAACTAGACACTCTGGAACAACAAAGCAACACCCACACCCGGTCCCTAGACACCATCAACACTCTAAAAGACCAAGTCACCCAACTTACTACCAACATTATAGAGGAAAGATCAAGGGTGGACCAACAACTTGCCAATGCCATAACCAACTTCCAAGATCATAATGACCAACAACAGCTATCTGACGCTGTTGTAGTTAACAGCAAACATCTCCCACCCACAGTCACCCAAGAGACCTGCATGGAGACCACCCTACAGCTATCAAGGACCTTTCTCCTTAGCCCCGTGCCCAGTATTCAAACTTGGGCTGCCAGTTCTCCCTGGCTAACATAATCTAGTGTTTGTCTACATTACTGGCATATTACTACCTACATTAAGGTCTTAGGTCTACATTATTATTATCTATAGTTGCTTCAATAGTTCTAATATTAGTGTACTAACAGTATAAACTGCCTACTTCTTCCCTGAAGGGTAAATCCATCAATTAGAAGTACCTTCCAACCACCTTTGCCAACCCGGGTGTGTGTTTTGAGTGGGTGTAAGGGCCACCCAACCCAGCCGTTCCATAAACAGCCTAGGGGATCTTTGTATTGCGTATCTGCCCTGTGGAACTTTTAGGACCGAATAAATTTCCACATTTATACTTGCTCAATTTTACCAATATTTTTTGTTTACCTGGAGTTTACCTGGAGAGAGTTTCCGGGGGTCAACGCCCCCGCGGCCCGGTCTGTGACAAGGCCTCCTGGTGGATCAGAGCCTGATCAACCAGGCTGTTGCTGCTGGCTGCACACAAACCAATGTACGAGCCACAGCCGGCTGGTCAGGAACCGACTTTAGCTGCTTGTCCAGTGCCAGCTTGAAGACTGCCAGGGGTCTGGGTTGGTAATCCCCCTTATGTATGCTGGGAGGCAGTTGAACAGTCTCGGGCCCCTGACACTTATTGTATGGTCTCTTAACATGCTAGTGACACCCTGCTTTTCATTGGGGGGATGTGCATCGTCTGCCAAGTCTTTTGCTTTCGTAGTGAGTGATTGCCCAATCTATTTTAAACTTTTTATTATTGCCCTTTTTATTTGTAAAGTTTATTACCCAATTTTATTACATACTTTTTTATTATTGCCCTATTCTATTGTAGACTTTATCACCCAACTTTATTTTACTTTTCTTAACCTTTTGTTATGAATTATTAACCTTATATTTTCAACTACAACTTTTATATTATCCTGTCTACCATCTTACTATCATATTATAACCAAGTCATTGTCATTTTTCTTTTTTTTTTTTTTTGCTACCTTAACTTGTGTATTTTGTCTTGTCAATTTAAATTTAGTTATACTCTAGTTCTTGTTAACAACTTATATTAGACCTTAGTACAGTTACAAGTGAGAGTCTTGTGCCATTTTAAACTAGTATTTTTTATACTATTATACTAAACCTAGTTGTACTTTAGCTCATTCTAGCTCAGTACATAGACAACACTAAATTCATTATATTAGACCTTAGTGCAATTACAAGTGAGAGACTTGTGCTATTTTTAATTTGTATTTTTATATTACTAGTTTATACCTAGTTGTACTTTAGCTCATTCCAGCACAACACATAGACAACATCAACTTCATTATGTTTATTAGTGACTATACTCTATATGACCAAAGTGCTGTAGCTATATACTTGTCCAAACTTCCCACTACTACAGATATCAGTACTAGAACTCAACACACAACTCAGGATATAAATAACCACAATTTAAACCTAGAAGATGATTGATCACGTTGACCCTGATATAAACCTCCACAATATAACACCCAATCAAAACCTACTGGTAAGTAACTGCCTTTATTACACAGCATCACAAGACAGCACTATCCTAAACAATGCTAAAAATCTCAGTTCTTAACTACAACATCAGGTCCTTAAGCAAACACTATGATGACCTCCTAGCACTCCTTGAATCACTAAAGACACCCTTCTCCTGCATTATTCTTACTGAGACCTGGCTTAAGCAGGACACAATAGATATCTACCCTCTACCAGGATACACAGCAATTCACAACTGCAGAACAAACCAAGTTGAGGGTGGTATTGCAATCTATTACTCTAACCAATTATCTTGTATTAGCACCACTTGCTTTAGTGATGAATATGGGGAATACATTTTTGCTAATTTTACTGTAAAAAACCTTAAGACACCTATAACAATCGGTGCCATTTACCGGATACCTCACACAAACATCCCAAATTTCAGTGAGAAATTAAAGTCACTAATAACAAACAGACAAATGAACAAGCACCACCTTCTCTTAGCTGGAGACTTCAACATCAACCTTGGCTTACTAGATGATCAGCCTGTAACTGATTTAGCTGTATAGCCCTTGTGGCTTAGCGCTTCTTTTTTATTATAATAATAATAATAATAATAATAATAATAATTTCCACACTCCGAATTTTCTGCATAATATTCACACCACACATTGCCCTTAGACAGGACATCTCCACTGCCTCCGTCTCCTCGCTGCTGCATTTACCACCCAAGCTTTATATGGATGTGAAGCTTGGGTGGTAAATGCAGCAGCGAGGAGACGGTTGGAGGCAGTGGAGATGTCCTGTCTAGGGGCAATGTGTGGTGTAAATATTATGCAGAAAATTCGGAGTGTGGAAATTAGGAGAAGGTGTGGAGTTAATAAAAGCATTAGTCAGAGGGCAGAAGAGGGGTTGTTGAGGTGGTTTGGTCATTTAGAGAGAATGGATCAAAGTAGAATGACATGGAAAGCATATAAATCTATAGGGGAAGGAAAGAGGGGTAGGGGTCGTCCTCGAAAGGGTTGGAAAGAGGGGGTAAAGGAGGTTTTGTGGGCGAGGGGCTTGGACTTCCAGCAAGCGTGCATGAGCGTGTTAGATAGGAGTGAATGGAGACGAATGATACTTGGGACCTGACGATCTGTTGGAGTGTGAGCAGGGTAATATTTAGTGAAGGGATTCAGGGAAACCGGTTATTTTCTTATAGTCGGACTTGAGTCCTGGAAATGGGAAGTACAATGCCTGCATTTTAAAGGAGGGGTTTGGGATATTGGCAGTTTGGAGGGATATGTTGTGTATCTGTATACGTGTATGCTTCTAAACTGTTGTATTCTGAGTACCTCTGCAAAAGCAGTGATAATGTGTGAGTGAGGTGAAAGTGTTGAATGATGATGAAAGTATTTTCTTTTTGGGGATTTTCTTTCTTTTTTGGGTCACCCTGCCTCGGTGGGAGACGACCAACTTGTTGAACAAAAAAAAAAATAATAATAATAATAATAATAATAATAATAATAATAATAATAATAATAAATAATAATGTAGCTGATTTCATCAACAATATGAACAACACACTTCTCATACCAACTATAACTAAACCAACCAGGCTCACTGAGACAAGTGCAACCATAATAGACCACATATGGACCAATATACTAGCCTCCCTTAAATCAGGGATAATCACAGATAGCACTACAGACCACTACCCTACCTTCCTCCTGACAAACATTAGTAAACCACCACTTGAATACAACAAAGTCTCATTTAGACTCCATGACGAGGCCTCAATAAGGAAGTTCACAGCAGACCTAGAGACTGTTGACTTGACTACAGAATTCTCCAAGGCCAATGGTATTGACGATCGGACAGACATTTTTCTTAACAAATTACTTAGACTATACAACAAACATTGTCCTATAAAAGCGAAACAGATCACGAATAAACGGCTCGGTTGCCCATGGCTAACCAGCACCATTCTGAAATCCATTGATAAGAAACACCAATATGAAAAGCAATATAGACAGGGCTTAATACACAAAGATATTCTTAAACAATATTTATCAGTTCTCACCAAAGTAATAAAGAAAGCCAAACAACTATACTACTCCAGTAGATTCACTGACACAAGAGAAGATATAAAAAAAGACCTGGAAAACACTCTCTCAGATTCTAGGGACCCACAAACTGAGAAAAAACAAGAATATTGTCCTAACTAAACCTAATGAAACACCACTACATCCCACTGACACAGCTAACAAGATAAACGACTTCTTCTCAACCATAGGTTCTAATGGAAATAAATGGTATAAAATACCGACACAATCGAAATATAAATACATATGCAGAATGATGTGATCCTTTATTGACAACGTTTCGCCCACACAGTGGGCTTTTTCTAGTCACAAACAGATCTACCTGGGGTGGAAGGTATGCGAGTATTTATAGTCAGGTTCAGAATGTTGAGGTCAGGTGGAGAATGCTGCATCTGATGATGTACCGAGTGGGGTTATAGTCTAAAATCTTGGGTAGCTTGGAAGGGAGATTGGATAAGTTTGTGAGCAGACCTTCTGCAGTGTTCTTCCATTCCTATGCTCTTATGTGGGATAGCGATGAAGAAGTTTCTTGGGAAGTGGGTCAGCTATGTTGTAGAAGCCATTATTCTGGTTGAAGTTGTCGGATATAGAGATAAGCGATGATTCCAGGATTCTTCGGTATTGAGTGTTGTCCTCCGTTGCGATAAGTCTTGAGTTTCTGTAGTTTATTAAGTGGTTGTGTGAATTATGGTGTTGTACACAGGCATTCCTTGTATCGTCAGACCTGTTTGCGTATTGGTGTTCTGAAATACGTGTTTGGAGGTCCCTTGATGATTCACCCACGTATAATTTGCTGCAGTCATTACAAGGGATTATGTATACCCCTGCAGAAGATGGAAGTTTGTCCTGTCTATTACTGGTAATGTCCTTGATGGTCGTGGTTGTGGAGGTAGATACTTGGAATGAGGTACTGGAAAAGATGTTTGAAACGTGTTTGGCAATGGAGTTGGTGGGGAGGACTATGTATCTCTTCTCGGCAGTGTCTTCTCTGGGTGTGTTGAAGATGTTTAATGCCCGCCGTCTGCAGTCTCTGATGAAGTGACAAGGATAGTGGAGTTTAGAAAATACTTGTTCAATTATAGTGCATTCTTCCTCAAGAAACTCATTGCTGCAGATTCCACTTCAACTCTCACCACGACACCAAAACTAAACGTGGTGTAATTATAGGTTTCTTCCTGCGCGCACTCAGAATCTGCAGCAATTAGTTTCTTGAGGAAGAATGAGCTATAATTGAACAAGTATTTTCTAAACTCCACTATCCTCGTCACTTCATCAGAGACTGCAGACGACAGGCATTAAACATCTTCATCACACCCAGAGAAGACACTGCCGAGAAGAGATACATAGCCCTCCCCACCAACTCCATTGCCAAACACGTTTCCAACGTCTTTTACATAAGAACATAAGAATGTAGGAACACTGCAGAAGGCCTACTGGCCCATACGAGGCAGGTCCTTATCAAAACGACATCTACCTAAAGCTACTCAAGAAACAACTCCCGCACCCCCCAACACCAATCAAACCCAGCCCCTCCCACTCATATATTTGTCCAGTCTCTTCTTAAAGCTACCCAAGGTCCTAGCCTCTATCACCCCACTGGGAAGACTGTTCCACGCATCTACAACTCTGTTAGAAAACCAGTACTTACCTATGTCCTTTCTAAATCTAAATTTATCCAACTTAAATCCATTATTCCTGGTTCTTACCTGGTTCGACACCCTCAGTACTTTATTAATGTCTCCCTTGTTTATGCCCGTCATCCACTTATACACTTCAATGATATCTCCCCTCATTCTACGCCTCTCCAGAGAGTGAGATTTAAGGCTTTAAGTCTATCTTCATACGGGAGGTTCCTTACACAGTAAATCATTTTAGTCATTCTTCTCTGTATGTTCTCTAATGAGTCTATGTCCATCCTGTAGTAAGGGGACCAAAAACTGAGCAGCATAATCTAAATGAGGCCTCACTAGTGATGTATAGAGCTGTAAAATAACTTTTGGACTTCTGTTACTTATACTTCTTGAGATAAATCCAAGTAATCTGTTGGCCTTGTTGCGCACACTGAGGCACTGCTGTCTTGGCTTTAGATTTCTGCTTACCATGACTCCCAAGTCTTTTTCACATTCTGTATGACCAAGCTCTACTTCACCTAGATTATAGCTTCGAGGGTTATTTTCATTACCAAGGGCAAGTACCTTACATTATCCACATTAAACTTCATCTGCCATTCTCAGACAAGACATTAATTTGTTCAAATCGTCCTGGAGTTCATTGAATATCCTCCTCAGAGTGAATTATACGGCCTATCTTTGTATCATCAGCAAACTTACTCATGTCACTAGTAATCCCTTCATCAAGGTCATTAATGTAAATTATGAACAAGAGAGGGCCTAAAACTGATCCTTGTGGAACGCCACTAGTGACTAATCCCATTCAGATTTCACTCCATTAATGGTAACTCTCTGCTTTCTATTGGAAGCCATGCCTCAATCCATGCTAGAACTTTACCCCTACCAGAGCTGCCACTTTTCTTAGAGTCTCTTGTGAGGTACTCTGTCGAAGGCTTTACTAAAATCCAAATAAACAATATCATATTCCTTATCACTGTCAACTGCCTCAAATGTTCTATTGAAGAACGTCAGTAAGTTTGTCAGGCAGGAACGACCTCTCGTGAATCCATGCTGAGATTCATTTATCAAGTTATGCTCTTCAAGGTGACTTCTGATAATGTCAGCTATAATTGATTCTAATAACTTGCCCACTATAGATGTCAGGCTTATTGGACGGTAATTTGAAAGGAGTGGACTTATCCCCTGATTTGAATATAGGAACCACATTAGCCATCTTCCACATCTCTGGCACAACACTGGTAAGGATGGACGCATTGAATACACTCGTTAATGGCTGACTAAGCTCCATCTTGCATTCCTTAAGTACCTTGAAACAACTCATCGGGTCCCGGGGACTTATTTTGTTTCAGTTTGTCTATCTGTTTAATAACCATGTCCCTCGTGACAGTAATATTAGTTAACTTAAATTCATCAGGAACTAAATAATTGTTAATTACTGGAATCTCATTTACATCTTCCTGTGTAAAAACTGACAAAAAATAGTCATTAAATAAGGAACACATTTCCAGTTCATTATCCGTCAGCTGTCCATTTCCAGATTTCAGAGGTCCTACTTTTTTCCTTCACCTTCGTCCTATACACTTGAAAGAACCCCTTTGGATTAGTCTTTGATTCATTAGCAACTCTAATTTCATAGTCACGTTTAGCCTTTCTAATCGCCTTTTTTACTTCTCTTTTAAGCTGAACATATTGGTCAGTAAGGTTACCTCTCCTCTTCTGATGCGCCTATAAATTCCCCTTTTCTCCCCTAATAGATGCTTTAGCCTCCTGTTAACCCATTTGGGATCGTTATTATTAGACCTAATTTCTCTCTGGGGAATGTATATACTCTGGGCACTGTGTACATTATTAAGAAAACAATCATAAAAGCAGATCCCTTCATATTCATAAGTATGATTATCGTCAAAAAATCATTAGCTAGATAACCCAATCAAGATTAGACAGATGTTCCCTAAGTCCATTATAATCGGCAGAACGAAAATCGGGGATTTTTACTGTATTATCATTATTCTTGCATTCCCATTAATGCTAAAGGTGATGGATTTGTGATCACTTGCGCCAAGCTCTTCAGTGATCTCCAGATTATTCACGAGTGTTTCCTTATTTGACAAGACTAGGTCTAGCAAATTATTACCCCTGGTAGGTTCAGTTACACTCTGTTTCAGAAAACAGTCCTGAACTGTTTCCATGAAGTCACTGGACTCTAGATTACCTGTCAAAGATTCCAGTCAATTTGGCTAAAGTTAAAGTCCCCTACTATGACTACGTTACTGTGTCCAGAAGCCCTAACAATTTCGTCCCAAAGAAGTCTCCCTCTATCGTGATCCAAGCCTGGAGGTCGGTATATTACACCTAGAATTAGTTTTTCTTGACCCTCCACGAACTCTACCCAAACAGACTCTGTTACTGCTCCATCTATTTTTATACCTTTTTTTATGCAACAATTAATATTTCTCGAACATACAATGCAACTCCTCCCCCCTTCCCATTACATCTATCCACATTGAATAACTTAAATCCCTGAATATTATACTCAGCAGTCATATCCCGACTCTTTAAATCATACCACGTTTCAGTTAATGCATGATATCAAAGTTCCCAGCACATGCTACCAACGTAGTTCATTAATTTTATTTCTTGCACTTCGACTGTTAGCATAAAAATACCATCATATGTTTTTTCTTCTGCACATTTTTCCTATTCATCTTTGTTTTTACACAATTTCTGAATTATCATTACCCAGAGTTACTCCATGACAGTTACTATTAAGATTCTTAATATCAGAGCATAAGTCAATATATTCCATATTCATTATTAATCATTTCAAAACCCATACCTCTAACTAATCCTAGTTTAAAGTCCTAACAACCCTCAACTGAGTTAGCAAGAAAACCCACACCTGCCCTGGATAAGTGAACCCCATCCCTGGCATACATGTCATTTCGGCCATAGAAGTTGTCCCAGTTGTCAATGAATGGTACTGCATTATCCTTACAGTTTTTTATCCAGCCAACAATTAATACCAATTGTTCTGGACAACCATTCATTACCAACACCTCTTCTTGGCAAAATGCCACATATAACAGGGTGCCCCCCTTCTTCCTAATCATGTCTATAGCTGTCCTGAACTTTCTAACTAAATCCTCACTTCTACGCTTGCCTACATCATTGCCTCCAGCACTGAGGCAAATAATATGATTGATCCCATTACCGTTCATGATGTTGTCAAGCCGGCTAACAATGTCCTCCATCCCAGCCCAGGAAGCATACCCTTTGTCTCCTACTCCTGTCCTTCAAGCAGAATGCCCTATCCATGTATCTAACCTGGCTATCCCCAACAACAACAATATTCATACCTTCCTTGTTGTCGTTCGTCGTGACGATCCCAGTAGTAGACTCACATTCGTCGGGTAGCCCCGAGATGCGTTGGAGGTTTCCACGGGAGTTTCCACAGCAGTCTCTTTCTTCTTCATCGTTTCTGGTTTTTCCATTCGTCTTCTTGATCGTCAACTTCGTCGTCCCCTGCTGTCCAACCACTGACCACGATCCCTTCTTGACCTGAGGACTCGAAACAGGAGGACAAACTACGAATCCTCTTTTTTTTCCTCGGTCAATCGCCGTATCTCCATCTTCGCTGCCCTCAATTCTTCCTTAAGTTGCTGGTAAAGTTGCTCGATGGAGGGCATCTTGGTTCAGTCCACGGGAGCAAACAAGACACTTCTTCACAGAGTTAAGTACAGGTCAGCACTCAAAGTACAGGTCACCACTCAAGAGCACACAAACAGGTCTTCACTGAGCTAAGTACACGTCACCACACCTCATTCCAAGTATCTACCTCCACAACCACGACCATCAAGGACATTACCAGTAATAGACAGGACAAGCATCCATCTTCTGCAGAGGTATACATAATCCCTTGTAATGACTGCAGCAAATTATACTTGGGCAAAACATCAAGGGACCTCCAAACACGTATTTCAGAACACCAATACACATGCAGGTCTGACGATACAAGGAATGCCTGTGTACAACACCGCAATTCACACAACCACTTAATAAGCTACAGAAACTCAAGACTTATAGCCACAGAAGACAACACTCAATACCGAAGAATCCTGGAATCATCGCTTATCTCTATATCCGACAACTTCAACCAGAATAATGGCTTCTACAACATAGCTGACCCACTTGCCAAGAAACTTCTTCATTGCTATCTCACATAAGAGCATAGGAATGGAAGAACACTGCAGAAGATCTGCTCACAAACTTATCCAATCTCCCTTCCAAGCTACCCAAGATTTTAGACTATAACCCCACTCGGTACATCATCAGATGGTATAAACCTTGGTAATAATACCGACAAGTTGGTTTAGAAAGACACATAAGCAAACCTATAACATATTTATTAGAAAACGTTTCGGTCCTGGAACCTTGATCACTTCTAACATACAGAGGTAGAAAGACATTATATTTTATAGGCGGAGAGTGAGATGTGACGCACGTGACCTGAGGAATGTCATAAGAACATAAGAATGGAAGAACACTGTAGAAGGCCTACTGGCCCATGCGAGGCGAGGGTAGACGATGAAATCACGTGACTCCTGTGTTGTTGGGTTGGTGCTGCTTAAGTATCATGTATGCCAATGTTTTTGAAATTTTTGTAGTTTCCAGTGTTGCGTTCTATAGTGTCGGTGACGGTGATTAGTGAGGCTTCTAGGAAACCGTCGGCGTCTGAGGTCTGGTTCGGTGAAGAACGAGTTGTGCTCGTTCCAGTTCATCAAATGCCCGTGGAGTCTCTGTGGAGGACACAGGCGTACCTTACATCGTCTCTGTTAGAGGCATTTCGATGCTCACTCAGGCGGACTGCAAGATCTCTGCCTGTCTCGCCTACATATTTCTTGGGACAGAACCCACAGGGGATAGTGTAGACGCCTGCTGTAGAAGTTAGAGGTGTGGGGCTGCGTTTAGTAGTGAGGTCTTTGATAGAGGATGTGTTTATGGTGGAAACATTGATGTTACTCATACCAAGTGCCCGGCGAGTATCGTGGCAACATCGCCACATTGCCACGAATACTCGTGGCAATGTGTCCTTCTAAACCACATCATCAGATGCAGCATTCTCCACCTGACTTCAACATTCTGAACCTGACTATAAATATTTGCATACCTTCCACCCCAGGTAGATCTGTTTGTGACTTGAAAAAGCCCACTGTGTGGGCGAAACGTTGTCAATAAAGGATCACATTATACTGCATATGTGTTTATATTTCCATAGGATCTAATCTTGCCAGTAAAATCCCACGCACCAACGCCCATGCTGGGGACTATCTAGGTGGGAATTTCCCAAATTCCTTCTATCTTGTACCAACTGAGCCCACCGAAGTCACCGAGATTATAAAGTCACTTAAAAATAACTCAGGGAATCTGTCTCATGTCCCACCATTATTGTACAAGTGAGCGGCCCATGCCTTTTCGCATGCTATTTCGTTGCTTTTTAACAAGTCACTAGAAACTAGCACCTTCCCGAAACTACTCAAGACAGCAAGGGTTACACCAGTACATAAAGGTGGTGACCCTACAGATGTAAACAACTATTGGCCAATATCAAACTTACCGTTGCTATCCAAAATCTTCGAGAAACTCGTGCACAGGAGACTGTATTCATTTATAACGGCAAAAAACATACTCAACCCCTGCCAATTTGGATTCAGGAAAAATAAAAGCACTAATGATGCAATTGTAAAAATGCTAGATCTGCTTTACAGAGCAATGGAAACTAAGGAATATCCACTAGGAATTTTTATTGACCTAAGAAAAGCTTTTGACACGGTAGACCACGGGATCCTACTCCACAAACTTGACCATTATGGTATAAGAGGCCATGCGCTTGCATATTTCAAATCCTACCTTACTAATAGGTATCAGTATGTCACCATTAAAGACAGCATCATCAACACGGCAACTTGATACTGGAGTTCCGCAGGGAAGTGTCCTTGGACCCGTGCTCTTCCTCATTTACATCAATGATCTTCCAAACGTATCCCAACACCTGAAACCCATTCTCTTTGCTGACGACACGACTTATGTCATCTCTCACCCTAATCTTGCCGCCCTCAACACCATTGTTAATGAGGAGCTGCTCAAAATATCAACTTGGATGACAGCCAATAAACTTACACTTAACACTGACAAAACCTACTATATTATGTTTGGAAGCAGAGCAGGTGCTGCAAAACTTAACATTAAGATCGACAACACTCTAATTGCCAGACATAATGAGGGCAAATTCCTAGGCCTATACCTCGATAACAACCTGAATTTCAGCACCCATATCCAACATATAACAAAAAAAGTATCCAAAACAGTTGGGATCCTCTCCAAGATACGATACTATGTGCCGCAAAATGCCCTTCTCACACTATACCATTCACACATTTATCCATACCTCACCTATGCTATTTGTGCTTGGGGATCAACTTCAGAAACACACCTAAAGCCAATAATAACTCAACAAAAAAGCCACAGTAAGAATAATCACTAAATCCCATCCCTGGAAACACCCCCCCCCACTCTTCATAGATCTAAACTTACTCCCTGTTCAGAACATCCACACTTACTACTGTGCAATCTACATATACAGGACCTTAAATTCCAATATTAGCCTTGACCTAAAATGCTTTCTTGATAGTTGTGACAGGACCCACAGGCATAACACCAGACACAAACATCTCTACGACATTCCCCGTGTACGACTAAACCTTTACAAAAATTCAATGTATGTCAAAGGCCCTAAAATCTGGAACACCCTACCTGAAAACTCTAGAACTGAAGACACATTCATCACCTTCAAATCTACCGTTAGAAAACATCTTATCTCCCTGATACACCCCGTCAACTAACTACCTGGTGGTTCACGCTTACACTCACTCACTGTTGCAACCCCTGAATGGGTTGCAATGATTAATATGTATATATATAATTATTACCTTTTCATATAATTTTATGTTGCTTATATCTGCGATAATAGCTAAATCGTAAATGTATTGCTTTATATTATTATTTGACTTAGTTACCTGTTATTAGGTAGGATGTAACACATATATTATGTGCTCATAGTTCAAGTCTTGATTGTCTAACTAATGTAATTATCGCTTGCTGCTCGTTTCCCTGCCGGCTTCTGTTGCTGGGCAACAGCTGTCCACGGAGCTATCACGTGATCGAGGGGGGGTGATCACACATCGCCTGAAGTATTCAGTCTGGTCTAGACTCTCTTGGTGGTTGGACGTATCCCTGACAAGTGTCTAAATCTCCCTTATAGGCCCTTGCTGGAAGATCGTCTCTTGTCTCATTATTCTTGTTAGTTCTGGAGACTCTGTTCACAGAACTTTGGATAGACTTAGTGATTTTTGACGTTGTACTGAGGTTGTGTGTCTCTTAGACACTCTGAGCAACTCAGGTCCTGAGCTGTAGCTTCTGACCTAATTTGTACTGGTTTCTGTGTACTGTCACAGTCGGGATTTTCTTATGATGAACTCAGATTCAGTAGTATGGGAGTTTTGTTACTTTTGTGGAGGATCTGCTGATGGTTCCTACTTAGTGTATTTATATTATCTCCTTGTTCCTGATTTTGTGTCGCAGTTGCTTGTTATATTGCTATTGGGCTTAGCATTCTTTTTATTGTTCAAGCAGACTGTTCTGATTGCCAATTGGTAAAAAAAAGTTGTTTTTTTGGGCTTTGTCTCATTGTTAAGTCTACCGAGCGTGAACTACCCAACTACTAGAGCACTTAACACATACCCCAAAAACTTTTTTTTTAAATATTTGTAATATCTTATTAAATGTTAATGTCCAAGGGTACTTAAGAATTAAAAATGTGATAGGGCCCTACGCCCAATACTATTGCACACGAAAAGTGATTATTTTTTTGATTACGTGAAAATTTTAAATTCTTTGATATAGCCAGACAATTAATAAATTTTTAAATTTTAAATTTCTCTATTTTAGTAGCCTCCCAGTTGTAATCCTAAAGCATATTGAATCTATAAAATTCGAAGGATAATTGGAAAAGGGTTCTGACTAATTTTACAAAAACCCCCAGTAACAGGCTGGATGCTAGAAGGGCAGCCTTTCTATTTTCATGGAACCCTTAAGCTTTTAGAATTGCGTTTTTTGTAAAACCCCCCCATTTGATTTTAAGCACAGAAATACGTTTTTTAATTTTTAAAAAATGATTCCTAATAGTCTAAGTTTGTCTGTGATACTCAATATAGAAACTATTATTTTTTTTATATTTTTTTTTAAAAAAAAATACCATTAACATGTTGCATACATGTCCAAAAATAAGACGTTTCCATTAAATAGAAAAAAACAGCCCCAGTTCCATCCCCTAACTTTACTAAGAAAAAACCGTTCAACTTAAAATGTTTGAACCCCCCAAAAAATGCAAACTACAGAGACACACAAAGGGGACAACCCTTTCCTGAACATGGGGTTGGGTTTATTAAATTCATAGATACACCAGTTTTTTACACCAAAAAGCTATAAAACCCAAAAGAATTCCACGTATTTACATTGTCATGAAATTTTTATATAAAAAGTCTTTCTAAATAAATCAGTCCCCTCCCCCCTATTTTTTTTACAAAAAAATACAAGGATGTTAAGTGACCAATAAAAAAAAAAGTATACGGGATATTAAAAAAATTTCCATACCACACAACCCCATACATAAAAAACACTTTAGCTGGGATTACCACCAGTTACCTCCAAAAACTCCCCTACCAAATCCCCCCTTACAAAATTTAATAAACCCATGCCACAAAAATATTTAATGCCCCGTTTAAAAAAAAAAACCCATAAGTACCCAAACAAAAAGGTTATCCCCCTTCCTCATAAACCTTAATGAGAAATACAGAATTTGGTGATGCAAAACTCAAAACAAATATAAAAGTCATAGGAACACGATTGCACTTATATTACTTTACACACACCTGTATAAGGGGAAAGAATAAACACCCAAATATTTAACATCAATATGAAAAAATCAACCAAGTAATTAAAACTGTCAGAACATCATTGATAACTGGATTTTACAGTGAAAATTAGAGAATACACTCTGCTCCTAAACTTTAGAACGACCTATAAAATATTTAAACAAAAACCCAAAGACTAGAATTATCTATTAAAAACATATAATGGGTTCCCCCAAAAAAGGCGGGGCAAAAACATTAAATCCCAAAAGGTACAACCCCTACCACGAAAACAAAATCCTAGCTAAAGATCAAATTTGTTAATGACTGGAAAAAAATCTAATTTCCCCATCTAAAAGCACAAATTAAACTCCTTGACAAGTCATTTTCTTCCTTTACGTGTGAAAAAGTATTTACAATCCTTCTTCTTGAGAAGGACTGTTATTAAATCACCTGTTTATTATTTATATCTAAAGAAAAGCTAAGCCACAAGGCCTATGGGAAAAGTCTTGCAGTACATTTTTTAAAAAACTACAAAAACAAGCATCCCTATACTAACGTACTCAATGACTCAGTGTTTCCTTGCTTTATTTTAAAAATTTTTGGAAAACCCCTTTCAATGTCAATAATAGGATTACTAGTATTCACTGGCGTATATTTTTGCACTGTTCAGTATGTTGCCCTAAAAAAAAAAAAAAAAAAAAAAAAAAAAAAAAAAAAAAAAAAAAAAAAAAAAAAAAAAACCGCGAAAGCCACCTATCCCGACAGTGAGTGCAATAATATCCCCAACCAAAATATGAAAAGCAAGACTTTCCATTTTATGATGTATTTTACCAAGGTACTGATCGCCAAACCAAATATCTTGCAGGAGCATAACCTTTTCAAAAAATGTATGCTCCACTAGCTCACCCCCTCATCCCCTTCCACATGCTAGAAAACCCTTTCCCCCCCCCCTACAAAAAGGACCCTTTCCCCTTGCCCCCCCCTGCCCCCGAGAAGTTGTGAAACAGTAAAAATTACGATAACCTATCAAAAAAACTTGATTCCCCTCCCCCATATTTTAAACCTTTCCTCCCTTGTCCAAAAAAAACCTGTGCTAACGCTTTTATCCTAAAACTCCCCCTGAAATCCCCCTCATACCCCAAGAAACAGCAAAAAATCTCCAAAACAAACTCAGAGCCCTGCCCACTTCACTTGCTACTCCAAAAACATCCTAAACAAAGATCAAGAAAAGACCAACCCCCCCCCCCCAACGCCTAATTCACACCCCCAAAGATGAACAAAAATATCTCAAAAAAGCATTTTCCTCCTCCCCCCAGAAAAAAACATGTTGCCCTTTTCCAACCCCCTTTAGAAAACAGGCTTAGATCCCCACCACACCAAAGAAAAGGTACCCCAACTCCCTAACCCTTGCGGGTATCCTAGCGTCCTGAACTCCTCCATATGACCCTCCAGTTATACAGGGGGTTACTGCACCCCTGCAAACCCCCCTTCCCCCCACACCACACACCCATGTCAACATGATCTTATTACATCTTCACACTTTTCCCAAATCCTACCACACCACCAGTTTTAGATCCCCATCACCTATCCACCCAAACCCCCCTCCCCCCCCCCCCTTAGATCCCCTTGTTTAAATTTTAAAAATGCCATTTTCCCTAGGCCCTAAGGCCAAAAAACTGCCCCCCCCCGTTTCACCTCCGTCATCCCACCCCCGGGAAACCAGGCCCCCCAAAAACCCCCACACAAACCTCAACCCCCCCTCTGTTTTTCTGTTTCCTGCACCCTAAAAGGGAAAAACCCTCCCTACACCCCGACCTTATATACACCCCGAGTTAATTACCACCCCCCTCTGCGTAACGCCATTCACGACCCTCAAACCTTTTAACTTGCCAAACCCTACTCGTGACTGCTTCTGAGTTAATCCCCCCACACCCTCAACTGTTCTATCCCATATCCCACATACCCAATTCGTCACAAACCGTCCACCCCTTTCCCTCCCCAATCCCCCCCCAACCCAGTTCTACTTCAACCCCTGACTTTGAAAATTAAACTACCTTTCCCTGAAACATTCCCAAAAACCCCGTAGCCCTTCCCCCCTTCTAAGGGCCCTCCCCCTCGTAACTAACCAGTTTATCATCCACATACCTACACCCCCATACCCCCCCCCCCTCCCCCCGCAATTCCTCGTCCACAGCCCAAAGAAAGGATGTTGAAACCATGAAAAGAGCAACTGTGACAGGGGAAACCCCTCCCTTAAATCCTGTTCCATCTCCCCGCCCCCCCAGTTTTACCTTTAAACCCTGCACCCTCATAACACCCCCCCTTTTTTACAGTTGGCCCCCCTACTACCCCCCCCCAAAACCCAATCCCCCAAAACAGCCCCACAAAAAGTCCCTTTCACGCAGTATATGCCTGGCCCAATCAACCCAAAAGTAGGGCCCCCTCCTGACATTTCCCTTATAAAAAACCCCTTATTCCACGTGCCCATTCTTCATAGTCCGCCGGAAATCCCTACTGTCCCCAGTAAATACCCCCAAAATTACCTTTTTTTGCCTGTTCCCCAAATCCCCTTGGAAAAAAAATTTTGTAATCCGTGAAACTTTAAACGACAACGGCCGAAAATCCCCCAAACCCCTTCCCCTCTCCCCCCCTTTGGCCCCAAAAGAAACGACCCAATTTCTGTTTTTGGGCCCCATTCTGCCCCATTTCACTTGATTCAAACCCCCATAGGCAACCCCCGAACCTCCAAAAGTGCTTTGTAAAATCATTAATAAAACCCCTCTATTCCCGGGGCTTCCCCCCACTCAACCCCTTCACCACTTCCCCACCTTGCCCCCCTAATGCTCCCCCAACCACCCCATCCCCCGTCCATCCCCCGCGGAACCCTTATGCCCTAAAAGTTTCTAAACCCCCCCCCCCCTCCCCTTTTTTCCATTTCTCCTTAAAACCAAAAATCAGCATCCTTGATAGATCTGTGCAGGGGGACCCTGTCCCCTTTACCAAACCCCCTCCACCCCCCCACAACAATAGTGCCACGGTATTCCTCAACTTTATCCTTGAAATTTTTTGAGTACTACCCGGTTGGCTTATCACCTTTTAGTACGTCCTCCCAAATTTCCTGACCCCGGGCATCAAAAAGTTATTTTGCTCTCCACTTAAAACGCTCCTAAGTTCCCCCATGATCCTCCTACTCCCTCCCTCCCTCCCCCCCCCATAACAAACATTCAATGACCCCTAAATAAATTTTGCAATTCCAAAACCCCCAGGTGCCCGTTCCCTTCCCCCCTTTTCCCAAAAAATTCCCGCAATTTTCACCTTTGCCCGCAACTCCCCCCAATTAGCAAATCCACCCCTCATCCCTACCCCCCAAAACCCTTTCCACCATGACTGAAAAGACCGACCCTTTATTTCCCCTTTAAAAACCTCACTTTAAATTTTCCCAAAGCCGATTATTTCGGAATACCCTCTACCCCAAGGTCGCCAACACTGCTCGTGGTCAGAAAACCCAGTCTACTGTTCTAACTCCCCATCCATCCCCGCCCCACATAAACCTATCCCAACCCTTTCCTATAATCCCCGTACATGGAGCCCAACCCGATACCCCCCCTCCAAACCCCATTTCCCCCCGAATCAACGTGCATCCTTAAAAACCCAAACCCCCACCCCGCCCCTCTAGGTACTAGTTGCATGCCCAATCAACAATTCCAATCACCCCCAATTTTCGCTATGGAGGGAAACCCCTGAGATGTAAACACCGCCCCAACAAAAATTTATTTTATCCTAGTTACCATCGCAGGCATATAAACTCCCACAAAACACACCCCACTCTCCCCCCACCCCCCACCCCCCGAACAAACCCCCCCCCACCCCCCCCTCCCACCCCCTGACTCGCAAAGGGACTGTCTCCTTTCCTTAAAAAACCATCCACCCTTAAAACGTTGCCCCGCTTACAAACAACTTTTATCCCCTCAATCTCATTCATTACCCGACTTAAGTTATGCTCCTGTAAAACAAATATCCACGCATCCCTTTTTAGGAACCACTCAAAAACACCCTTTTACTTCGTCTTTAGGGATTAGATTTTAAGTTACAACCCGAATGGGCAAGGAAAAACAGCTTACCCTGTGCCCCTGTGGCTTGCTCAAAATTCCCCTTTAAGCTGCTACACTTTCCTTATTACTCTTTTTTAAAAAGACCCCCCACCCCCCTTTTTTTCCCCCCCCCATTTTTTTTGTATCCCCCCCCCGTAGGGGATTTGCGAACCACCCTGCCCCGCCCTTCTTGCCCGGCTTGCCCAGGTGTTAAAATCATCTAATTTAGTCAAACCCCCCTGGCGCTTCCTAAGTGCCTCCACAGCCATCTCTTCCTCAGGTACATTCCCCGTGTACCTTGCCAAAAATTATCCTTTCCATATTCCCCCATACTTCCGTTTCTCACTCTCCCTTGCAATGCTGCTTTTTTCGTGTCCATCCATGCCCCTCCACCCAAAAACCCCCTTTCCCAAAATTCCTGGGGCACTGACTCCAAAGGGCACCTCCGTGTCGACTCCACCCCTTTCCCCCCCCACCACAGGCGTTGGAGTAGGTCTCATCCTCCCGGGGGGTGTGACACACGCCCCATCTCTTCACCCTCCTTCTCCACCCCTCACTCCATAGAGGGTCCTAGTCTTCGCCGCCGCCCCACACTCGCTTGCTGGACCCCCTCTACAAGGGGTGACCCCCCCGGGGCAACTCTACGGCCATTGCGCCGCTATATGGTCATAAGAGCCCCAAAAAAGACACGTTCTCCTTTTCCCCCCATACAACATTACCTATTTTGGTGCCTGTCAACATGCATACGAAGGGATAGGCGTCTTTTAAAGGGCATCTTGATGTTGTATGACCCCTTTTGGGAGGCCCCCATATGGCCATCCCCCCCATAACCCTCCCCTAGCTTCATGAATGACTCCCTACTTGCTAAAAAAAAACCCCTTCTCAAACCAACTTAGTTGCCTCAAAGGGTACATTCCTCCTGCCCAATGTATAAATGACAGCTGCATGCACAAATCCTCTCGAGTTGAGGGCCCTTTGGCGTTCCGGTACCCTCCCCACTGCTGTATACAGTCCTCAGGAACTTCACAAATACTGTTTCATCCCCTTAAGGCCCACCATACAGTCCTATTAGGGGTTCCATATAAAACCCTAATAATCGCAGGAAGAAAGGGGTTCATGTAGCAGGGGTCAGAGAACCCTTCAACGCTCAATGCGACGTGTTAAAACCCCTGCCCGGGGTACCCGCCATGTCTGAACAGTGAAAACTTGGGAAAACAGGTGTAGTGGGAGCTACGCGCAGTGCGTCCGCACGGCCCCAAAAGCGATGCGAACAATGAAAAATATGTATTGTCCAAAACAAAAGCATTCACATTTCTAACCTCAGACAATTTTAATCCTTAGTATTTAGCATTTAGTTTTTAGTCAAAATTTCCACAATTTTTAAAAATTTTGGGGTTAAAAATTAATTAAATTTGCCCGAAATGCCTAGCCCTGCTAGGTGCTTTAGTGGCCCCTCTGAAAATTTGTATTTTATTACTGTAAACTACCAATACCAAAATCGAAACCCCCCAGTAATCCCTTTTAGGAATAAATTTTGATTTGATTTGATTTGTTTTGATTTTGGCATGACACTCAACCACTGTATTTTTTTTGACAACTATGTACATGTCCCAAAAAATAAAAAAATTTAATAAATAAAAATGTATGAAAACTGTACTCCCCCCGAATGTAAGTGGGAGAGAAACATGATTATAACACTTGGGAAAATCCCAGTTGGGTTAGTCCCTTTTTCACAAGAAATCACTCCTAGAAAGCCCAAACTCGAAGACGATGCAAAAATCCCAGCATGAAAGTAGGGTTCCACTACCCCGGTAAGAGAAATCAGAAGTGCATGGGCCCCGTTGTTAACGTTCCAGCATTCTAAGGGGGATGAAGATTGAGAACTTATGCAACATATGGGAATCTTATTCAGAAATGTTTCGCCACAAGTACTTCTCAGTCAATACAAAGCAGAAAGGTTAAAAGGAGAGGAGGGGTTGAGGGAATCGTTTTCCCAGCCTGGAGTCGATTGTTCTCCATCATTTTTTAGAATTTCAGATAGGGCCCTAGAAAAGGCTTATTACTTAGTGAGGGAGGTGAAGCAGGGGGAGGCGGGTCTAGTGGACCATCCAAGGGCGAAGTAGGTCTTTGTCCAAAAGGGTTTAACAAGGTTGAAAATTTTTGTAAAAAACCCATGTTGCTGCAGTGTCGATACTTTTCCCAACCTTTGGACGAAGACCTACTTTGATACGGGTGTACCCTATGACCCCCCCCCTGTACTTCGCCTCACCTGACTACAGTATATAAACCCTCTATGGGCCCCAGTTGACATTTACAAGAAGATGGGCGAAACACATCGACTCCCGGTGAGGGGGTGTTACTCAAACCCTCCCTTTTCCCTTTCACCTTTCTGCTTTGTATTGGGTGATGAACCCCTGTGTGGCGAAAAATTTCCTGAATAAAGATTTCCAAAATTTGCATAAGTGTCTCAATTTCAAAATTGTCGGTTTTTTTAAACATTCACACTAGGGGGGGTTACAATAGACCCTGGCGTTTCAAAAAAAGGGGCTGGACAGGCACCCTAAATTTGGGGGAAATTAGCGGGGGTCAGCGCGAGCGAAAAAATTTTGTCGAAAAATTTAAAATTTTAGTTAATTTTAAGAAAAAAAGGTTAAAATCTTGGCAACACAATGGTACCCCGAATCATTTTTCTACGACATTCCTAAAAGGGAAATTTTGGTCATTTAAAACACCTGGGTGAATCACCACCCGGGCAGGGTTCTCACCTGTCTCAATTTTATTTTTTTTTCCTTTTTTTTTTTTTTGTGTTGTTTGGGTCAACAACAATTAACCACTCAGACCACTAATTACCCAAAAAAGGTGCAGTTTGAATGATAAAAAATTCCACTACAGGCGCACACTCCACCAATATTCTACATAAACCCATCACCTACAAAAAACCCTACTTATTACTCACCCATTTCATAATAAACATTAACTCTGTATTAACCCCCCCCCTCAAACTCTCCTTGCCCAACCCCAAAGAAACATCCATAACACAAGACACAGATCACTCTTTGATGTTCCTCGTGTCCATCTCACGCTATGCAAAAACTCAATGCACATAAAAGGCCCTAAAATCTGGAATTCATTACCTGTAAATATAAAAGAAACACTACCTGTTTATAAATTCAAGTCTCTTCTCAAAGATCACTTACTCACCCAAAACCAAATAAATACTGAATAACTGAACCTTATAAATTGTATATCTTAAATGTTTCTCACAATTATATCACATAAATGTTAAACCTAAAACCCAATCTAACTTTATTATTTTTTAAATACACTACCTAACAGAATACTCCATACGGCTGAATGTACAACAATGCAAGCAACCATATAACCTGTCTTTGTAATACTCATTTGTGCTTTATTGTTATCTGTTTACAATAATGTTTTATCACTGATTACATCATTGCTTAGTTAATCTTAAGTTAATTTTAAGCCAGCCCATAATGCTGTGCATACAAGTGGCTTTGGCATGCTGCTCTTACCTGTATTTTCTTGTACCTCTGTATGTATGCTCAAATTACTAAATAAATAAATAAATAATAATTGACGATTTAGCATCATAATAAAGTGGGCGGGACTTATACGTAGACTTACAGCCAATCAGGAAACTCCTGGGAAAATTTTACTTACGTCATGGAAAATTCCAGTCACGGGATAGCCAGGGAATATGCTTCAATATAACGCTATTATCGCTTCTACGGCTTATTTATCTATCACAATTGATCTAATATGACATAATAAACAATATAAATAACAAAGAAATATGGTAAATACTCCAGAATGAATAATATATAGCATATTCCTCGAGCGTTCTCATTGGAATATAAGATTCCCATAGTCAGAGAGGGGCTTCCATTCTCCTTCTTTCACCTCCAGGGTCCTTATATTAAAGAAAACGTACATGGGTAACTATGATATGCACTTGTAATGCTGAGAAAAATGCTATTTTCTTGAAAAAAAAAATCGGTGGTCCGGCTGTTGCGCGGATTATCTCGGAAGTAAGTTATTCACATATATATGACTGTATTTTAGTTAATAACAGCAGGAATGCAATGAAATTCACAGAGAACATAAAGGAAAGATTGTTTTACAAGCTGGTGGCTAGTATTTTGAGGTATCATAATTTGCTTTTTTATTTTTGTGTGAGGGCAAAAGTCAGATATTTGGCTAAATGTCAAAACCATACAAACTTTATTTTTTTTTTAAGAATGAAGAAAGGATAAATTACAGTTGGGATAATCATCATAAATACAGTTTAGCATTGTTTTATGCATAGATAATGCCAAAACAGCTTCTCCAAGTCCCATCACAGCTGCTGGCATGGCCGACGCGGCAGGTTGTGTAGCGGGCTAGCTGCGGGATTTTCAAGGATAGCTCCTGGTCAAAGAGGATGACCAGGTCCCTACTTAACAGAACTCAGTGTGAATGCTTTGAGAAGATACCAAAGCAGCGAACGGACATCCCAGTGCATCGTTTCAGCGTAAATAGTTGAAGAGTTGTGCAGTTTTAGAGAGTTTGGTGTTGTTGAATCAGGACCAGTCAGCGCCTCCCCCCCTCTCCGCTGGGGGGGATGGGGAGGGCGTGTGTAGTAAACAGTGACCCTCTCATAATGCCTCACCCCAGCGCGTCTCCCCCGCCTCACCCACCCAACTCCCAGCACCACCCCATCTGCAGAAGGTACTTCTCCCCTAACCCAGAATGTCAGCGATGGCACTGCATGGAGTGCCGGGCTCACAGGAACTTCCACTACAGGGACAGCATTGTGGAGTTGGACCGCGAGGCAGCTGTCAGGTGTGCCACAGGCAGTGTGTACTCAGTTCCTCAAGCTTCAACATCCGTGCACACGAGGGCCTGGGATCTTCAATCAACTTGGCGTCCACCAGGACGCTGACAAGTCCCTAGGACAGCTCTCCATCGGGCTGCTAACGGAGTCACTGGCTTCTTGGACCTCTTGGGGAGGGTCGATGGTGCTCGTGCAAGCAGCAGGTCCCTGGGCAACTTGCTGCTGTTTGCAATGGCTGTCTGCCGAGGAGAGACAGGCACCTAGCAATGTGAAGGCTTACTCAGCCCTGTAACAACTTCAGACAGTATTACCAAGGCTGGCTCCTCCTCAGGAAAATTAGTGAATAGAAAAAGAAATAATAACAGACAAACATAAACACTTTATTATATAGAAAATATAAAATATAAAACACTTAAATATGAAATATTAATCCTACATTAAAGAAAATGAAAAACGAAAAATATAAATGATAACTTAATTCAACGCTAATATATATAGGAGTGTCTGGTGTTGGTGACACTCTGTTGTTGAAATCGTAGTCATTGCTGAAGATGGGGGAGGGTCGCAGGTGTTGGTTACGACCCACTGGCTAGTTCTTCACAGTAGATAGGGCCTTGAGTATTCTCGCAATGACAGGAAAGCAGGTTCTTTACCGCTGCAATGATGAGGGGTTACGTCCTGCAATTTCATACAGGTGCACAGGTAATTAAATCCAAAATGGGACATCTCCAGGACGTTAGTCTGTCTCCTGTTCTCCTCGTTGATTGACAGGTGACCCTCACTGTCATCCAAGAGTAGAGTTGGGAGCTGTGAGTCTAGTGATTTACTGTTTGACCAGAGCCCCACACGTCACCTTTCGGGGGGGGGGAGGAGGGAGGGGAAGGGATAGTGGGAGCTAGACTGACCCTACCTTAACAAGCAGCCGGCAGTCAAACTATCACTTTCAGGGAGGGGGAGAAAAGGCGGGAAAAACGGGAGCTTGACTTACCCTACCTTAACTAGTACCCGGCAATGAAACTATTGTTACTATATCGCTACTCCTATCTATTGAACTTATCCCTCATAAGCAACATCTGTTGTTGGGGCAATGGATGAATTCCCTACTATGTTTGTTAACTGCTCATTACTCTGTAATTTGTCTATGATTGTAATCATGTCATAACGTGTTTATCATTCATTACCTTTGAAACTTGTCATGATTGTGACCAGATCTAGTTCATTACCTTTGTAACTTGCTCAGCTATCAAAACTTTGGAGTCCAGTCCCTGGACCAATTATGTACCTCTGTAATCTTTTGACTACCACCTACAGGATGGGTATGTGGTGCATAATAAACATATTAAACTAACCAAGTCCCATTACTAAAATACAGTTCAGTATGTATGATTATTAGTAAATAATTTTTTTCTCAGTTGTTTTTTGAGCTATCTTATTGAAACTTGGTCACATTACTATTGAAAGGTGCTTCTTTAAGGACAAAAAAATGAAAGAAATCGAACAAAAGATAAAGTTCAGGCACGAACGCACTATTCTACCTAAAGTCAGCCGGGCTGTGGTTTGTATGTCGGGTTGAGTGTGGCCAACAGCAACAGCCTGGTTGATCAGGTGCTGATCCACCACGCGGCCTGGTCATAGACCGGGCCGCGGGGGCGTTGACCCCCGAACCCCTCTCCAGGTATACACCAGGTATCGGCATAGGTACCATAGACTGGTTTAAATCCTATCTTAACAACAGGAAACAAATGGTCAAAATCAACATAACAGAATCAGAACCCCTGCTGATAGCATGTGGAGTTCCCCAAGGTAGTATTCTGGGCCCCTTATTATTCCTATGTTATGTAAACCACATGCCCATCAATGTCAAGTGCAAACTCTTATAGTATGCGGATGACAGTGCTCTGTTAGTGTCAGGTAAAGACACACACGTTATAGCTAATTTAATAACACTGGAACTGGAGTCCTGAAGCAAATGGTTAGTAGACAACAAACTATCGTTACACCTCGGGAAAACTGAAGCCATTCTCTTTGGCACGAAACATAAACCGTGAAGGGCAAATAATTTTAATGTCTGGTATAATGGGGAGCCCATCACAGTTTCCTCAGTAAAATGACTGGGAATCCCTTTTGACACATGCATGTCAGGAGAATTGATAGGGAACAGTGTAGTAAAGAAAGCGAATGCCAGACTGAAATTCCTCTACAGACAAGCACAGTGTGTACGTACTGAGGCTCGCAGGATCTTGCGTCATTATCTACTGGCATGCGATAAAATTTATGTATTCAGAGACAACTCAGTCAGTGCTCAAGAAATGGCAAAGTTTTTATCCACAGTGGCATATTTACAAACCATTCTGGAAAAATACCCTGACCTTGCTCATTGTAAATAAAGCATTACCACGTGTGTGTGTGTACTCACCTAGTTGAGGTTGCAGGGGTCGAGTCCAAGCTCCTGTGTATGTGTGTACTCACCTATTTGTACTCACCTATTTGTGGTTGCAGGGGTCGAGTCATAGCTCCTGGCCCCGACTTTTCACTGATTGCTACTAGGTCCTCTCTCTCCCTCCTCCATGAGCTTCATCATACCTCGCCTTAAAACTATGTATGGTTCCCGCCTCCACTACTTCACTTTCTAGGCTATTCCACGGCTTGACTACTCTATGACTGAAGAAATACTTCTTATCATCCCTTTTGATTCATCTGAGTCTTCAATTTCCAATTGTGACCTCTTGTGTCTGTGTCCTATCTCTGGAACATCCCGTCTTTGTCCACCTCGTCTATTCCGCGCAGTATTTTATATGTCGTTATCATGTCTCCCCTGACCCTCCTGGCCTCCATTGTCATCAGGCCGATTTCCCTCAACCTTTCTTCGTAGGACAATCCCCGTAGCTCTGGGACTAGTCTTGTTGCAAACCTTTGCACTTTCTCTAATTTCTTGACGTGCTTGAATAGGTGTGGATTCCAAACTGGTGCTGCATACTCCAGTATGGGCCTGACGTAAATGGTATACAGAGTCTTGAATGACTCCTTACTGAGGTATCAGAACGCTATCCATAGGTTTGCCAGGCGCCCGTATGCTGCAGCAGTTATCTGATTGATGTGCGCCTCAGGAGATATGCTCGGTGTTATACTCACCCCCAGATCTTTTTCCTTGAGTGAGGTTCGCAAACTTTGCCCATCTAAACTATATTGTGTCTGCGGTCTTCTTTGCCCTTCCCCAGTCTTCATGACTTTGCATTTAGCGGGGTTAAACTCAAGGAGCCAGTTGCTGGACCAGGCTTGTAGCCTGTCCAGGTCTCTTTGTAGTCCTGCCTGATCCTCATCCGATTTGATTCTTCTCATTAACTTCACATCGTCTGCAAACAAGGACACTTCTGAGTATATCCCTTCCGTTATGTCGTTCACATATACCAAGAACAGCACAGGTCCTAGGACTGACCCCTGTGGAACCCCGCTTGTCACAGGCGCCCACTTTGACACCTCATCACGTACCATGACTCGTTGTTGCCTCCCTGTAAGGTATTCTCTTATCCATTGCAGTGCCTTTCCTGTTATGTGTGCCTGATCCTCTAGTTTTCGCAGTAACCTCTTGTGAGGAACTGTGTCGAAGGCCTTCTTGCAGTCCAAAAAAATACAGTCGATCCACCCCTCTCTCTCTTGTCTTACTTCTGTCACCTTGTCATAAAACTCTAATAGGTTTGTGACACAGGATTTTCCCTCCCCTGAAACCATGCTGGTTGTCAATTATACAGTTGTTTCTTTCCAGGTGCTCCACCACTCTCTTCCTGATGATCTTCTCCATGACCTTGCATACTATACACGTTAGTGATACAGGTCTGTAGTTTAGTGCCTCATGTCTGTCTCCCTTTTTAAAAATTTGGGACTACATTTGCCATCTTCCATACCTCAGGGAGTTGCCAGTTTCAAATGTTGTGTTGAAGATCTTCGTTAATGGTACACACAATGGCTCTGCTCCCTCTTTAAGGACCCACAGAGAGATGTTGTCTGGTCCCACCGAATTTGATATGTCTAGTTCGCATAGCAGCTTCTTCACCTCCTACTTGGTTATATGTACCTCATACAGCACTTGCTGGTGCACCCCCCTGCTCTGATTTCCTGGAGTCCTACTGGTTTCTACTGTAAATACTTCTTTAAATCTTGTGTTAAGCTCCTGACATACCTCCCAGTCGTTTCTTGTGAATTCCCCATCACCCTTCCTCAGTCTGATTACCTGGTCCTTGACTGTTGTTTTCCTCCTGATGTGGCTGTACAACAGCTTCGGGTCAGTCTTGACTTTCGATGCCATGTCATTTTCGTATTGCCGCTGAGCCTCCCTTTTTTATCTGTGCATATTCGTTCTGGCTCTTCGGCTAATCTCTTTATTTTCCTGAGTTCTCTGTCTTCTGTACCTTTTCCATTCTCTAGTACACCTAGTTTTTGCCTCCCTACACCTTTGGGGAGAACCCAAGGACTCATTCTGTTTCCCCTTATTTTCTGTTTCCCTTGGGAACAAACCTCTCCTCTGATTACTTGCATTTGTTGTACATAGTCCATCATTTCTTGTACTGGTTTTCCTGTCAGTTCCCTTTTCCACTGAATGTCTTGAAAGAAGTTCCTCAAGCCTGAGTAGTTCCCCCTTTTGTAGTTTGGTTTTTTCCCACCTATTCCTGCTGCTCTCTCCACTTGGAGCTCAACTATGTGTCGAAGCACAGAACCAAAATATCACGAGCTCCCAGCGGCCCTTTCATACATTGATAAACCTCGATGTCAGAAACTACTCAAGGTGAATACAAGATCCCGTTCGCTGGTTCATCCCCTCCTCTCTCTCTGGTAGTGTCTCTAACATGTTGATGCATGAGGTTTCCCAGTACCACATCCATCATCTTGGCTCTCCATGTTTCGGGACCCCCATGGGGCTCAAGGTTTTCCCAGTCAATCTCCTTGTGATTGAAATCACCCATAACTAGTAACTTTGCTCCCCCCATGTGTGCTCTCCTGGCCACCTCGGCTAGTGTGTCGACCATTGCTCTGTTGCTCTCATCGTATTCTTCTCTTGGCCTCCTGCAGTTCTGTGGTGGGTTGTACATTACTGCAATTATCACCTTATGTCCCTCTGACTGGATTGTTCCTATTAAGTAGTCCCTTTCGCCCATGCCATCCATTCCTTCCATTTTCTCAAACACCCACTGGTTTTTAATGAGCAGTGTAACTCCTCCTCCCCCTCTCCTCCTCTGTCTTTCTGAGGATTTGATATCGGATGGAAAGATTGAATCTGTTATTATTCTGGTGAGTTTTGTTTCTGTGAGTGCTATTATGTCTGGGGATGTCTCCTTGATTCTTTCGTGCCACTCCTCATACTTATTTGTTATTCCATCTGCATTTGTATACCACACCTTCAACTTCTTTTCTAAGATTTTGGTCTGGGAGGTGTACTGGGGTTGGGGAAGTGGGAGACCTGATAAGGAACTATGGGTGGTTGCTGTTGGGGTGGAGTTTGTAATGCAGTGGGTGGGGGCATTGGATGTGGCATGGGTGTTTTTGGTTTTAGAGTGTTTGGTTGCACTGGGGTTGACCTGGTTGAGAGGCTTCCATAGGAAGTTGTGAGGGAGGCTGTATTTGAACTTCCTGGTCTGTGATCTCCTGTCTGTCTTCTCCATCCCCTCTTCTTCCTCCTTTCGCCATTTGTACCATCTCTCTCTGTTTCTTCCTTTCTGCTTGTGTTCTGTCGCAGTCGAGATACACCTTCCTGTATGCTGGCATGTCCTTAATCGTGCTTTCTCCTGCGAATCCTGTTCCGAGTCGATTCCTGCCTTGAAGGTCACTTTCACTGGCCGGGTTCTTTTTTTTACAAACCACCCCTATTCTCCGAAAATTTTCCAGCTGGGTCATGTAGTCTTCTCTATTGCTTTATGATGTTTTCAATTGCTTTTTTTTCCTTGTTTTCTTGCTTCATATGTTTCCCCTTCAACTTCCTGGAGCCCATAACAAAGACTGACCTCACCCTTTCATGCTCCCACTGATATCCCTGTGTATCCCCTCATCAATTTTGATTTCCTCCATTGCAGCTTTCCTTTCTTCAGTTTCACTAGTAATGTACTTGGGCTCAGTGGCCTGTCATTTTCCCTTCTCGGCTTTCCCTGGGCTCTGCTGTGGTCTGTTAGGGCCTCAATATAGCTTAGCTCTTTCATTTACTACAGTCTCCCTGATTGAGCTTCTACATGCAGTTTTGCTCCTTTTTTCCCCTACAGTCCCTTATTTGTGACTGAGGTAGCAGTCTCTGTTGTCAATCCCAAAATGTTCTTTAGTTCTTTTGGCTGTTTCAGATTTTTCAGTTCCTCTTCTAAACTCTGTATCCTGGCCTCGCTGCTTTGACTTGCACCTCCCACTTCCTGCTTTCCATGTCTATCCTCTCTTCCATTCTCATGCTAAGTTCCTCTAGTTTCTTTTCCCATTCATGTTCCCTTTTTGTGAGCTCTGCTTCCCAATCTTCCCTTGCAGTTTCCTCCTCCTGTCCCTTGGTTTTCCTTGTTGCTCTCTGGCAACCCATTTTTGTTTTATTCTGATTGCCCCCAGAGTGGGAAACTATGTAATTCTGTGTGTTAGGTTAGTATTGTGTATGTCAGAGTGTGGGGGGGGGAAGAGGTAGAGGAGGAACTTTGGCTATGTGGGAGAGTAGTGGGCAGGGGGAGTGGGAAGGAGAGTGAAGCAAGTGGGTGAGTGGGAGAGGGAGAGGGGGAAGGAGGGAGAGGTGGGGAGGGGGAGGGTGGAAAAAAGGGAGGGAGGGATCAGGGGAAGGAGTGAGATGTCGGGGGGGGGGGGGAGTGTATGTGTGAGTTGGCAATGTGTGTGTTTGTGTGTACTCACCTATTTGTGGTTGCAGGGGTCGAGGCACAGCTCCTGGCCCCGCCTCTTCACTGATTGTTACTAGGTCCTCTCTCTCCCCCGCCCCATGAGCTCTTTCTACCTCGCCTTAAAATATGTATGGTTCCTGCCTCCACTACATCACTTTCTAGGCTATTCCATGGCCTGAATACTCTATGACTGAAGAAATACTTCCTAACATCCCTTTGATTCAGGTGCTTTTTAACTTCCCCAATTTTGACCCCTTGTGTCGTGCCCTTCCCGGAACATCCCGCTTTGTTACCTCGTCTATTCCATGCAGTATTTTTTTTAAAAATGTGTGGGTGTGTGGGTGTGGTGGGTGTGTGTGGGTGTGGGTGTGTGTGGTGTGGTGTTGGGTGTTGGGGTGTGTGGGTGTGGGTGGTGTGTGGGTGTGTGTGGGTGTGTGGTTGTGTGGGTGTGTGTGGTGTGTGGGTGTGTGGGTGTGTGTGGGGGTGTGGGTGTTTGTGGGTTGTGTGTTGTGCTGGGTGTGTGTGGGTGTGTGTGAGTGTGTGTGGGTGTGTGGTGTGTGTGGGTGGTGTGTGGGTGTGGTGGGTTGTGTGGGTTTGTGGGGTGTGTGGTGTGTGTGGGGTGGTGGGTGTGTGTGGGTGTGGTGTGGGTGTGTGGGTGTGTGTGGGTGTGTGTGGGTGTGTAGGTTGAGTGTGGGTGTGTGGGTGTGTGGGGTGTGTGGTTTGTGTGGTGTGTGGGTGTGGTGTGGGGTGTGGGTGTGGGGTATGTGTGGGTGTGTGTGGGTGTGTGTGGTGTGTGTGGTGTGTGGGTGTTGAGGGGTGTGTGTGGGTGTGTAGTGTGTGGTGGTGTGTGGGTGTGTTTATGTGTGGGTGTGTGTGGGTGTGTGGGTGTGGTGGGTGTGTGGGTGTGTGTGGGGTGTTGTGGGTGTGTGGGTGTGTGGGTGTGTGTGGGTGTGTGTGGGTGTGGTGTGGGTGTGTGGTGTGTGGTGGGTGTGTGGGGGTGTGGGTGTGTGGGTGTGTGTGGGTGTGTGTGGGTGTGTGGGTGTGTGTGGGTGTGTGAGGGTGTTGTGGGTGTGTTGGGTGGGTGGGTGTTGGTGTGTGGGGGTGTGTGGGTGTGTCTGGTGTGTGTGGGTGTATGTTGTGTGTGGTGTGTGGGTGGTGTGTGGGTGTGTGGAGTGTGTGGGTGTGGGGTGTGTGTGGGTGTGGTGTGGGTGTGTGGGGTGTGAGTGGGTGTGTGTGGGTGTGGTGTGGGTGTGTGTGGGTGTGTGGTGTGTGTGGGTGTGTGTGTGGGTGTGTGGGTGTGTGGGTGGTGGGTGTGTGTGGGTGTGTGGGTGTGTGTGGGTGTGTGGGTGTGGTGTGGGTGTTGTGGGTGTGTGGGTGTGTGTGGTGTGTGTTGGGTGTGTGTGGGTGTGTGGTGTGTGTGGGTGTGGTGGGTGTTGTGTGTGTGTGGTGTGTGTGGGTGTCTGTGGGTGTGTGGGTGTGTGTGGGTGTGTGGGTGTGTGTTGTGTGTTGGGTTGTGTGGGTGTGTGGTGGGTGTGTGGGTGGTGTGGGTGTGTGGTGTGTGTGGTTGTGTGGTGGGTGTGTGTGGGTTGTGTGGGTGTGTGTGGGTGTGTTTTGTGTTGTGTGGGTGGTGGGTGTGTGGTGTGTGTGGGGAGTGTTGGTGTGTGGGGTGTGGGTGTGTGGTGGGTGTTGTGGTGTGTGTGGTTGTGTGTGGTGTGTGTTGGGTGTGTGGGTGTGTGTGTGTGTGTGTGGGTGTGTTGGTGTGTGTGGGTTGTGAGTGGGTGTGTGGGAGTGGTGTGTGTTGGGTGTGTGTGGGTGTGTGGGGGTGTGTGGTTGTGTGGGTGTGTGGGTTGTGTGGTGTGGGTGGTGTGTGGGTGTGTGTGGGTGTGTGGGTGTGTGGGTGTCTGTGGGTGTGTGGGTGGTGTGGGTGTGTGGGTGTGTGTGGGTGTGTGGGTTGTGGGTGTGTTTGGGTGTGTGTGGGTGTGTGGTGTGTGGTGTGTGTGGGTGTTGGTGGTGTGTTGGGTGTGTGGGTGTGTGGGTGTATGTGGGTGTGTTTGGGTTGTGGGTGTGTGTGGTGTGGTGGGTGTTTGGTGTGTTGTGGTTGTGTGGGTGTGTGGGTGGTGTGTTGGGTGTGTGGGTGTGTGTGGGTGGGTGGGTGTGTGTGGGTGTGTGGGTGTGGGTGGTTGGGTGTGTGGGTGTGTGGGTGTGTGTGGGTGTGTGGGTAGTGTGGGTGTGTGTGTGTGTGCGTTGTGTGGGTGGTGGTGGGTGGTTGGTGTGTGTGGGGTGTGGGTTGTGTGGGTGTGTGTGGGTGTGTTTGGGTGTGGGGTGTGTGGTGTGTGTGGGTGTGTGGGGTGTGGTGGGTGTGTGGGTGTGTGGTGTGTGTGGGGTGTGGGATGTGTGTGGGTGTGTGTGGGTGTGTGTGGGTGTGTGGGTGTGTGGTGTGTGTGGGTGTGTGTGGTGTGTGTGGGTGTTGGGTTGTGTGTGGATATGTGTGGGTGTGTGGGTGTGTGGGTGTGAGGGGTGTGTGTGGTTGTGTGGCTGTGTGTGGGGGCCCGTGGGTGTGTGTGGGTGTGTGTGGGTGGTGTGGTGGGTGTGTGTGTTGGTGTGTGTGGGTGTTGTGTGGTGTGTGGGTGTGTGGTGTGTGTGGGTGTGGGTGTGTTGGGTGTGTGTGGGTGTGTGGGTGTGTGGTGTGGTGTGGGTGTGTGGGTGTGTGTGGGGTGTGTGTGTGGGTGTGTGTGGGTGTGTGGGTGGTGTGGTGTGTGGGTGTGTGTGGGTGTGTGTGGTGTGTGTGGGTGTGGTGGGTGTGTGGTTTTGGGTGTGTGTGGTGGTGTGTGGTGTTTGGTGTGTGTGGGTGTTTGGTTGGGTGTGTGGGTGTGTGGGTGTGTGGTGGGTGTGTGTGGGTGTGTGGGTGTGTGTGGGTGTGGGTGTGTGTGGTTGTGTGGGTGTGGGGTGTGTGTGGTGTGTGTGGGTGTGTGGGTGTGTGTGGTGTGTGTTTGGTGTGTGGGTGTGTGTGGTGTAATGGGGTGTGTGTGGTGTGTGGGTGTGTGGGGTGTGTGGTGTGTTGGGTGTGTGTGTGGTGGGTGTGGTGTGGGTGTTGTGTGGTGTGTGTGGTGTGTGTGGGTGTGTGGGTGTGGTGTGGGTGTGTGTGGGTGGGTGGGTGTGTGTGTGTGGTTGTGTGTGGGTGTGTGGTGTGTGTGGGTGTGTGGGGTGTGGTGTGTGGGTGTGTGGGGATGTTGGTGTGTGGTGGTGTGGGTGGGTGTGGGGGTGTGTGGTGGTGTTGGTGTTGTGGGGTGTGTGTGGGTGTGGTGTGGGGTGTGTGTGGGGTGTGGGTGTGTGTGGGGTGTGTGGGTGTTGTAGGTGTGTGTGGGTGTGTGGGGTGTGTGTGGGGGTGTGTGGGTGTGTGTGGGTGTGTGGGTGTGTGAGTGTGTGTGGTGTGTGGTGTGTGGGTGTGTGGGGGGTGTGGGGGGGGGGTGGGTGTGTGTGGGTGTGTGTGGGGTGTGTGTGTGGGTGGGTGTGGGTGTTGGGTGGGTGTGTGGGTGTGTGTGGTGTGTGGGTGGTGTGGGTGGTGAGGTTGGGTGGGGTTGGGTGGGGGTGGGTGTGTGTGTGGGTGTGTGGTGTGTGGGTGTGTGTGGGTGTGTGTGGGTGTGTGGTGTGTGGGTGTGTGGGGTGTGTGGGTGTGGTGGTGTGTGTGGGTGGTGTGTGGGTGTGTTAGGTGTGTGGGTTTGGGTGTGTGGGTGTGTGTGGGTTGTGTGGGTGTGTGTGGGTGTGTGGGGTGTGGAGTGTGGGTGGTGTGTGTGGGTGTGTGGGTGTGTGTGGGTGTGTGTGGGTGTGGGTGTGGGTGTGTGTGGTGTGTGGTGGTGGTGTTTGGGTGTGTCGGTGTTGTGGGTGTGTGTGGGTGTTGGGTGTGTGTGGTGTGTGGGTGTGTGTGGGTGTGTGGTTGTGGTGTGGGTGTTGTGGGTGTGTGTGGGTGTTGTGTGGGTGTGTGTGGGTGTGTGGGTGTGTGTGGGTGTGTGGGTGTGTGTGGGTGTGTGTGGGTGTGTGGGTGTGGGTGTGTTGTGGTGTGTGTGGTGTGTGGGTGTGTGTGTGTGGTGGTGTGTGGTGGGTGTGGGTGTGTGTGGTGTTGGTGTGTGGGGGGTGTGTGGTTTGTGTGTGGGGGTGGTGTGTGGTGTGTGGGTGTGTGTGGGGTGTGTGTGGGTGTGTGTGGGTTTGTGTGGGTGTTGTGGGTGTGTGGGTTGTGGGTGGGTTGTGTGTGTGTGTGTGTGTGGGTGGTGTGTGTGGTGTGTGGGTGTTGTGTGTTGGGTGTTGTGGGGTGTGTGGGTGTGTGTGGGTGGTGGGGTGTGTGGGTGTGTGGGTGTGTGTGGGTGGTGGGGTGTGGTGGTGTGTGGGGTGTGTGGTGGTGTGGGTGTGTGTGGGTTGTGGTGTGTGGGTGTGTGGTGGGTGTGTGGGTGTGTGGGGTGTGGGGTGAGGTGTGGGTTGTGTGTGGGTGTGGCATGCACACACTAGGCTAACGCTCTCTATGAAGATTATAAATTTTTTTTTCACAATCAAATACTTATTAATATACACTAATATTAACTAAATAATATTAATTGAGTACACTTTTGTTTGAGTATGTGTGTTATACTACTTGTCGTCCTATAAAAAAGAGGGGGGGGGGTCAGTTTAACACTATTTTGTTATTGTTCTTGGTTTCACTGTACTCTCCCGGCCCAGATCTTTGTTGTTTCTTGGTTCACTGGTACTCTCCCGGCCCAGATCTTGTTGTTGTTGTTCACCGGTAACTCTCTCCCGGCCCAGATCTTTTGTTGTTCTTGTTCAACCGGTACTCTCCGGCCCAGATCTTTGTTTGTTGCTTGGTTCACAGTTACCACCCGGCCCAGAACTTTGTTTGTTGTTGGTTCAACACGGTACTCTCCGGCCCAGATCTTTGTTGTTCTTTTCACCGGTACTCTACCGGCCAAGATCCTTTTGTTGTTTCTTGTTTCACTGGTACTCTCCCGGCCCAGTCTTGTTGTGCTTGGTTTCACTGGTACTCTCTCTCGGCCCAGATCCTTTGTTGTTTGTGGTTCACCGGCACTCTCCCGCCCAGGAATCTTTGTTGTTCTTGGTTCACCGTACTCTCCCGGCCAGAGCATTGTTGTTCTGTTCCACTGGTACTCTCCCCGCCCAGATCTTTGTTGTTGTTTTGAGTTCACACGGTACTCTCCCGCCCAGATCTTTGTTGTTCTTTGGTTCACACGGTACTCTTCCCGGCCCAGATCTTTGTTGTTTCTTGGTATTCAACCGGAACTCCTCCCGGGCCTCAGATCTTTGTTTGTTCTTGTTCACCGGATATCCTCCCGGCCCAGATCTTTGTGTTGTTGGTTCACACGGTTACACCTCCCGGCCCAGATCTTTGTTGTTCATGGTTCACCGGTACTCCCCCGGCCCAGAATCTTGTTGTGTTGTCTTCACTCGGTACTCCTCCCGGCCCAATCTTTGTTTGTTGTTGTTCACGCGGTACTCCTCCCGGCCCAGATCTTTGTTGTTGTGGTTCACCGGTACTCGTCACCGCCCAGGATCTTTGTTGTTCTTGGTTGCACCGGTACTCTCCCGCCCAGATCTTTGTTGTTCTTGGTTCAAACCGGTACTCTCCCGCCCGATCTTTGTGTTGTTGGTTCATCATTCACCGGTACTTCTCCCGACCAGATCTTTGTTGTTGTTGTTCACTCGTACTCTCTCCCGGCCCAGACTTTGTTGTTTTCTTGGTTCACCGTACTCTCCCGGCCCAGATTCTTATTGTTGATGTTGGTTCAACCGGTACTCTCCCCCCCATAGTCTTTTTGTTCTTGGTCACCGGTACTCTCCCCGGCCCAGATCTTTGTTGTTCTTGGTTTCACCGATACTCTCCCGGGCCCAGAGTCTTTGTTGTTGTTTGTTCACCGGTACTCTCCCCGGGCCAGATCTTTGTTGTTCTTGGTTCACCGTTACTCTCCCGCCCAGATCTTTGTTGTTCTTGGTTCAACCGGTACTCTCCCGCCCCAGATCTCTTTGTTGTTTCTTGGTTCACCGGTACTCCTCCCGGCCCAAATTCTTGTTGTTGTTGGTTCAAACCGGTACTCTCCCGGCCCAGATCTTTGTTGTTCTCTGGTTCAACCGGTACCTCTCCCCGGCCCAGATCTTTGTTGTTCTTGGTTCACACACGGTACGCTCCCGGCCCAGATCTCTTTGTTGTTGTTGGTTCACCGTACTCTCTCCGGCCCAGATCTTTGTTGGTTTCTTGTTCACCCGGTACTTCTCCCGGCCCCAGATCTTTGTTTTCTTGGTTCAACACGGTACTCTCCTCCTCTCCCGGCCCAGATCTTTGTTTGTTCTTGGTTCACCGGTACTCTCCTAGCCCAGATCTTTGTTGTTTGTTGGTTCACCGGTACTCCCCGGCCCAGATCTTTGTTGTTCAATGAGGTTCACCCCGGTACTCTCCCGGCCCAGATCTTTGTTGTTCTTGTTCACCGGTAACTCACCCGGCCCGATCTTTGTTGTTGTTTGGTTTCAACCGGTACTCTCCCGGCCCAGATCTTTGTTTGTTGTTGTTCAGCGTTACTCTCTCTCCCGCCCAGAATCTTTGTTGTTCTTGGTTCACTGGTACTCTCCCCTCCCGCCCAGATCTTGTTGTTCTTGGTTCACCACGTACTCTCCCGGCCCAATCTTTGTGTTGTTGTTCACCGTACACTCCCGGGCCCAGATCTATTGTTGTTCTTGGTTCAAGAGCAGGTACTCTCCTCGGCCCAGATCTTTTGTTTGTTGTTGGTTCACCGGTACTCTCGTCCCCTCCGGCCCAGATCTTTGTTGTTCTTGGTTCACCGGTACTCTCCCGGCCCAGATCTTTGTTGTTCTTGGTTCACCCGGTACTCTCCCGCCCAGATCTTTGTTTGTTGTTGTTTCACAGTACCCTCCGGCCCAGATTCTTTGTTGTTCTTGTTCAACCTACACTCCCGCTCAGATCGTTTGTTGTTCTTGTTCACCGGACTGCCTCGGCCCAGATCTTTGTTTTGTTCTTGGTTCACCGGTACTCTCCTCTTCCCAGATCTTGTAGTTGTTGGTTCACTGTACTCTCCCTGCCCCAGATCTTTGTTGTTCTGGTTCACAAGCGTACTCTCCGGCCCCCAGATCTTTGTTTTCTTGGGTTCACACACGACGGTACTCTCCCGGCCCAATCTTTGTTGTTCTTGTTCACCGTACTCTCCCGTCCTAGGATCTTTGTTTGTTCTTGGTTCACCGTACCTCCCCTGGCCCAATCTTTGTTGTTGTTGGTTCACTGGTACTCTCCCGGCCCAATCTTTGTTGTTCTTGGTTCCACGCGGTACTTCTCCGCCCAGATCTTTGTTGTTGTTTGTCACACCCGGTAACTCTCACGCGGCTCCAACCTTTGTTGTTCTTGGTTTTTTTTTTTTTTTTTTTCATCCGGTATCTCTCCCGCCCAGAACTTTTTGTTTGTTCTTTTGGTTCACCGGAACTCACCCCCCAATCTTTGTTGTTTCTTGGTTCACTGGTACTCTCCCTCTCCCTCCCGGCCCAGATCTTTGCTTGTTCTTGTTCATCACGCGGTACTCTTCCCGGCCCAGATCTTTGTTGTTTCATGGTTCTCTGGTATCTCACCCGCCCAGAACCTTTTGTTGTTGTTTGGTTCACCGTAACTCTCCCGTCCCAATTCTTGTTGTTGTGTTTCACCGGTACGCTCCCGTCCCAGATCTTTGTTTTGTTGTTTCAACCGGTACTTCTCCCGTCCCAGATCATTGTTGTTGTTGTTTCACCGGTACTCTCCCGGCCAGATCTTTGTTGTTCTTGGTTCACTGTAACTCTCCCGGCCCAGATCTTTGTTGTTGTTGTTTCACCGGTACATCTCCCGGCCAGATCTTTGTTGTTCATGGTTCACGCGTACTCTCCCGGCCCAGATCTTTTTTGTTCTTGGTTCACTTGGTACTCTCCGGCCTCAGATCTTTGTTGTTCTTGCTCAAACACCACCGGGCGTACTCTCCCGGCCCAATCTTTGTGATCTTTGGTTCACAAACGGTACTCTCGGCCGGCCCAGATGCTTTGTTGTTCAGGTTCCTGTATCTCCCGGCCAATCTTGTTGTTCCTTGTTCAACCGTACACTCCGGCCCAGATCTTTGTTTGTTCTTTTGGTTCACGGTAACACTCCCGCCGGCCCAAACTTTGTTTTCTTGGTTCACTGGTACTCTCCCGGCCCAGATCTTTGTTGTGTTGGGTTTTCACGCGGTACTCGTCGCCGCCCAGAGATCTTGTTGTTCTGTTCTTGTACTACTCCCCGGCCCAGATCTTTGTTGTTTCTTGGTTCACCCGGTATTCTCCCGTCCCAATCTTTGGTTGTTCTTGGTTCAAAGTACTCACCCGGCCCAGATCTTTGTTGTTCTTTGTTTCACACGGTACTCTCCCGGCCCAGATCTTTGTTGTTCTTTTCTTGGTTCACTGGTACTCTCCCGGCCAGATCTTTGTTGTTCTTGTTCACCGGTACTCTCCGCGGCCCAGATCTTTGTTGTTCTTTGTTCACCATGGTACTCTCCCGCACAGACTTTGTTGTTCTTGGTCACCGGTACTCCTCCCGGCCCAGATCTTTGTTGTTCATGTTCACTGGAACTCTCCCGGTCCGCCCCAGATCTTTGTTGTTCTTGTTCACTGGTACTCATCCCGGCCCAGATCTTCGTTGTTCTTGTTTCACTGGTACTCTCCCCGGACCAGATCTTCGTGTTCTTGTGTTCACTGGTACACTCCCGGCCCAGATCTTTGGTTGTTGTTGGTTCACGTAACTCTCTCCCGTACTCCTCCCCGGCCCAGATCTTTCGCACACTAGGCTACTTTACTTTTTGAGAATAAGGATTAAATTTTTCTCACTCAATTCCTTATTCATTATAAACAATGTTTATTATAATAATAATTACGGGTGCACACGAGTGTTTTGTATGTGCGTACTTGGTTTACCTAGCTTTCCGCTTCGGGGGGGGGGTCACTAGCTAACACTATCATGGGTGGGTCCACTAGGCTCACAAACTCTTCTGGAGTTTACTTGAGATATTGAAAGATAATTTAATAAAACATTCTGAAGGATACCACTATCTATCACCCTGTACTGGAAATAGGGATTGAGTGATGGTATACATACAACCAGCAGGCGAGACACTTGAGTCATTAGACACTATCCAAAATTAACCACAAATAGCAAGTGATGTCGGTATGCACAACAAAATGGAGGTTCCAGCTAGGTCGGCCTGCTATCAACTGCCTTCAGTTTTGTAACTCATCCAGAATTTATCAGCATTCAAGGTTTTTATTTTATTTTTCTCTTAAGACTTGATATGCCCATCTTTTTCTTTAGAACAGTAATTATGGTCATAACAAGTCTGATGATAGTTAGCTACATTCACAACACCAACAGCTGGGGATTGACTAATTTTTTCTTACTTCAGTATTTACTTAATCACTCTTTTTGACCTTATCACAACACTGTTGTTAAATAACCAACTAAGCATACGTATTGGTTAATATTTTCAGGATCACAAAGCACCTTACCCCCCATTAACTGTTTTGGAATATTTTGTGACAACACTGCGCCAGCACTGATCAGCTTATTGCTACCCCTCGCCTCGCTCACAAATCATTCCAATATAAATTGTAAAATTCTTGATCTTATCACATTATTCGCACTCTTGAAAGCTATTACACATCTTGTAGGAGTACACATAAAGATTCACTCACTTACGATGACCTGCTAATAATGATCTTAGGACAGCCCACTAAAACGCTAAATCCGGGAAGCAATATTCAGCGATACTGCTCACGTGTGTGTGTGTGTGTGTTATTTATACCATTTGGTCCTAGGCACATGTCGATTAGACACTAGGGCCTGTTGTATGTGTGTGTGTGTGTGTGGTGTGTGTGTGGGGTGTGTGTGTGTGTGTGTGTGGTGTGTGAGTGTGCGTGTGCGCACATACTTTGTGTGTATGTATTCACCTCAACTGTGGTTGCAGGGTCGAGACCTCAGCTCCTGGGCCCTGCCTCTTTCAGGTGTGTGTGGTTGTGGTGTGTATGGGAGTGTTGTGGGTGTGTGGTGTGAGATGGGTGTGTGGGGTGTGTGTGGGTGTGTGGGTGTGTGTGGGTGTGTGGGTGTGTGTGGGTGTGGGGGTGTGGGTATGTGTGGTGTGTGTGGGTGTGTGTGGGGTGTGTGGTGGGTGTGTTGGTGTGTGTGGGTGTGTGTGGGTGTGTAGGTGTGTGTGGTGTGTGGGTGTGTTTAGGTGTGTGGGTGTGTTTGGGTGTGTGGGTGTGTGTGGTGTGTGAGTGTGTGTGGGTGTGTGTGGGTGTGTGGTGTGTGGGTGTTTGGGTGTGTGTGGGTGTGGTGGTGTGGGTGTGTGTGGGGGTGTGGGTGTGTGGGTGTGTGGGTGGTGGGTGTTGGGTGTGGTGGGTGTGTGTGGGTGTGTGTGGGTGTGTTGTGTGTGTGGTGGTGTTGTGTGTGTGGTTGTGTGTGGGTGGTGGTGTAGTGGGTGTTTGGGGTGTGTGTGGGTGTTGTGGGTTGTGTGTGGGTGTTCAGTGTGTGTGGTGTTGGTGTGTGTAGGTGTGTGGGTGTGTGTGGGTGTGTGGGTGTGTGTGGTGTGTGGGTGTGTGGTGGGTTGTGTGGGTGTGTGTGGGGTGTGGGTGTGTGTGGGTGTGTGTGGTGTGTTGAGGTGTGGGTGTGTGTGGGTGTGTGAGGGGTGTGTGTGGGTGTGTGGGTGTGTGTGGGAGTGTGTGGGTGTGTGGGAGTGTGGGTGTGTGTGCGTGTGTGTGGGTGTGTTGGGTGTGTGTGGGTGTGTGTGGGTGTGGGGTTGTGTGGGTGTGTGTGGGTGTTGGTGTGTGTGGGTGTGTGGGTGTGTGGTGGGTGGTGTGGGTGTGTGTAGGTGAGGGTGTGTGGGTTGTGTGGGTGTGTGTGGTGTGTGTGGTGTGTGGGTGTGTGGGTGGGTGTGGGTGTGTGTGGGATGTGTGTGGTGTGTGTGGTGTGTGTGGGTGTGTGGGTGTGTGGGTGTGTGTGTTTGTGGTGGTGGGTGTGTGTGGGTGTGTGGGTGTGTGGTGGGTGTGGTGTGGGTTGTGTGGGTGTGTGGGTGTGGTGTGGGCGTGTGTGGGTGTGTGTGTTTGTGTGTGTGTGTGGGTGTGTGGGGGCGTGGTGTGTGGTGGGTGTGTGGGTGTGTGTAGGTGTGTGGGTGGTGTGTGTGTTGGGTGTGTGTGGTGTGTGGGTGTGTGTGGGTGTGTGTGGGTGTGTGGGTGTTTGGTTGTGGTGTGGGGGGGGGGGGTGGGGGTGTGTGGTGTGTGGTGTGTGTGGGTGTGTTGGGGTGTGTGGGTGTGTGGGTGTGTGTGGGGTTGTGTGTGGGTGTGTGGGGGTGGTGTGGTTGTGATGGGTGTGTGTGGGTGTGTGTGGGTGTTGGGTGTGTGGTGGGTGTGTGGGTGTGTGGGGGTGTGTGGGTGTGTGTGGGTGTGTGTGGGTGTGTGTGGTGTGTGGGTGTGTGTGGGTGGTGGGCGTGTGGGTGTGTGTGGTGTGTGTGGTGTGTGGGTTGTGTGTGGGAGTGTGGGTGTGTGGGGTGTGTGGTGGGTGTGTGGGTTGTTGTGGGTGTGTGTGGGTGTGTGGTGTGTGTGGGTGTGGTGGGTGGTGTGTTGGTGTGTGGTGTGTGGGGTGTGTTGGTGTGTGTGGGTGTTTGGGTGTGTGGTGGGTGTGTGGGGTGGTGGTGGGTGTGTGTGGGTGGTGGGTGTGTGGGCGTGTGGGTGTGTGGGTGGGTGGGGTGGTGTGTGTGTGTAGTGTGTGTGGGTGTGTGTGGGTGCGTGGTGTGGTGGGTGTGTTGGGTGTTGTGGTTGTGTGTGGGTGTGGGTGTATGTGGGTGTGAGTTGTGTGTGGGTGTGTGGTGGGTGTGGTGTTGTGGGTGTGTGTGGGGGTGGGGTGTGCGTGGGTTGTGTGGGGGGTGTGTGGGTTGTGTGGTGTTTGTGGGTGTGTGTGGTAGTGTGGTGGGTGTGTGTGGTGTGTGTGGTTGGGGGTGTGTGTGGGGTGTGTGTGGTGGGGTGTGTGTGGGTGGTGGTAGTGTTGTGGGTGTGGTGAGTGTGTGGGTGGTTGTGGTGTGTGTGGGTGTGTGTGGGTGTGTGGGTGTGTGTGGGTGTGTGTGGGTGTACTCACCTAATTGTACTCACCTAATGTGGTAGCAGGGATCGAGACTCAGCTCCTGGCCCCGCCTCTTCCTGATCTGCTAACTGGATCCTCTCACTCTCTGGCTTCCTGAGCATTGTCATACCTCTTCTTAAAACAATGTATGGGCTCCTGCCTCCACTACTCACGTGGGTGTGTGGGGTGTGTGTGTGTTGTGTAAGTGTGTGTGGGTGTGTGTGGGTTTGTGTGTGGTGTGTGTGTGTATGGTGTTGTGTGGATGTGTGGATGGTGTGAGGGTGTGTTTTGTGTGGTGGGTGTGTGGTGTGGTTGGTGGGTGTGTGGGATGTGTTGTGGGTGTGAGGGTGTGTGGGTGAGTGTGAGGATGGTGTGCGGGTGTGTGTGGGGTGTGTGGGTTGTGTGGGTGTGTGAGGGTGTGTGTGAGGTGTGTGTGGGTGTGTGTGGGTGTGTGGTGTGTGTGGTGTGTGGGTGTGTGTGTGTGTGGTGTGTGGGTGTGGTGTGGTGTGAGTGGTTGTGTGTGGGTGTGTGGGAGTTTTGGTGTGTGTGGTGTGTGGGTGTGTGGGTGTATGTGGGTGTGGGTGTGTGGGTGGTGTGTGGGTGTGTGTGGTGTGTGTGGGTGGTGGGTTGTGTAGTGGCGGTGTGATGTGGGTGTGTGGGTGTGTGTGGGTGTGTGGTGTGTGTGGTGTGTGGGTGTGTGTGTGCGTGGGGTGTGTGTGAGGTGTGGTGGGTGTGTGTATGTTTTTGAGTGGGTTTTGTGTGGGGTGTGGGTGTGTATGGGTTGTGGGTGGGGTGTGTGTGGGTGTGGTGGGTGTGCGGTGTGTGTGGGTTGTGTGGGTGTGTGGGTGTGTGTGGGTGTGGTTGGGTGTGTGGGTGTGTGGGTGTGTTGGGTGTGTGTGGGTGTTGTGGGTGTTGTAGTTGTGTGGGTGTGGTGGGTGTGTGGGTGTGTGTGGGTGTGTGGGTGTGTGTGGGTGTTGTAGGTTGTGGGTGTGGTGTGGGTGTGTGTGGGTGTGTGGTGTGTGTGGGTGTGGGTGTGTGTGGGTGTGTGTGGTGTAGGTGGGTGTTGTGTGTGGTGGTGTGTGGGTGTGTTTGGGTGTGTGGGTGTGTGGGTGTGTGTGGGAGTGTGGTGAGTGGGTGTGTGTGGGTGGTGTGGGTGTGTGTGGTGTGTGTGGGTGTGTGGTGTGGTGGTGGGTGTGTGTGAGTGTGTGTGGTGGTTGTGGGGGGGGGTTGTGTGAGGGTGTGTGTGGGTGTGTGGGGTGTGTGTGGGTGTGTGGTTGGGGTGTGTGGTGTGTGTGGTGTGTGGGTGTGTGTGGGTTGTGGTGGGTGTGTGGGTGGTGTGGGTGTGTGTGGGTGTGTGGGGTGTGTGGGTGTGTGGGTGTGTGTGGTGTGTGGTGTGTGTGGGGTGTGTGGGTGTGTGTGGGGGTGGTGGTGTGTGGTATGTTTGGTGGTGTTGTGGGTGTGTGTGGGTGTGTGTGGGTGTGTGGGTGGTAGTGTGTGTGTGGTGGGTGTGGTAGGTGTTGTGGGTGTGTGGGTGTGTTTAGTGTGTGGGTGTGGTGTGGTGTGTGTGGGTGTGTTGGGTGTGTTGGGTGTGTTGGGTGTGTTGGGTGTGTGGTGTGTGGTGTGTGTGGGTGTGTGTGGGTGTGTGTGGGTGTGTTGGTGTGTGTGGTGTGTGTGTGTGTGTGGGTGTGTGGGTTGTGTGGGTGTGTGGTGGGTGTGTGTGGTGTGTGTGGTGGTGTGTGGTGTGTGTGGGTGTGGGTGTGTGTGGTGTGTGTTGGGTGGTTTGGGTGTGTGTGGTGTGTGGGTGTGAGTGGTGTTGTGGGTGGTTTGGGGGGGGTGGGGGGTGTGTGGTGAACATTTCGAGACTGAGATTTTGTGGGTGTGTCGGTGTGTTGGTGTGTGGGTGGTGGGTGAAGTGTAGTGTGTGGTGGTGTGTGGGTGTGTGGTGTGAGTGGGTGTGTGGGTGTGGGGTTGTGTGGTGTGTGTGTGTGTGTGGGTGTGTGTGGGGTGTGTGGGTGTGTGAGTGTGTGGGTGTGTGTGGGTGTGTGTGGGTGTGTGGTGGGTGTGTTGTTGTTGTGGGTGTGTGTGGGTGTGTGGGAGTGTGGGTGTGTGAGCGTGTGTGGGGTTGTTGGGTGTGTGTGGGTGTGTGTGTGGTGGTGGTTGTTGTGGGGTGTGTGGGTGTGTGTGGTGAGTGTGGGGTGTGTGGGTGTGTTTGGGTGTGTGGGTGTGTTTAGGTGTGGGGGGTGTGTGTGTTGTTGTGGGTGTGTGTGGGTGTGTGTGGTTGTGTGGGTGTTTGGGTGGGTGTGGGTGTGTGTGGATGTTGAGGGTGTGTGTGGGTGTGTGTGGGCTGTGTGGGTGTGTGGTGTGGGTGTGTTTTGGTGTGGGTGTTTGTGGGTGTGTGTGGGTGTGTGGGTGAGTGTGGGGTGTGTGGGGTGGTGTGTGGGTGTGTGGGTGGTGTGTGGTGGTGTGTGTGGCGTGTGTGGGTGTGTGTGGTTTGTGTGGGTGTGTGTGGGTGTGTGTGGCGTGTGGTTGTGTGGTGTGTGGGTGTGTGTGGTGGTGGGGTGTTTGGGGGTGTGGGTGTGTGGGTGGTGGTGTGGGTGTGGGGTGTGTGTAGGGTGTGGTGGTGTGGTGGGTGTTGTGGGTGTGTGTGGGTGTGTTTGGGTGTGTGGTGTGTGGGTGTGTGTGGTGTGTGTGTGTGGTGGGTGTGTGTGTGTGTGGGTTGTGTGGGTGTGTGTGGGTGTTGTGGGTGTGAGGGTGGTGTGGGTGTGTGTGGGTGTGTGGGTGTGTGTGGGTGTGTGGGTGTTGTGTGGGTGTGTGGGTGTGTGTGGTTGTGTGGGTGTGTGTGGTGTGTGGGGTGTGTGTGGGTGTGTGGGTTTGTGGGAGTGTGTGGTTTGTGTGGGTGTGGGTGTGTTTGGGGGTGGGTGTTGGTGTTGTGGGTGTGTGTGGGTGCGTGGGAGTGTGTGGTTGTGATGTGGGTTTGTGGGTTGTGCTGGGGGTGTGGGTGAGGTGTATGGTGAGTGGGTTTGTGTGGGTTGTGTATGGGAGTGTGGTGGGAGGCAGTGGGGTGTGTCTTGGTGTGTGGTGTGTGTGGGTGTGTGTTGGTGTGTGGGTGTGTGGGTGTATGGGTGTGTGGGTGTGTGGGTGTGTGTGGGTGTGATGTGGTGAGTGTGGGGTGTGTGTGGGTGGTGGGTAGTGTGTGGGTGTGTGTGGGTGTGTGGGTGTGTGTGGGTGTGGGTGTATGTGGGTGTGGTGGGTGTGGTGGGGTGTGTGGGTGGTGTGGGTGTGTGGGTGGTGTGTGTGGGTTGTGGGTGTGCGTGGGTGTGTGTGGGTGTATGTGGTGTGTGGTGTTTGTGGTGTGTGTGGGTGTGTGTGGTGTGTGTGGAGTTGGGTGTGTGTGGGTGTGTGGGGTGTTGTGGGGTTGTGTGGGTGTGTGTAGGTGTGTGTGGGTGTGTGATTGTGTGGAGGTTGTGTGGATGTGAGGTGGCGGTGTGTGTGGTGTGTGTGGGTGTGTGTGGGTGTGTGGGTGTGGTGGTGGGTGTGGTGGGTTTCACACCTCATTGTACTCACCTAATTGTGGTTTGCAGGGATCGAGACACAAGCCTCTCTGGCCCCGCCCTCCATCACTGATCGGCTACTGGATTCCTCGTCTCTCTCTGCTTCCTGAGCTTTGTCATACCTCTTCTTAAAACTATGTAAGGCTCCTGCCTCCACTACTTCACTGTGGGGTGTGTTGTGTGTGGGTGTGTGTAATGTGTGTGGGTGTGTGTGGGTGTGTGTGTGTGTTTGAGTGTAGGAGTGTGGTGTGGTGCGTGGGTGTGTGTGTGTGGTGGTTGTGTGTGTGGTGTGTGGTGTGTGTGGTGTGTGGGTGTGTGTGGGTGTGTGGGTGTGTGGGTGTGCGTGGGTGTGTCGGGTGTGTGTTGGTGTGTGTGAGGGAGTGTGGTGGGTGTTGTGTGGGGTGTGTGGGTGTTGGGGTGAGTGTGGGTGTGGGTGTGTGTGGGTGTGTGGTGTGTGTGGGTGTGTGTGGGTGTGTGGGTGTGTGTTTGGTTGTGGGTGTGTGTGGGTGTGTGGGTGTGGTGGTGGGTGTGTGGGGGTGGTGTGGGTGAGTGTGGTGTGTGGGTGGAGTGGGTGTATGTTGGGTGTGTGGGTGTGTGTGGGTGTGTGGGGTTGTGTGTGGGTGGGTGTGTGTGTGTGGGTGTGTGTAGGTGTGTGTGGGTGTGTGGGTGTTTGTGGGTGTGTGGGTGTGTGTGGTGTGTGGGTGTGTGTGGTTGCGTGTGGTGTGTGTGGGTGTGTGGGTGTGAGTAGGTGTGGGTTGTGTGTGGTGTGTGGGTGTGTGGGTGTGTGTGGGTGTGTGTGGTGTGTGGTGGGCGGGTGTGTGGTGTGTGGGTGTGTGGGTGTGTGTGGTGTGTGTGGTGTGTGGGTGTGTGGGTGTGTGTGGGTGTGTGTGGGTGTGTGGGTTTGTGTGGGTGTGGTGTGGGTGTGTGGGTGTGTGGGTGTGTGTGGGTGTGTGGGGTGTGTGGTTGGGTGTGTAGGTGTGTGGGTGTGTGTGGGTGTGTGTGGGTGTGTGGGTGTGGTGGGTGTGTGTGGGTGTGGGTGTGTGTGGTGTGGTGTTGGGTGTTGGGGTGTGTGGGTGTGGGTGGTGTGTGGGTGTGTGTGGGTGTGTGGTTGTGTGGGTGTGTGTGGTGTGTGGGTGTGTGGGTGTGTGTGGGGGTGTGGGTGTTTGTGGGTTGTGTGTTGTGCTGGGTGTGTGTGGGTGTGTGTGAGTGTGTGTGGGTGTGTGGTGTGTGTGGGTGGTGTGTGGGTGTGGTGGGTTGTGTGGGTTTGTGGGGTGTGTGGTGTGTGTGGGGTGGTGGGTGTGTGTGGGTGTGGTGTGGGTGTGTGGGTGTGTGTGGGTGTGTGTGGGTGTGTAGGTTGAGTGTGGGTGTGTGGGTGTGTGGGGTGTGTGGTTTGTGTGGTGTGTGGGTGTGGTGTGGGGTGTGGGTGTGGGGTATGTGTGGGTGTGTGTGGGTGTGTGTGGTGTGTGTGGTGTGTGGGTGTTGAGGGGTGTGTGTGGGTGTGTAGTGTGTGGTGGTGTGTGGGTGTGTTTATGTGTGGGTGTGTGTGGGTGTGTGGGTGTGGTGGGTGTGTGGGTGTGTGTGGGGTGTTGTGGGTGTGTGGGTGTGTGGGTGTGTGTGGGTGTGTGTGGGTGTGGTGTGGGTGTGTGGTGTGTGGTGGGTGTGTGGGGGTGTGGGTGTGTGGGTGTGTGTGGGTGTGTGTGGGTGTGTGGGTGTGTGTGGGTGTGTGAGGGTGTTGTGGGTGTGTTGGGTGGGTGGGTGTTGGTGTGTGGGGGTGTGTGGGTGTGTCTGGTGTGTGTGGGTGTATGTTGTGTGTGGTGTGTGGGTGGTGTGTGGGTGTGTGGAGTGTGTGGGTGTGGGGTGTGTGTGGGTGTGGTGTGGGTGTGTGGGGTGTGAGTGGGTGTGTGTGGGTGTGGTGTGGGTGTGTGTGGGTGTGTGGTGTGTGTGGGTGTGTGTGTGGGTGTGTGGGTGTGTGGGTGGTGGGTGTGTGTGGGTGTGTGGGTGTGTGTGGGTGTGTGGGTGTGGTGTGGGTGTTGTGGGTGTGTGGGTGTGTGTGGTGTGTGTTGGGTGTGTGTGGGTGTGTGGTGTGTGTGGGTGTGGTGGGTGTTGTGTGTGTGTGGTGTGTGTGGGTGTCTGTGGGTGTGTGGGTGTGTGTGGGTGTGTGGGTGTGTGTTGTGTGTTGGGTTGTGTGGGTGTGTGGTGGGTGTGTGGGTGGTGTGGGTGTGTGGTGTGTGTGGTTGTGTGGTGGGTGTGTGTGGGTTGTGTGGGTGTGTGTGGGTGTGTTTTGTGTTGTGTGGGTGGTGGGTGTGTGGTGTGTGTGGGGAGTGTTGGTGTGTGGGGTGTGGGTGTGTGGTGGGTGTTGTGGTGTGTGTGGTTGTGTGTGGTGTGTGTTGGGTGTGTGGGTGTGTGTGTGTGTGTGTGGGTGTGTTGGTGTGTGTGGGTTGTGAGTGGGTGTGTGGGAGTGGTGTGTGTTGGGTGTGTGTGGGTGTGTGGGGGTGTGTGGTTGTGTGGGTGTGTGGGTTGTGTGGTGTGGGTGGTGTGTGGGTGTGTGTGGGTGTGTGGGTGTGTGGGTGTCTGTGGGTGTGTGGGTGGTGTGGGTGTGTGGGTGTGTGTGGGTGTGTGGGTTGTGGGTGTGTTTGGGTGTGTGTGGGTGTGTGGTGTGTGGTGTGTGTGGGTGTTGGTGGTGTGTTGGGTGTGTGGGTGTGTGGGTGTATGTGGGTGTGTTTGGGTTGTGGGTGTGTGTGGTGTGGTGGGTGTTTGGTGTGTTGTGGTTGTGTGGGTGTGTGGGTGGTGTGTTGGGTGTGTGGGTGTGTGTGGGTGGGTGGGTGTGTGTGGGTGTGTGGGTGTGGGTGGTTGGGTGTGTGGGTGTGTGGGTGTGTGTGGGTGTGTGGGTAGTGTGGGTGTGTGTGTGTGTGCGTTGTGTGGGTGGTGGTGGGTGGTTGGTGTGTGTGGGGTGTGGGTTGTGTGGGTGTGTGTGGGTGTGTTTGGGTGTGGGGTGTGTGGTGTGTGTGGGTGTGTGGGGTGTGGTGGGTGTGTGGGTGTGTGGTGTGTGTGGGGTGTGGGATGTGTGTGGGTGTGTGTGGGTGTGTGTGGGTGTGTGGGTGTGTGGTGTGTGTGGGTGTGTGTGGTGTGTGTGGGTGTTGGGTTGTGTGTGGATATGTGTGGGTGTGTGGGTGTGTGGGTGTGAGGGGTGTGTGTGGTTGTGTGGCTGTGTGTGGGGGCCCGTGGGTGTGTGTGGGTGTGTGTGGGTGGTGTGGTGGGTGTGTGTGTTGGTGTGTGTGGGTGTTGTGTGGTGTGTGGGTGTGTGGTGTGTGTGGGTGTGGGTGTGTTGGGTGTGTGTGGGTGTGTGGGTGTGTGGTGTGGTGTGGGTGTGTGGGTGTGTGTGGGGTGTGTGTGTGGGTGTGTGTGGGTGTGTGGGTGGTGTGGTGTGTGGGTGTGTGTGGGTGTGTGTGGTGTGTGTGGGTGTGGTGGGTGTGTGGTTTTGGGTGTGTGTGGTGGTGTGTGGTGTTTGGTGTGTGTGGGTGTTTGGTTGGGTGTGTGGGTGTGTGGGTGTGTGGTGGGTGTGTGTGGGTGTGTGGGTGTGTGTGGGTGTGGGTGTGTGTGGTTGTGTGGGTGTGGGGTGTGTGTGGTGTGTGTGGGTGTGTGGGTGTGTGTGGTGTGTGTTTGGTGTGTGGGTGTGTGTGGTGTAATGGGGTGTGTGTGGTGTGTGGGTGTGTGGGGTGTGTGGTGTGTTGGGTGTGTGTGTGGTGGGTGTGGTGTGGGTGTTGTGTGGTGTGTGTGGTGTGTGTGGGTGTGTGGGTGTGGTGTGGGTGTGTGTGGGTGGGTGGGTGTGTGTGTGTGGTTGTGTGTGGGTGTGTGGTGTGTGTGGGTGTGTGGGGTGTGGTGTGTGGGTGTGTGGGGATGTTGGTGTGTGGTGGTGTGGGTGGGTGTGGGGGTGTGTGGTGGTGTTGGTGTTGTGGGGTGTGTGTGGGTGTGGTGTGGGGTGTGTGTGGGGTGTGGGTGTGTGTGGGGTGTGTGGGTGTTGTAGGTGTGTGTGGGTGTGTGGGGTGTGTGTGGGGGTGTGTGGGTGTGTGTGGGTGTGTGGGTGTGTGAGTGTGTGTGGTGTGTGGTGTGTGGGTGTGTGGGGGGTGTGGGGGGGGGGTGGGTGTGTGTGGGTGTGTGTGGGGTGTGTGTGTGGGTGGGTGTGGGTGTTGGGTGGGTGTGTGGGTGTGTGTGGTGTGTGGGTGGTGTGGGTGGTGAGGTTGGGTGGGGTTGGGTGGGGGTGGGTGTGTGTGTGGGTGTGTGGTGTGTGGGTGTGTGTGGGTGTGTGTGGGTGTGTGGTGTGTGGGTGTGTGGGGTGTGTGGGTGTGGTGGTGTGTGTGGGTGGTGTGTGGGTGTGTTAGGTGTGTGGGTTTGGGTGTGTGGGTGTGTGTGGGTTGTGTGGGTGTGTGTGGGTGTGTGGGGTGTGGAGTGTGGGTGGTGTGTGTGGGTGTGTGGGTGTGTGTGGGTGTGTGTGGGTGTGGGTGTGGGTGTGTGTGGTGTGTGGTGGTGGTGTTTGGGTGTGTCGGTGTTGTGGGTGTGTGTGGGTGTTGGGTGTGTGTGGTGTGTGGGTGTGTGTGGGTGTGTGGTTGTGGTGTGGGTGTTGTGGGTGTGTGTGGGTGTTGTGTGGGTGTGTGTGGGTGTGTGGGTGTGTGTGGGTGTGTGGGTGTGTGTGGGTGTGTGTGGGTGTGTGGGTGTGGGTGTGTTGTGGTGTGTGTGGTGTGTGGGTGTGTGTGTGTGGTGGTGTGTGGTGGGTGTGGGTGTGTGTGGTGTTGGTGTGTGGGGGGTGTGTGGTTTGTGTGTGGGGGTGGTGTGTGGTGTGTGGGTGTGTGTGGGGTGTGTGTGGGTGTGTGTGGGTTTGTGTGGGTGTTGTGGGTGTGTGGGTTGTGGGTGGGTTGTGTGTGTGTGTGTGTGTGGGTGGTGTGTGTGGTGTGTGGGTGTTGTGTGTTGGGTGTTGTGGGGTGTGTGGGTGTGTGTGGGTGGTGGGGTGTGTGGGTGTGTGGGTGTGTGTGGGTGGTGGGGTGTGGTGGTGTGTGGGGTGTGTGGTGGTGTGGGTGTGTGTGGGTTGTGGTGTGTGGGTGTGTGGTGGGTGTGTGGGTGTGTGGGGTGTGGGGTGAGGTGTGGGTTGTGTGTGGGTGTGGCATGCACACACTAGGCTAACGCTCTCTATGAAGATTATAAATTTTTTTTTCACAATCAAATACTTATTAATATACACTAATATTAACTAAATAATATTAATTGAGTACACTTTTGTTTGAGTATGTGTGTTATACTACTTGTCGTCCTATAAAAAAGAGGGGGGGGGGTCAGTTTAACACTATTTTGTTATTGTTCTTGGTTTCACTGTACTCTCCCGGCCCAGATCTTTGTTGTTTCTTGGTTCACTGGTACTCTCCCGGCCCAGATCTTGTTGTTGTTGTTCACCGGTAACTCTCTCCCGGCCCAGATCTTTTGTTGTTCTTGTTCAACCGGTACTCTCCGGCCCAGATCTTTGTTTGTTGCTTGGTTCACAGTTACCACCCGGCCCAGAACTTTGTTTGTTGTTGGTTCAACACGGTACTCTCCGGCCCAGATCTTTGTTGTTCTTTTCACCGGTACTCTACCGGCCAAGATCCTTTTGTTGTTTCTTGTTTCACTGGTACTCTCCCGGCCCAGTCTTGTTGTGCTTGGTTTCACTGGTACTCTCTCTCGGCCCAGATCCTTTGTTGTTTGTGGTTCACCGGCACTCTCCCGCCCAGGAATCTTTGTTGTTCTTGGTTCACCGTACTCTCCCGGCCAGAGCATTGTTGTTCTGTTCCACTGGTACTCTCCCCGCCCAGATCTTTGTTGTTGTTTTGAGTTCACACGGTACTCTCCCGCCCAGATCTTTGTTGTTCTTTGGTTCACACGGTACTCTTCCCGGCCCAGATCTTTGTTGTTTCTTGGTATTCAACCGGAACTCCTCCCGGGCCTCAGATCTTTGTTTGTTCTTGTTCACCGGATATCCTCCCGGCCCAGATCTTTGTGTTGTTGGTTCACACGGTTACACCTCCCGGCCCAGATCTTTGTTGTTCATGGTTCACCGGTACTCCCCCGGCCCAGAATCTTGTTGTGTTGTCTTCACTCGGTACTCCTCCCGGCCCAATCTTTGTTTGTTGTTGTTCACGCGGTACTCCTCCCGGCCCAGATCTTTGTTGTTGTGGTTCACCGGTACTCGTCACCGCCCAGGATCTTTGTTGTTCTTGGTTGCACCGGTACTCTCCCGCCCAGATCTTTGTTGTTCTTGGTTCAAACCGGTACTCTCCCGCCCGATCTTTGTGTTGTTGGTTCATCATTCACCGGTACTTCTCCCGACCAGATCTTTGTTGTTGTTGTTCACTCGTACTCTCTCCCGGCCCAGACTTTGTTGTTTTCTTGGTTCACCGTACTCTCCCGGCCCAGATTCTTATTGTTGATGTTGGTTCAACCGGTACTCTCCCCCCCATAGTCTTTTTGTTCTTGGTCACCGGTACTCTCCCCGGCCCAGATCTTTGTTGTTCTTGGTTTCACCGATACTCTCCCGGGCCCAGAGTCTTTGTTGTTGTTTGTTCACCGGTACTCTCCCCGGGCCAGATCTTTGTTGTTCTTGGTTCACCGTTACTCTCCCGCCCAGATCTTTGTTGTTCTTGGTTCAACCGGTACTCTCCCGCCCCAGATCTCTTTGTTGTTTCTTGGTTCACCGGTACTCCTCCCGGCCCAAATTCTTGTTGTTGTTGGTTCAAACCGGTACTCTCCCGGCCCAGATCTTTGTTGTTCTCTGGTTCAACCGGTACCTCTCCCCGGCCCAGATCTTTGTTGTTCTTGGTTCACACACGGTACGCTCCCGGCCCAGATCTCTTTGTTGTTGTTGGTTCACCGTACTCTCTCCGGCCCAGATCTTTGTTGGTTTCTTGTTCACCCGGTACTTCTCCCGGCCCCAGATCTTTGTTTTCTTGGTTCAACACGGTACTCTCCTCCTCTCCCGGCCCAGATCTTTGTTTGTTCTTGGTTCACCGGTACTCTCCTAGCCCAGATCTTTGTTGTTTGTTGGTTCACCGGTACTCCCCGGCCCAGATCTTTGTTGTTCAATGAGGTTCACCCCGGTACTCTCCCGGCCCAGATCTTTGTTGTTCTTGTTCACCGGTAACTCACCCGGCCCGATCTTTGTTGTTGTTTGGTTTCAACCGGTACTCTCCCGGCCCAGATCTTTGTTTGTTGTTGTTCAGCGTTACTCTCTCTCCCGCCCAGAATCTTTGTTGTTCTTGGTTCACTGGTACTCTCCCCTCCCGCCCAGATCTTGTTGTTCTTGGTTCACCACGTACTCTCCCGGCCCAATCTTTGTGTTGTTGTTCACCGTACACTCCCGGGCCCAGATCTATTGTTGTTCTTGGTTCAAGAGCAGGTACTCTCCTCGGCCCAGATCTTTTGTTTGTTGTTGGTTCACCGGTACTCTCGTCCCCTCCGGCCCAGATCTTTGTTGTTCTTGGTTCACCGGTACTCTCCCGGCCCAGATCTTTGTTGTTCTTGGTTCACCCGGTACTCTCCCGCCCAGATCTTTGTTTGTTGTTGTTTCACAGTACCCTCCGGCCCAGATTCTTTGTTGTTCTTGTTCAACCTACACTCCCGCTCAGATCGTTTGTTGTTCTTGTTCACCGGACTGCCTCGGCCCAGATCTTTGTTTTGTTCTTGGTTCACCGGTACTCTCCTCTTCCCAGATCTTGTAGTTGTTGGTTCACTGTACTCTCCCTGCCCCAGATCTTTGTTGTTCTGGTTCACAAGCGTACTCTCCGGCCCCCAGATCTTTGTTTTCTTGGGTTCACACACGACGGTACTCTCCCGGCCCAATCTTTGTTGTTCTTGTTCACCGTACTCTCCCGTCCTAGGATCTTTGTTTGTTCTTGGTTCACCGTACCTCCCCTGGCCCAATCTTTGTTGTTGTTGGTTCACTGGTACTCTCCCGGCCCAATCTTTGTTGTTCTTGGTTCCACGCGGTACTTCTCCGCCCAGATCTTTGTTGTTGTTTGTCACACCCGGTAACTCTCACGCGGCTCCAACCTTTGTTGTTCTTGGTTTTTTTTTTTTTTTTTTTCATCCGGTATCTCTCCCGCCCAGAACTTTTTGTTTGTTCTTTTGGTTCACCGGAACTCACCCCCCAATCTTTGTTGTTTCTTGGTTCACTGGTACTCTCCCTCTCCCTCCCGGCCCAGATCTTTGCTTGTTCTTGTTCATCACGCGGTACTCTTCCCGGCCCAGATCTTTGTTGTTTCATGGTTCTCTGGTATCTCACCCGCCCAGAACCTTTTGTTGTTGTTTGGTTCACCGTAACTCTCCCGTCCCAATTCTTGTTGTTGTGTTTCACCGGTACGCTCCCGTCCCAGATCTTTGTTTTGTTGTTTCAACCGGTACTTCTCCCGTCCCAGATCATTGTTGTTGTTGTTTCACCGGTACTCTCCCGGCCAGATCTTTGTTGTTCTTGGTTCACTGTAACTCTCCCGGCCCAGATCTTTGTTGTTGTTGTTTCACCGGTACATCTCCCGGCCAGATCTTTGTTGTTCATGGTTCACGCGTACTCTCCCGGCCCAGATCTTTTTTGTTCTTGGTTCACTTGGTACTCTCCGGCCTCAGATCTTTGTTGTTCTTGCTCAAACACCACCGGGCGTACTCTCCCGGCCCAATCTTTGTGATCTTTGGTTCACAAACGGTACTCTCGGCCGGCCCAGATGCTTTGTTGTTCAGGTTCCTGTATCTCCCGGCCAATCTTGTTGTTCCTTGTTCAACCGTACACTCCGGCCCAGATCTTTGTTTGTTCTTTTGGTTCACGGTAACACTCCCGCCGGCCCAAACTTTGTTTTCTTGGTTCACTGGTACTCTCCCGGCCCAGATCTTTGTTGTGTTGGGTTTTCACGCGGTACTCGTCGCCGCCCAGAGATCTTGTTGTTCTGTTCTTGTACTACTCCCCGGCCCAGATCTTTGTTGTTTCTTGGTTCACCCGGTATTCTCCCGTCCCAATCTTTGGTTGTTCTTGGTTCAAAGTACTCACCCGGCCCAGATCTTTGTTGTTCTTTGTTTCACACGGTACTCTCCCGGCCCAGATCTTTGTTGTTCTTTTCTTGGTTCACTGGTACTCTCCCGGCCAGATCTTTGTTGTTCTTGTTCACCGGTACTCTCCGCGGCCCAGATCTTTGTTGTTCTTTGTTCACCATGGTACTCTCCCGCACAGACTTTGTTGTTCTTGGTCACCGGTACTCCTCCCGGCCCAGATCTTTGTTGTTCATGTTCACTGGAACTCTCCCGGTCCGCCCCAGATCTTTGTTGTTCTTGTTCACTGGTACTCATCCCGGCCCAGATCTTCGTTGTTCTTGTTTCACTGGTACTCTCCCCGGACCAGATCTTCGTGTTCTTGTGTTCACTGGTACACTCCCGGCCCAGATCTTTGGTTGTTGTTGGTTCACGTAACTCTCTCCCGTACTCCTCCCCGGCCCAGATCTTTCGCACACTAGGCTACTTTACTTTTTGAGAATAAGGATTAAATTTTTCTCACTCAATTCCTTATTCATTATAAACAATGTTTATTATAATAATAATTACGGGTGCACACGAGTGTTTTGTATGTGCGTACTTGGTTTACCTAGCTTTCCGCTTCGGGGGGGGGGTCACTAGCTAACACTATCATGGGTGGGTCCACTAGGCTCACAAACTCTTCTGGAGTTTACTTGAGATATTGAAAGATAATTTAATAAAACATTCTGAAGGATACCACTATCTATCACCCTGTACTGGAAATAGGGATTGAGTGATGGTATACATACAACCAGCAGGCGAGACACTTGAGTCATTAGACACTATCCAAAATTAACCACAAATAGCAAGTGATGTCGGTATGCACAACAAAATGGAGGTTCCAGCTAGGTCGGCCTGCTATCAACTGCCTTCAGTTTTGTAACTCATCCAGAATTTATCAGCATTCAAGGTTTTTATTTTATTTTTCTCTTAAGACTTGATATGCCCATCTTTTTCTTTAGAACAGTAATTATGGTCATAACAAGTCTGATGATAGTTAGCTACATTCACAACACCAACAGCTGGGGATTGACTAATTTTTTCTTACTTCAGTATTTACTTAATCACTCTTTTTGACCTTATCACAACACTGTTGTTAAATAACCAACTAAGCATACGTATTGGTTAATATTTTCAGGATCACAAAGCACCTTACCCCCCATTAACTGTTTTGGAATATTTTGTGACAACACTGCGCCAGCACTGATCAGCTTATTGCTACCCCTCGCCTCGCTCACAATTCATTCAAATTTAAATTGTAAAATTCTTGATCTTATCACATTATTCGCACCTTGAAAGCTATTACACTCTTGTAGGTATGTTCACTGATTCACCACTTACGATGACCGCTAATAATATCTTAGGACAGCCACTAAAACGCTAAATCCTGGGAGCAATTTATTCAGCGATACTGCTTCACGTGTGTGTGTGTGTGTGTTAGTTACCATTTGGTCCTAGGCACATGTCGATTAGACACTAGGCCTGTTGTATGTGTGTGTGTGTGTGTGGTTGTGTGTGTGTGGGTGTGTGTGTGTGTGTGTGTGTGTGTGTGTGTGGTGCGCACATACTTGTGTGTATGTATTCACCTAACTGGGGTTGCAGGGTCTAGACTCAGCTCCTGGCCCTGCCTCTTCACTGAACGCTATTAGGTCCTCTTTCCCTGCCCCAAATGAGCTTTATCATAACCTCGTCTTAAAGCTATGTATGGTTCCTACCTCCGCAAACATCCTGACTACTCTATAACTGAAGAAATACTTTCTAACATCCCTCTGACCCATCTGAGTCTTCAACATCCAAGTGTGACCCCTTGTTTCTGTGTTCCCCTCTGGAACATCCTGTCTCTGTCCACCTTGTCAATTCCACGCAGTGTCGTCAGGCGGGTTTTCCCCTTTAACTTTCTTCTTAGGACTTTCCCCCTTAGCTCTGGAACTAGCCTTGTCGCAAATCTTTGCACTTTCTCTAATTTCTTGACGCGCTTGTCCCCGTGTGGGTTCCAAATTGGTTCTGCATACTTCAGTAGGGGGCCTGACGTACACGGTGTACGGGTATTGAACGATTCCATAATAAGGTATTGGAATGCTTTTCTCAGGTTTGTATGCTGCAGCAGTTATTTGGCTGGTTTCCCTCCGGAGACATGCTCGGTGTTATACTCACCCCAAGATCTTTCTCTCTGAGTGAGGTTTCCCGTCTTTGGCCTCCTAGCCTTACTCTGCCTGCGGTCTTCTTTGCCCTTCCCTGATCTTCATATTTGCATTTAGCGAGGTTAAATTCGAGAACCCAGTTGCTGGACCAGGTGTCCAGCTTGTCCAGGTCTCTTTGAAGTCCTTCCTGACCCTCATCTGATTTAATTCTCCTCATTAACTTCACATCATCTGCAAACAGGGATACTTCAGAATACATTCCTTCCATCTGTCATTCACATATACCAAAAATAGCACTGGTCCAAGGAAACCCGCCCCTGTGGGCCCTGCTCGTCACAGGGGCCCACTGTGATACCTCATCATAAAACCTGACTTGTTGTTGCCTCCCTGTCAGGTATTCTCTGTCCATTGCAGTGCCCCTTCCTGTTATAAAGTGCCTGACCCTCTAGCTTCTGCACTAAATCTCTTGTGAGGAACTGTGTTGAAGGCCCTTCTTGCAGTCCAAGAAAATGCAATCAACCCACCCCTCTCTCTTCTCTTGTTTCTGTTACTTTATCATTAAAACTCCAGAAGGTTGTGAAACAGGATTTGCCTTTCATGAATCCGTGCTGGTTGTCGTTATAATCTTGTTCCTTTTCAGGTGCTCCACCACTCTCCTCCTGATAATCTTCTCCATGACTTTGCATACTATACACGTCAGTGACACTGGGCTATAGTTCAGTGCCTCTTTTCTGTCTCCTTTCTTAAAAATGGGAACTACATTTGTCGTCTTCCATACCTCAGGTAGTTGTCCAGTTTCAAGGGATGTGTTGAAGAGTGTGGTTAGTGGCACATATAGCGTTTCTGCTCCCTCTCTAAGGACCCCACGGTTAAAAGTCCGAGCCCATTGCCTTTGAGGTATCAAGGTCATTTAGCAGCTTATTCCACCTCCTCCTCAGTTGTGTGTGTCATGCAACACTTGTTTTGTTTCCTTGCTGGGGTCCCCCTCTGTTCTGTCCTCCCAGAGCCTTCCTATCTCTTCTGTGAATACTTCGTTGAATCTGTGTTTTAGCTCCTCACACCTCTTGATCGTTTCTTTGTGAGTTCCTACCTTTTTTTCCTCAGCCTGATCACCTGGTCTTTGTTGTCTTCCTTCTAACGTGGCTATACAGCAGTTTCGGGTCAGACTTGACTTTCGATGCTAAGTTGTTTTCGTACTGGTCGGGTTTGGGCCTCCCTCCTAATCTGTGCATACTTGTTTCGGGCTCTTAAAACTAATCTCCTTATTTTCCTGGGTTCTGTGTGTGTGTGTGTGTAATCACCTAATTGTACTCACCTAATTTATGGTTGCAGGGGTCGAGACTCAGCACCTGGTCCCGGGCCCCTTCACTGATCGCAACTAGGTCCTCTCTCTCTCTGCTTCCTGAGCTGTATCATACTCTTCTTAAAACTATGTATGGTTCCTGCCTCCAAATACTTCACTTGCTAGGCTATTCAACTTAAATGACAACTCTATGACTGAAGAAATACTTCCTAACGCCCCTGTGACTCGTCTGAGTTTTTTAACTTCCAGTTTGTGACCCCTTGTCCCTGTGTCCCCTCTCTGGAACATCCTAATCTCTGTCCACCTTGTCTATTCCCCGCAGTATCTTGTATGTCGTTATCATGTCTCCCCTGACCCTTCTGTCCTCCAGTGTCGTCAGTCCGATTTCCCTTAACCTTTCCTCGTACGACATTCCCTTGAGTTTCTGGGACTAGCCTTGTTGCAAACCTTTGCACTTTCTCTAACTTCTAGACGTGCTTGACCAGGTGGGGGTTCCAGACTGGTGCTGCATACTCCAGTATGGGCCTAACACACACAGTGTACAGTGTCTTGAACGATTCCTTATTAAGGTATCGGAACGCTATTCTCAGGTTTGACAGGCGCCCGTATGCTGCAGGCAGTTATTTGGTTGATGTGTGCCTCCGGTGATGTCCACCTAGCCTATACTCTGTCTGGGTCTTCTTTGCCCTCCCCAATCTTCATGACTTTGCATTTGGCTGGGTTGAATTTTGGGGAAGCCCAGTTAACTGGACCACATGTCCAGCCTGTCCAGGTCTCTTTGCAGTCCTGCCTCATCCTCGTCCGATTTAATTCTTCTCATCAACTTCACGTCATCTGCGAACAGGGACACTTCAGAGTCTATTCCTTCCATCAATGTCGTTCACATATACAAAAATAGCACTGGTCCTAGAACTGACCCTGTGAGACCCCGCTCATAACAGGCGCCCACTGTGATACCTCTTCACGTACCATGACTCGTTGCTGCCTCCCTGTCAGGTATTCCCTTATCCATTGCAGTGCCCCTTTCCTTTTATGTGTGCCTGATCCTCCAGCTTCTGCACTAATCTCTTGTGGGGAAAATGTGGGCAAAGGCCTTCCTGCAGTCTAGGAAAACGCAATCTACCCACCCCTCTCTCTCGTGTTTTTACTTCTGTTACCTTGTCATAAACTCCAGGAGGTTTGTGATACAAGATTTGCCTTCCATGAACCCATGCTGGTTTATTTATAATCTTGTTCCTTTCCAGGTGTTCGACCACTCTCCTCCTGATAATCTTCTCCATGACTTTGCACACAATCCCTGTCAGAGACACAGGTCTGTAGTTTAGTGCCTCGTTCTGTTTCCTTTCTTAAATATGGGGACTTCATTAGCTGTCTTCCATTTCTCAGTATTTTGCCAGTTTCAAGGGATGTGTTGAAGTTTGTGGTTAGAGGCACGCACAGCATCTCTGCTCCTTCTCTAAGGACCCATGGGGAATGTTGTCCGGTCCCATCGCCTTTGAGGTGTCAAGGTCACTTAAGGCTTTTTCACCTCCTCCCTCAGTTGTTCGTATGTCATCCAACACTTTTTTGGTATATTCCCTCTTGATGTTCCCTTCTGTGCTGTCTTCCCACAGCCCTTCCTGTCTCTACTGTAAAAACTTCCTTAAATCTCCTGTTCAGCTCCTCACATCCCTTTCCTGATCATTTCTTGTGAGTCTCCACCTTCGTCCTTAATCTGACACCTGGTCTTTGACTTTTGGGTTCTTCCTCCTGATTGGCTATACAACAGTTTTCGGGTCAGTCTTGTTTCTCGATGCTATGTCATTTTCATACTGTCGCTGGCCTCCCTCCTTACCTGTGTGTACTCATTCCTGGCTCTGCGACTGATCTCCCTATTTTCGTGTGTTCTCTGCCTTCTGTACTTTTCCATTCTCTATTGCACTTTGTTTTTGCCTCCTTATACCGTCGGGTAAACCAGGTGCTCGTTCTGGTCTTCCCGTTGTTACTGTTGCCCTTGGAAATGAACCTTTCCACTGCCTCCTTGCATTTTGTTGCTACATATTCCATCATTTCATTTACTTGCTTTCCTGCCAGTTCTCTTTTCCCACTGGACCCCGCAGGAAGTTCTTCAACCCTATGTAGTCCCCTCTTTTATAGTCAGGCTTTTCCTATTCTACTCCTGTTATTCTCTCCACTTGCAGCTCTACTATGTATTCAAAGCACAGAACCACGTGGTCGCTAGATCCTAGGGGTCCAATCTTGCTGGTTCATCCTCCACTCTCACTCTGGTAGTGTCCTTAACATGTTGGTGCATGAGGTTTTCCAGCACCACGTCCAACATCCTGGTCTCCATGTTTCGGGACCCCCATGTGGCTCCAGGTTTCCCAATCAATCTCCCTGTGGTTGAAATCCCCCATAACCACAACTTTGCTCGCTGGAGTGAGGTTTTAAATTGCCACCCCCAGCAAGTGGTCCACCATTGCTCTGTTGCTCCTCTTCGTTTTCCTCTTTTGGCCTCCAGCAGTTCTGTGGTGGATTATACATCACTGCAATGACCACTTTGTGTCCCCAACTGAAGTGTACCTGCTATGTAGTCTCTTTCTCCCCGTCTCATCTATTCCTTCCATTTTCTCGAATTTCCATCTGTTTTTTACGAGCAGAGCAACCCCACCTCCCCCCCTGCCCCTTCTATCTTTCCTCATGATCTGGTATCCTGGTGGGAAGATTGCATCTGTTATTGTCTCCATGATTTTGTTTCTGTAACTGCTAGATGTCGGGGGACTTCTCATTGATTCTTTCTTGCCATTCCTCATGTTTATTCGTTAATCCATCTGCATTTGGTACCAAACCTTCAACTTCTGTTCTAATCTGAAACTGTGGTACGGGGGTGGAAACAGAGGATGGGTGTGTGATGGTTGGTTTGGTTTGTTCGGGTTGCCTTGGGGGTGTCGTGGCTGGGGTCCTTCTGCAGGTGTTTCCCGGGGGGTGCGCTTGTCCTTCCATTTGATCCTGGGTTATTCTGCTCTCCTTTTTCATTTCCTCCCATTTCTTCCTTTCGTATTTGAACTCTCTCTTTCTCGTCTTCCTTTCGTCCTGTGTTCTGTGTTCTGTGTTTCCGTCTCTGTGTGTGTGTATGTGTGTGTATGTTTTGTGTGTGTGTGAGTGTGTGTGTGTGTGTGTTTGTGTTTGTGTGTTGTTTGTGTGTGTGAATGCGCGCTCGTGTGGGTGTGTGACCTACTTAATATTTATACCAATAGCTCATTACAAATTTTTGACCGATGTAGACTGTCAGTGGCTCATTACCTGGAGTTTAAACCCGGGGGAGAGTTCCGGGGGGCAACGCCCCCGCGGACCGGGCTGTGACCAGGCCTCCTGGTGGATCAGAGCCTGATCAACCAGGCTGTTACTGCTGGCTGCATTCAATCCAACGTACAAGCCACAGCCCAGCTGGTCAGGGGACCGACTTTAGGTGCTTGTCCTGCCAGCTTGAAGACTGCGAGGGGTCTATTGGAATCCCCCTTATGTATGCTGGGAGGGAGTTGAACAGTATCAGGCCCCTGAAAACTTATTGTATTGTCTCTTAACATGCTAGGACCCCCCCTGCTTTTCATTGGGGGGGTGTGCAAACGTCTGCCGTCTTTTGCTTTCATTGTGAGTGATTTTCGTGTGCAAGTTCGGGACTAGTCCCTATAGGATTTTCCAGGAGTAAAATAATCATGTATCTCTCCCGCCTGCATTCCAGGAGTACAGGTTAAGAAACTTCAAGCACTCCCAGTATTTGAGGTGTTTATCTCCGTTATGCACGGCCGTGATGGTTTCTCTGGTCATTTTCTAGTCAGCATTTCACCTCCATTGAAAGGTGCATGTTAGTGTGCACAATATTCCAGCCTAGATAGAACAAAGGACCTGAAGAGTGTCATCATTGGGCTTGGCCTCCCCCTATTTTGAAAGGTTCTCATTGATACATCCTGTCATTTTTCTAGGCAGATGCGATGATACAATGTTTATGGTCCCTGAAGGTGAGATCCTCCGACACGATACCCACTCCCAGGTCTTTGGCGTTGTTTTCTCCTGGAGTTTACCTGGAGAGAGTTCCGGGGGTCCCAAACCCCCGGCCCCCCGCAGGCCCGGTCTGTGACCAGCCTCCTAGTGGATCAGAGCCTGAATCAACCAGGCTGTTGCTGCTGAACTGCACGCAAACCAAAGTACGAGCCACAGCCCGGCTGATCCGGAACTGAACTTTAGTTGCTTGTCCAGTGCCAGCTTGAAGACCCAGGGGTCTGTTGGTAACCCCCTTATGTGTGCTGGGAGGCAGTTGAACAGTCTCGGGCCCCTGACACTTATTGTATGGTCTCTAACGTTCTAGTGACAAACCCCTGCTTTTCAATTGGGGGATGGTGCATCGTCTGCCAATCTTTTGCTTTCGTATGTAGCGAGTGATTTTCGTGTGGCCAAGATCGGTACTAGTCCCCTAGGATTTTTCCAGGTGTATAGAATCATGTAATCTGCTCCCTCCTGCGTTCCAGGAATAACAGGTTTAGGAACTCAAGCGCACCAATAATTGAGGATTTTTTATTCTCCGTTATGCTCGCCGTGAAAGTTCTCTGTGACATTTTCTAGTCGGGCAATTTCACCTGCCCTTGAAGGTGCTGTTAGTGCAGCAATATGCCAGCCTAATAGAATACAAGTTGAACTGATAGGTGTCCATCATATGGCTATGGCCTCCCTAGTTTTTTTTAAGGTTCTCATTATCCATCCTTCATTTTCAGCAGATGCGATTGAGACAAGTTTATGGTCCTTGAAGTGAGATCCTTCCGTCATGATCACTCCCAGGTCTTTGACGTTGGTGTTTCGCTCTATTTTGTGGTCCCAGAATTGTTTTGTACACTGATGAAGATTTAATTTCCTCAGGTTTTACCATATCTGAGTAATTGAAATTTCTCATCGTTGAACTCATATTGTTTTCTTTGCAGCCCACTGAAAGATTTGGTTGATGTCCGCCTGGACTTTGCAGTGTCTGGCAATGGAAGACACTGTCAATGCAGATTCGGGTGTCATCTGAAAAGGAAGACACGGTGCTGTGGGCGACATCCTTGTTCTATGTCGGATATGAGGATGAGGAACATGATGGGAGCGAGTACTGTTGCCTTGTGGAACAGAGCTTGTCACCGTAGCGCCTCGACTTTACTCTGGGGACGTACTACTCTCTGTGGATCTGTTAGTGAGGAAATTATGATCCATCTACCGACTTTTCCTGTTTTCCCCTTTAGCAACGCATTTAGACGCTATTAACTCCAGGTCCACACTTGTCGAAGGCTTTGCAAAGTCTGTAGATATTACATCTGCATACTTTTTGTCCTATCTAGGTGCATTTAGGACCTTTCGTAGTGATCCAATAGTTGAGACAGACAGGATGCGACCTTTCTAAACCCATGTTGCCCGGTGTTGCGTAACTGATGAGTTTTCTAGATGGGTGGTGATCTTGCTTCTTAGACCCTTTCAAAGATTTTTATGATATGGATGTAGTGTAATGTGGTCTGTAGTTCTTTGCTGTATGCTTTAACTGCCCCCTTTGTGGAGTGGGGCTATGTCTTTGTTTTAGTAACTGGGGACGACACCCCGTGTCCATGCTTCCCTCTCAATGATGGAAAAGTGCTCGTGATAGGCTTTCTTGGCAGTTCTTGATGAACACAAGAGTTCCATGAGTCTGGTCTGCCCTGGGTCCCCCCCCCCACCCGCAGAGTGCATGAGCATGTCATATATCGCCTGTTTCGAAGTCATTTGGCGTTCCAGGATAAACATCGGATAGGCTTGTGTTAATCAAATTTTTGTGGCTCTTCCCGCTCTATTTGTGGGAAGGAATTTGTTTTGTACTCTGAGAAGTTTTAATTTCCTCAAGTTTACCATTTGAGTAATTGAAAGATTTCCTCATCGTTGAACTCAATATTGTTTGTCTGCAAGCCCACTGAAAGATTTTGTTGATGGTCTGCTGGAGCCATGCAGTGTCTGCAATGAAAGACACTGTCATGCAGATTCGGGTGTCATCTGCAAAAATGAAGACATGGTGCTGTGGCTGCCTTCTGTCCTATGTCCAGATATGAGGATGAAAAACAAGATGGGAGCAGTACTTTCCTTGTGGAACAGAGCTTTTCACCATAGCCCCTCAGACTTTACTCTGTGAGTATTGGGGTTTCTATCTTTGTGTTCTGTTTGTGAGAAATTATAATCCATCTACCGACTTTTCCTGTTATCATTTCGCACACGCATTTTGTGCGCATAACTCCATGTTCACACTTGTCGAAGCTTTTGCAAAAGTCTGTATATATTACATCAGCATTCTTTTTGTCTTCTAGTGCAGCTAGGACCTTGTCATAGGGATCGCAGTAGCTGAGACAGACAGGAGCGACCTGCTCTAAACCCATGTGCCCGGGGTTGTGTAATTGATAGGTATCTAGATGGGTGGCGATATTGCTTCTTAGGACCTTTTCGAAGACTTTTATGATGTGGGATGTTAGTGCTATCAGTCCTGTAAGTTCTTTGTTATTGCTTGTTTAAATGCCCCCTTTGTGGACTGGGGCCTATGTCTGTTGTTTTAATAACTGTGGGCGGACTCCCGTGTCCATGCTCCCCTCTCCATAAAGAATGGTAAAAGCTCGTATAGGGGCTTTTTGCAGTTCCTTGATGAACACGAGTTCCATGAGTCTGGCCCTGGGGCCAGAGTGCATGGGCATGTCATTTATCGCTTCATCGAAGTCATTTGCATCAGATATATCAATAGGCTATGTGTTAACCAATTACAGTGGCTCTCTCATAAAAAAATCAGTTTGATTTTCTACTCCCTCATCTGGTAGCGGCTTGCTAAAAACTGAGTCATATTGGGACTTGAAGTAGCTCACCTCCTTTCTTGCTGTCATCATGTGTAGGACCCACTTGTTTAAGTTGAGCCCAATACTGATGTTGTTTCTCGATTTTGATTTTGCATATGAAAAAAAATACATTGGGTTTCTTTCGATTTCATTTATGGCTTGTAATTTGTTCATAACTGTAACTAAGTATAGATGATTCATTACTTTTGTAACTTGTTCAGCTGTCATAACTTTGGGGCCCAGTCCCTAGGCCCATTATATACCTCTGCAATCTTTTGACTACCACCCACAGGATGGGTATGGGGTGCATAATAAAGATATTAAACTGAACTCGCAGGACCCTATGTCTAGCCCATATACAATGTCTCATGGACTACGCTTGCTCTTCATGGTACTCTGCCTTGACCAAAAAACTGAAAGATAGACTGCAAGTCACCCAGAACAAAATGGTAAGATCCATCCTGGTCCTGGGCCCAAAAGACCATGTACGCCAGGATGAATTTCAACAATTGGATATTGCGAAAAATTTTCTAGACTGCTTCCATGTGAGTTGCTTACCCTAGTCAGCTCTGTTCACACTGAGCCCTGAGGTAGGCACCTCAGCCTCACAAGTGGCTTATAGGACAGATTTCCACAAATGACTGATGTTGCAAGAAAATCTCGCCTGCACGCACATATAAAGGACTAACTTACTTGGTGTTGGAGAATCTATTCCGGTCTTCAACCTCCCTAACCTTCAGCCCCTCTGGACTTCCCCTCAGAACCACATGCAACCGGGAGCCTTAATTCCTGCAACATTCAGTCGTTATTAGTGACCTGCCTGCACCTCAGAAATTCCTGTTCCCAAGGGGGTGTGAATCCCCTAGTATAACTATGCAGAAATGGACACTAGCTTCTAAGCCTGATGGAGTGACGCTGGTACATACCAGTCATGGGCCACCTGTCTGCACAAAGGCCCACAGCTCAACTCACTTGCAATTTCCCCCAGAAACTGGCCAGAATCCCAAGCAGAAAAGGGAGGTCTTGTCTTACTGTATGGGCCTGACGGAGGAGGGCATCTATGGTACGTCATGGTGCCTCCACCAGATTTCCCCAGGTCTAGTATGTGAAGACACGTGGGGGAGCCGCCTGCTGATCACGGCACTTGTTGCTCCGACGGTGTCTGGTCTTAGAAGAAGGGCACTGCGGTCTCAAAGCCCATGGTCCAGCATTCAAACTTGGGCTGCCAGTTCCTCCTGGCTAACATAAACCTAGTGTTTGCCTACATTATCGGCCTATTACTACCTACGTTAAGGTCTTAGGTCTACATTATTATCATCTAGAGTTGCCTCAATAATCCTAATATTAGTGTACTAACAGCATAAACTGCCTACTTCTTCCCTGAAGGGTAAATCTATTAATAAGATGTACCTTTCCAACCACCTTCACCAACCCGGGTGTGTGTGTGTGTGCTTTGGGGTGGGTGTACAGAATGGGTCACATAACCAGAGACCAAACAAACGTACTCGTCAGTCCTAACCAGCCTGATAAGAAGGGCAAAAAAATTGTATTATGAGAACAGATTATCCAACTTACGAGGTGATATAAAAAAGACCTGGAAAACCCTATCAGAAATTCTAGGAACAAAAAAGATATCACGAAATAGCGAAATAAAATTAGCAAAATCAGATGAACCCCAACTCCCACCAACAGAAACAGCAAACAGACTCAATGATTTCTTCTCCACTATAGGACAAAAACCTTGCCAATAAAATCCCAAACTCAGATACCCCACCAAATGACCACCTCACTGGCAACTACCCGAACACACTGTTCCTAGCTCCGACTAACCCATATGAAGTCTCCCTTATTATCAATGCACTAAAAGACACGGCAGGAGATTTAAATACCTTACCACCCTTTATATACAAAAAAGTGTCACAAGTGCTGTCACCAATCACTGTAACACTCTTTAACAAATCCATTGAATCCTCCACCTTCCCTACAGTTCTCAAAATAGCAAGGGTCACCCCGATCCATAAAGGAGGAGACCAAACAGAATTGAATAACTATAGGCCAATATCCAACTTACACCTTCTCTCAAAAATCTTCGAAAAATCAATTCATAAACGAATCTACTCCTACCTCAACTCCCAAAACATACTCAACCCCTGCCAATTTGGATTCAGGCCTAATAAAAATACTAATGATGCTATTATACACATGCTAGAACATATATACACTGCAACAGAGAAAAAAGAAGTCCCACTTGGTATCTTCATTGACTTGCATTAAGCTTTTGATGCAGTTGACCATGACTTGCTCCACATAAAATTGTCACACTATGGTATAAGAGGGCACTCCCTCAACTAGGGTCCTAAGAAGCAAGATCACCACCCATCTAGAAACCCATCAGTTACACAACCCAGGGCAACATGGGTTTAGAACAGGTCGCTCCTGTCTGTCTCAACTATTGGATCACTACGACAAGGTCCTAAATGCACTAGAAGACTAAAAGAATGCAGATGTAATATATACAGACTTTGCAAAAGCCTTCGACAAGTGTGACCATGGCGTAATAGCGCACAAAATGCGTGCTAAAGGAATAACAGGAAAAGTCGGTCGATGGATCTATAATTTCCTCACTAACAGAACACAGAGAGTAGTCGTCAACAGAGTAAAGTCCGAGGCAGTTTACGGTGAAAAGCTCTGTTCCACAAGGCACAGTACTCGCTCCCATCTTGTTCCTCATCCTCATATCCGACATAGACAAGGATGTCAGCCACAGCACCGTGTCTTCCTTTGCAGATGACACCCGAATCTGCATGACAGTGTCTTCCATTGCAGACACTGCAAGGCTCCAGGCGGACATCAACCAAATCTTTCAGTGGGCTGCAGAAAACAATATGAAGTTCAACGATGAGAAATTTCAATTACTCAGATATGGTAAACATCAGGAAATTTAAAATTCTTCATCAGAGTACAAAACAAATTCTGGCCACAAAATAGAGCGAAACCACCAACGTCAAAGACCTGGGAGTGATCATGTCGGAGGATCTCACCTTCAAGGACCATAACATTGTATCAATCGCATCTGCTAGAAAAATGACAGGATGGATAATGAGAACCTTCAAAACTAGGGAGGCCAAGCCCATGATGACACTCTTCAGGTCACTTGTTCTATCTAGGCTGGAATATTGCTGCACACTAACAGCACCTTTCAAGGCAGGTGAAATTGCCGACCTAGAAAATGTACAGAGAACTTCACGGCGCGCATAACGTAGATAAAACACCTCAATTACTGGAGCGCTTTAGGTTCCTAAACCTGTATTCCCTGGAAACGCAGGAGGGAGAGATACATGATTATATACACCTGGAAAATCCTAGAGGGACTAGTACCGAACTTGCACACGAAAATCACTCACTACGAAAGCAAAAGACTTGGCAGACGATGCAACATCCCCCCAATGAAAAGCAGGGGTGTCACTAGCACGTTAAAAGACCATACAATAAGTGTCAGGGGCCCGAGACTGTTCAACTGCCTCCCAGCACACATAAGGGGGATTACCAACAGACCCCTGGCAGTCTTCAAGCTGGCACTGGACAAGCACCTAAAGTCAGTTCCTGATCAGCCGGGCTGTGGGTCGTTCGTTGGTTTGCGTGCAGCCAGCAGCAACAGCCTGGTTGATCAGGCTCTGATCCACCAGGAGGCCTGGTCACAGACCGGGCCGCGGGGGCGTTGACCCCCGGAACTCTCTCCAGGTAAACTCCAGGTAAACTACCTCAAGTCATACCTCAGCAACAGAAGCCAATATGTGTACGCAAATGGGGCAAACTCTTCCGCACAACCAATTACAGTTGGTTTTCCCACAGGGAAGTGTCCTTGGCCCTCTTCTCTTTCTCCTATACATAAATGACCTTCAAATGCTTCGCAATTACTCAAACCCACATTATTGCAGATGACACTACATACGTCTTCTCTCACCCGAGCCCAGTCACGCTAGCCAATACTGTAAACACAGAATTACAGAAAATATCTACCTGGATGAGGACTAACAAACTTACACTAAACATTGACAAAACTACTTCATCCAGTTTGGTAAAAGAGCTACAGATGTCCCTCTTAACATAATGTAAACGGATCACCTATCACAAGCTCACAGAGGGAAAATTCTTAGGAATCCAACCTTGATAATAGACTCAAATTTCATACACATAAAAAAAATTTCTAAGAAAATTTCCAAGACCGTAGGCATATTCGAAGTACGGTACTAGTTCCACGTCAGCCCTCCT
>NC_069439.1:37885591-37930964 GCF_026875155.1 Cherax quadricarinatus | reverse complement strand
TTGGGGGTTTTTTAAATAGAATTTAGGGGGGTTTGTTTTTCCGGGGTTGGGTTCCCTTCTTTTTCCCCCCCTTTTCTTTCCTTTTCCCTTTTTTTCCACCCCCCAAAGTTTTTTTCCTTTCTTTTTTTCTTCCGGTGGAATCCCCCCCTTATGGTTTCCCCTTAATGGCTTTTTTTTCCTCATTTTTCCCGGGTTCCGGTCTTTTGCCTTAACCCTCCCCCTCCGGGTCTTTTTTTTAAAACCCCCAATTCCCCTTTTTTCCCCGCTTAAAATTCTCTTCCCCCTTTTGCTTTTTTTGGTTTTTTCTTTTTTTTTTTTTCCCCTTTTTTTTCGCTTATTTTTTCCCTCAACCCCCTAGTTCCAAAAGGCGTTTCATTTCATTTTCCCTCAACCCCTTTTACCCCCTATTTGGGGGTTTCTCCCCCTCCTTTTTTTCATCTTTCACTGGCTAAGTCTTCAAAATCCTTCCCCATTTTCCTTTTGGCTTTCTTTCTTTGTTTTTTTTGGGGGCCTTTTTTTGCTTGCCTTTTTTTCTTTTCCCGATGGGCCCTATGATTTTGTGTTTTTTCCCCCCCCCTTTTTGTACTTAGCAGCTTTTTGGCACCCAAAATGCAGCAGGGCGTTTTTCCACCTTTTCAAAAACTCGTTCCTAGCCGTCTTTGCAGCCCCTATTTCCCCCTTTCCTTCACCCCTTTTTCCACCCTCTAAGCCCCGTTTTTTTTTCCATTCTGATCCTTTTTTTGTCCGCCCCCCCACTTTTCCCCTTTGCATTTTCCCCTCGCCCCTTTTTTCTTTGTTCCTTAACCTTTTTTGGGTTTTTCCAACCCCAAAGGTAAACCCAAAAACCCAAAAAAGGGGCAATTAAAATAGTAAAACCCCCCGGGGGGGAAAAAGGGGGGGGGGGTTGGGGAGGGGGGGAACGGGGGAGGGGACGGTGATCGAGGGGGGGGATGGATCAGGGGAAGTAGTGGATGCGGTGGTGAGGGGGGGGGGGTGTGTGTGTCGGATTGTGTTGGTGTGTGTTGGTGTGTGTGGTGTGGTGTGTGTGGTTGTGTGTGTGTGTGTTTTTGTGTGGGGTGTGAATTTTGTGTGTAATTGTGTGTGGAATATGTGGGGTTTATTTGTCGGGGAAAAGGTAGGGTGTGTGTTGTGTGTGTGTGTGTGTGTGTGTTGTGTGTGGTGTGTTTGTTTTGTGTGTGTGTGTGTGTTGTGTGGGGTGTGTTGTTGTGTGTGGGGTGTGTTTTGTGTTGTTGTGTGGGGGTGGTGTGGGTTGTGGTGTGTGTGTGTGTGTGGGGTGTGTGTGTGGTGTGGTGTGTTGTGTTGTATGTGTGTGTGTGTGTGTGTTGTTGTGTGTGTGTGTGTGTGTGTGTGTGTGTTGTGTGTGTTGTGGTTGTGGGGTGTGGGGTGTGTGTGTGTGTTTGTGTGTGTGGTGTGTGTTTTTTGTGTGTGTGTTTGTTGTGTGTGTGTGTGTGTGTGTGTGTGTGTGTGTGTGGTGTGTTGGGGTGTGTGTGTATGTGTGTGTGTTTTGTGTGTTTGGGTTGGGGTTTTGGTGTGTGTGTGTGTGTGTGTGTGGTGTGTGTGTGTGTTGTGTGTGTGTGTGTGTGTGTGTGTGTGTGTGTGTGTTGTGTGTGTGTGTGTGTGTGTGGATGTGTTGTGTGGTGTGTGTGTGTGGTGTGTGTGTTGTGTGTATGAATAAATTTTAAGGAATTTATTTGGAAATAGTGTTTTTTTTTAAAAATGTCAGAAAATTTTCAGGTTTGGAGCGCACGTCTACCACATGTCCGGGCCTGCACCGTTAAACATTACCGTCCCCGCCCGTCTACAACACTGTACCGCCTGCACCCTCTCCACATGTCCGTCCTTTCACCCTCTACACACACTGTACCGTCCTGCACCGCTACCAAAACTGTACCCTCCTGCACCCTTTTACACACATTACCCTCTGCACCCCTCTACACACACTGTACCGTCCTGCACCGTCTACAAATGTACCCTCCTGCACCGTCTACCAAAACTGTCCGTCCTGCACCGTTACACAACTGTACCGTCCTGCACGTTACACACACTGTACCCTCCTGCACCCTCTACACACACTGTACCGTCCTGCACCGTCTACACACACTGTACCGTCCTGCACCGTCTACACACACTGTACCGTCCTGCACCGTCTACACACACTGTACCGTCCTGCACCGTCTACACACACTGTACCGTCCTGTATCGTCTACACACACTGTACCGTAGTGTACCGTCTACACACACTGTACCGTCCTGCACCGTCTACACACACTGTACCGTCCTGCACCGTCTACACACACTGTTCCGTCCTGCACCGTCTACACACACTGTACCGTCCTGTACCGTGTACACACACTATACTGTCCTGCACCGTATACACACACTGTACCGTCCTGTACCGTCTACACACACTGTACCGTCCTGTACCGTCTACACACACTGTACCGTCCTGTACCGCCAACACACACTGTACCGTCCTGCACCGTCTACACACACTGTACCGTCCTGTACCGTCTACACACACTGTACCGTCCTGTACCGCCTACACACACTCTACCGTCCTGTACCGTCTACACACACTCTACCGTCCTGCGCCGTCTAAACACAGTGTACCGTCCTGCACCGTCTAAACACAGTTATCATCCTTTAGCGCCTCCAAAGTACAATCTGTAGTGCCTCCAATGTAACTACTGTAGTGTCTCCAAGGTAACTACTGTCATGCCTCCAAGGTAACTACTGTCGTGCCTCCAAGGTAACTACTGTCGTGCCTCCAAGGTAACTACTGTCGTGCCTCCAAGGTAACTACTGTCGTGCCTCCAAGGTAACTACTGTCGTGCCTTCAAGGTAACTACTGTCGTGCATCCAAGGTAACTACTGTCGTGCCTCCAAGGTAACTACTGTAGTGCCTCCAAGGTAACTACTGTAGTGCCTCCAAGGTAACTACTGTAGTGCCTCCAAGGTAGCTACTGTAGTGCCTCCAAGGTAACTACTGTCGTTCCTCCAAGGTAACTACTGTAGTGCCTCCAAGGTAACTACTGTAGTGCCTCCAAGGTGAATACTGTCGTGCCTCCAAGGTAAATACTGTAGTGCCTCCAAGGTAACTACTGTCGTGCCTCCAATATGACTACTGTCGTGACTCCAAGGTAACTACTGTCGTGCCTCCAATATAACTATATGTCGTGCCTCCAAGGTAACTATTACCGTGCCTCCAATATAACTACTGTCGTGCCTCCAAGGTAACTACTGTCGTGCCTCCAATATAACTTCTGTCGTGCCTCCAAGGTAACTACTGTAGTGCCTCCAAAATATCAAATATAGTGCCTTCAAGGTAACTACTGTCGTGCCTCCTAGGTAACTACTGTCGTGCCTCCCAGGTAACTACTGTCGTGCCTCCAATATAACTACTGTCGTGCCTCCAAGGTAACTACTGTCGTGCCTCCAAGGTAACTACTATCGTGCCTCCACGGTAACTACTGTCGTGCCTCCAAGGTAACTACTGTCGTGCCTCCACGGTAACTACTGTCGTGCCTCCAAGGTAACTGCTGTCGTGCCTCCAAGGTAACTACTGTCGTGCCTCCAAGGTAACTACTGTCGTGCCTCCAAGGTAACTACTGTCGTGCCTTCAAGGTAACTACTGTCGTGCCTCCAAGGTAACTACTGTCGTGCCTCCAAGGTAACTACTGTCGTGCCTCCAAGGTAACTACTGTCGTGCCTTCAAGGTAACTACTGTCGTGCCTCCAATATGACTACTGTCGTGCCTCCAAGGTAACTACTGTCGTGCCTCCAATATAACTATATGTCGTGCCTCCAAGGTAACTATTATCGTGCCTCCAATATAACTACTGTCGTGCCTCCAAGGTAACTACTGTCGTGCCTCCAATATAACTTCTGTCGTGCCTCCAAGGTAACTACTGTAGTGCCTCCAAAATATCAAATATAGTGCCTCCAAGGTAACTACTGTCGTGCCTCCTAGGTAACTACTGTCGTGCCTCCCAGGTAACTACTGTCGTGCCTCCAATATAACTACTGTCGTGCCTCCAAGGTAACTACTGTCGTGCCTCCAAGGTAACTACTATCGTGCCTCCACGGTAACTACTGTCGTGCCTCCAAGGTAACTGCTGTCGTGCCTCCAAGGTAACTACTGTCGTGCCTCCAAGCTAACTACTGTCGTGCCTCCAAGTAACTACTGTCGTGCCTCCAAGGTAACTACTGTCGTGCCTCCAAGGTAACTACGTCGTGCCTCCAAGGTAACTACTGTCGTGCCTTCAAGGTAACTACTGTCGTGCCTCCAAGGTAACTACTGTCGTGCCTCCAAGGTAACTACTGTCGTGCCTCCAAGGTAACTACTGTCGTGCCTTCAAGGTAACTACTGTCGTGCCTGCAAGGTAACTACTGTCGTGCCTCCAAGGTAACTACTGTCTGCCTCCAAGGTAACTAAATGTCGTGCCCCTAAGGTATCTACTGTCGTGCCTCCAATATAACTACTGTCGTGCCTCCAAGGTAACTACTGTCGTGCCTCCAAGGTAACTACTGTCGTTCCTCCAAGGTAACTACTGTCGTGCCTCCAAGGTAACTACTGTCGTGCCTCCAAGGTATCTACTGTCGTGCCTTCAAGGTAACTACTGTCGTGCCTCCAAGGTAACTACTGTCGTGCCTCCAAGGTAACTACTGTCGTGCCTCCAAGGTAACTACTGTCGTGCCTCCAAGGTAACTACAGTCGTGCCTCCAAGGTAACTACTGTCGTGCCTCCAAGGTAACTACTGTTTGTGCCTCCAAGGTAACTACTGTCGTGCCTCCAAGGTAACTACTGTCGTGCCTTCAAGGTAACTACTGTCGTGCCTCCAAGGTAACTACTGTCGTGCCTCCAAGGTAACTACTGTAGTGCCTCGAAGGTAACTACTGTCGTGCCTCCAAGGTAACTACTGTCGTGCCTCCAAGGTAACTACTGTCGTGCCTCCAAGGTAACTACTGTCGTGCCTCCAAGGTAACTACTGTCGTGCCTCCAAGGTAACTACTGTAGTGCCTCCAAGGTAACTACTGTCGTGCCTCCAAGCTAACTACTGTCGTGCCTCCAAGGTAACTACTGTCGTGCCTCCAAGGTAACTACTGTCGTGCCTCCAAGGTAACTACTGTCGTGCCTGCAAGGTAACTACTGTCGTGCCTCCAAGGTAACTACTGTAGTGCCTCCAAGGTAACTACTGTCGTGCCTCCAAGGTAACTACTGTCGTGCCTGCAAGGTAACTACTGTAGTGCCTCCAAGGTAACTACTGTCGTGCCTCCAAGGTAACTACTGTCGTGCCTTTCAAGGTAACTACTGTCGTGCCTCCAAGGTAACTACTGTCGTGCCTCCAAGGTAACTACTGTCGTGCCTGCAAGGTAAACTACTGTCGTGCCTGCAAGGGAAAATACTGTCGTGCCTCCAAGGTAACTACTGTCGTGCCTCCAAGGTAACTACTGTCGTGCCTGCAAGGTAACTACTGTCGTGCCTCCAAGGTAACTACTGTCGTGCCTCCAGGTAACTACTGTCGTGCCTCCAAGGTAACTACTGTCGTGCCTCCAAGGTAACTACTGTCGTGCCTGCAAGGTAACTACTGTCGTGCCTCCAAGGTAACTACTGTCGTGCCTCCAAGGTAACTACTGTCGTGCCTGCAAGGTAACTACTGTCGTGCCTGCAAGGTAACTACTGTCGTGCCTCCAATCTAACTACTGTAGTGCCTGCAAGGTAACTACTGTCGTGCCTCCAAGGTAACTACTGTCGTGCCTCCAAGGTAACTACTGTCGTGCCTCCTACGTAACTACTGTCGTGCCTCCAAGGTAACTACTGTCGTGCCTCCAAGGTAACTACTGTCGTGCCTCCAAGGTAACTACTGTCGTGTCTCCAAGTTAACTACTGTCGTGCCTCCAAGGTAACTACTTTCGTGCCTCCAAGGTAACTACTGTCGTGCCTCCAAGGTAACTTCTGTCGTGTCTCCAAGGTAACTACTGCAGTGCCTCCAAGGTAACTACTGTCGTGCCTGCAAGGTAACTACTGTCGTGCCTCCAAGGTAACTACTGTCGTGCCTCCAAGGTAACTACTGTCGTGCCTCCAAGGTAACTACTGTCGTGGCCTCCAAGGTAACTACTGTCGTGCCTTCAAGGTAACTACTGTCGTGCCTCCAAGGTAACTACTGTCGTGCCTCCAAGGTAACTACTGTCGTGCCTTCAAGGTAACTACTGTCGTGCCTTCAAGGTAACTACTGTCGTGCCTCCAAGGTAACTACTGTCGTGCCTCCAAGGTAACTACTGTCGTGCCTCCAAGGTAACTACTGTCGTGCCTTCAAGGTAACTACTGTCATGCCTTCAAGGTAACTACTGTCGTGCCTCCAAGGTAACTACTGTCGTGCCTCCAAGGTAACTACTGTCGTGCCTCCAAGGTAACTACTGTCGTGCCCTTTAAGGTAACTACTATTTGTGCCTCCAAGTAACTACTGTCGTGCCTTCAAGGGAACTACTGTCGTGCCTCCAAGGTAACTACTGTCGTGCCTCCAAGGTAACTACGTCGTGCCTCCAAGGTAACTACTGTCGTGCCTTCAAGGTAACTACTGTCGTGCCTCCAAGGTAACTACTGTCGTGCCTCCAAGGTAACTACTGTCGTGCCTCCAAGGTAACTACTGTCGTGCCTTCAAGGTAACTACTGTCGTGCCTCCAAGGTAACTACTGTCGTGCCTCCAAGGTAACTACTGTCGTGCCTCCAAGGTAACTACTGTCGTGCCTTCAAGGTAACTACTGTCGTGCCTCCAAGGGAACTACTGTCGTGCCTCCAAGGTATCTACTGTCGTGCCTCCAAGGTAACTACTGTCGGTGCCTTCAAGGTAACTAAATGTCGTGCCTTCAAGGTAACTACTGTCGTGCCTTCAAGGTAAACTACTGTCGTGCCTTCAAGGTAACTACTGTCGTGCCTCCAAGGTAACTACTGTCGTGCCTCCAAGGTAACTACTGTCGTGCCTCCAAGGTAACTACTGTCGTGCCTCCAAGGTAACTACTGTCGTGCCTCCAAGGTAACTACTGTCGTGCCTTCAAGGTAAACTACTGTCGTGCCTCCAAGGTAACTACTGTCGTGCCTCCCAAGGTAACTACTGTCGTGCCTCCAAGGTAACTACTGTCGTGCCTTCAAGGTAACTACTGTCGTGCCTCCAAGGTAACTACTGTCGTGCCTCCAAGGTAACTACTGTCGTGCCTCCAAGGTAACTACTGTCGTGCCTCCAAGGTAACTACTGTCGTGCCTTCAAGGTAACTACTGTCGTGCCTCCAAGGTAAAATACTGTCGTGCCTCCAAGGTAACTACTGTCGTGCCTCCAAGGTAACTACTGTCGTGCCTTCAAGGTAACTACTGTCGTGCCTCCCAAAGGGAACTACTGTCGTGCCTCCAAGGTAACTACTGTCGTGCCTCCAAGGTAACTACTTTTAGTGCCTTCAAGGTAACTACTGTCGTGCCTCCAAGGTAACTACTGTCGTGCCTTCAAGGTAACTACTGTCGTGCCTCCAAGGTAACTACTGTCGTGCCTTCAAGGTAACTACTGTTGTGCCTTCAAAGGTAACTACTGTCGTGCCTTTAAGTAACTACTGTCGTGCCTTCAAGTAACTACTGTCGTGCCTTTCCAAGGTAACACTGTCGTGCCTTCAAGTAACTACTGTCGTGCCTTCAAGGTAACTACTGTCGTGCCTCCAAGGTAACTACTGTCGTCCTTCAAGGTAACTACTGTCGTGCCTCCAGGAACTACTGTCGTGCCTTCAAGGTAACTACTGTCGTGCCTTCAAGGTAACTACTGTCGTGCCTCCAAGGTAACTACTGTCGTCCTCCAAGGTAACTACTGTCGTGCCTTCAAGGTAACTACTGTCGTGCCTTCAAGGTAACTACTGTCGTGGGCCCCCAAGGTAACTACTGTCCGTGCCTTCAAGGTAACTACTGTCGTGCCTTCAAGGTAACTACTGTCGTGCCTCAAGGTAACTACTGTCGTGCCTCCAAGGTAACTACTGTCGTGCCTTCAAGGTAACTACTGTCGTGCCTCCAAGGTAACTACTGTCGTGCCTTCAAGGTAACTACTGTTCGTGCCTCCAAGGTAACTACTGTCGTGCCCTCCAAGGTAACTACTGTCGTGCCTCCAAGGTAAAATACAGTCGTGCCTCCAAGGTATACTACTGTCGTGCCTCCAAGGTAACTACTGTCGTGCCTCCAAGGTAACTACTGTCGTGCCTCCAAGGTAACTAACAGTCGTGCCTCCAAGGGAACTACTGTCGTGCCTCCAAGGTAACTACTGTCGTGCCTCCAAGGTAACTACTGTCGTGCCTCCAAGGTAACTACTGTCGTGCCTCCAAGGTAACTACTGTCGTGCTTCCAAGGTAACTACAGTCGTGCCTCCAAGGTAACTACTGTCGTGCTTCCAAGGTAACTACAGTCGTGCCTCCAAGGTAACTACTGTCGTGCCTCCAAGGTAACTACTGTCGTGCCTCCAAGGTAACTACTGTCCCTGCCTTCAAGTAACTACAGTCGTGCCTCCAAAGGTAACTACTGTCGTGCTTCCAAGGTAACTACAGTCGTGCCTCCAAGGTAACTACTGTCGTGCCTCCAAGGTAACTACTGTCGTGCCTCCAAGGTAACTACTGTCGTGCCTTCAAGGTAACTACAGTCGTGCCTCCAAGGTAACTACTGTCGTGCTTCCAAGGTAACTACAGTCGTGCCTCCAAGGTAACTACAGTCGTGCCTCCAAGGTAACTACTGTCGTGCCTCCAAGGTAACTACTGTCGTGCCTCCAAGGTAACTACTGTCGTGCCTCCAAGGTAACTACTGTCGTGCCTTCAAGGTAACTACAATTTAGATATGTGTGCCGGAATTCTAAATTTAGTGAAACACATTTTTTTTCCTAGTGTCCCGAATATTCACTTTCACGCTGGGTAAGACGACTTCAACAATCACATTATCGTTGACATTTATTGCCCAAAAATCTCATACACATTTTAAGTTCTTTCACTTTATCTACCTTAACATTCTAGGAATCATTAATTACCACCAATGCAACGAAAGAAAAAAGACGATAACTTTTATTTTTTATCTTCTTGCCCATTATTTTTAAGGAAACCCTTTTTGGAAAACTAAAATTACCTGGATGAATCTCATTAGATACATACTAGTAATTTTATTAAAGTATCAAAGATAGTTATTCTTTATCAAGGTTACAGAGCCATGTAAGAATTTTAGGACATCCTAGGTCGCAAAAAATGTCCTCCTTCGATACCTACTCCACTCATATCTGTACAAGTCACTCTGGACCTATATTAATTTCAAATGAAATATGCATCACCAGGAATTTGGGTAAAACATTAATATAAATTAGTGAACACTATATTAAATTTAATAAATGACTACATATATATTGAAGGAGAATTTATAATAATAACACTCACCAATTTGTCTGGAGATTACTTGGTGTGTCATACACAAACCCCTGCCTAAAATATGAAGAAAATACTGGCCAGAATTTCAACATAAATAGGGTTAATTTAGCCTATTCCCATCTAATTACAGAGTCCTGTCCAGTCGTCTAATTCTCACGTTCTGCAGGTCTGCTAATCCAACAATTTCGGCTCCTATTTGAGAGGTTTTAAACACAATTTAATCTCTAGAGTGACGAAAATTCTTCCGATTTTCTCTAACGTTATCTTGCCCAGCTCAGAAACAATGGCCACTCCCCTCCCCAGCAACACTCACCACTCTCGCTGATTCTTTATTTATTTACAAATTAATTTTTATTTTTTTTTTATCACACTGGCCGATTCCCACCAAGGCAGGGTGGCCCGAAAAAGAAAAACTTTCACCATCATTCACTCTATCACTGTCTTGCCAGAAGGGTGCTTTACACTACAGTTTTTAAACTGCAACATTAACACCCCTCCTTCAGAGTGCAGGCACTGTACTTCCCATCTCCAGGACTCAAGTCCGGCCTGCCGGTTTCCCTGAACCCCTTCAAAAATGTTACTTTGCTCACACTCCCAAAACACGTAAGTGTTAAAAAACCTTTTTTTCCTTCACCCCCTATCAAAAACGCTCACCATGCCCGCTGGGAAACCAAGCCCCCGCACACAAACCTCCCTTTACCTCCTCGCTCAACCTTTCCTAGGCCACCCCTCCCCGCCCCTTCCTTCCCCTACAGAGATACCTCTTGAAATTTCGTTTCGCTCCATTCTCTCTAATGTCCCAACCCCCCCAACACCCTTTCCCCATCCTTGGACAAAATTTTTTTTAATCCCCCCCACCCCCCCTAAACTTCCAATTACGAAATTTTCTACATTAAAATTCACACCACACTTCCCAGACATGAACTCCCCCGCCTCCAGCCTTCCCTCGCTGCAACTTTTTCCCCCCACGCTTCACACCCCTATAAAAGGGGTTGGGGAAAACAACTCTCAAATTCCCCTCTTTTCCTCCAAGGACAAAGTTTTTTTCCACAGATCCTAAGTGCACCCTCACTCTTTTTTTTTTCCCTCATCAATTCATGATTCACCTCATCTTTCATAGCCCATCCCCTGACACGTCCCCCCCCCCAAATATCGAATACGTTCCCCCCTCCATACTCTCTCCCTCCCAAACTGTAAATCTTTTATCACCCAAACTTTTTTTACCCATAACTTACTCTTTTTGTATTCACCCTTAATTTTTTTTCTTTTGCACACCCTACCAAAATTCCCCCACCAATTCTGCAACTTCTCTTTAGAAACTCCCCAAAGAAAAGTGTCATCAGCAAAAAGCCTGTGCAAGTCCCCCTTCGTTGTGTTTTTATCTTTTAACTCCAGCCTCTTGCCAAGACCCCCGCATTTACTTCTTTACAACCCCACTATAAAATATTAAAAAACCACGGTACATCCACATCCTTGTCTAAGGCTACTTTTATGGAAAAAATTTCCCCCTTTCCCACATACTTTAAAATTGAGCCTCACTACCTTAAAAACCCTTTACTGCTTTCAGTAAACCCACTCTACACCCTACACTGCAATCTGCCACATTGCCCCCCCCATCACCCTTCTAAAGCAAAACCCCCCCTTTCTTTTAAAATTTTTTTTTTTATCCCATCAACCCCGCGCCTACCCCCTTTCTTTTCCCTCCCTCCCTCACGAAGTTCCCCCACACTCACAAGCTCCTTCCTCCTCCTACAAGAGTTATTCCTCCTTCCCCTATACACAAATAAAGCTTCCCTATTTTCACAACTTTAACAATTCCCAAAATATTCCCTCCATCCCCCAAACCTCTAACTCTCCATTTAAAACTCCCCCTCTCCTATTTTTAACTGACAAATCCATTTGTTCCTTAGGTTTTCAAACTTTTTTAAATCTCACCCCAAACTTTTTTTTTTTTCAACAAAATTTGTTGTAACATCTCACCCACTCCTCATTTGCTCTCTTTTTTACACTTTCACCCCCCTTTTTAACCCTCTCTTTTTCTCCATATACTTTCCCCCCTTTTCATCACTTCTACTTTGAAAAAACTTCTCATATGCTAACTTTTTCCCCTTACTACCTTTTTTACCCCTTTTCCACCAATCGCCCTTTTCCCCCTCCTGCCCCCATTTTCCCTTTAAAACCGAAAACTTCTGCAAACACCAAACCCTAATTTTAAACCTACCCAAAAACCCCCACCCCATTTCCTATGCCTTTTATTACCCCCTTTTCTCCAATAGTGTTTATATTTCCCTAACTGCCTCCCCCTTTTTTGTTTATAACCCTTTCCCCCTCTCTTCCTGATGTTCTTTCCCTTGTATCCCATCTACCTTTTACTTCGTGAGCACAACTGAAAAGGGCTTTATATCTGTGGGGCCCCCTATAAACATGTACACCCGAAGCACCAACATTTTTACTACCAATACATAATCCAAAACTACTGCTTTCGCCCTAATCATATTTGTATACTTTTTTTTCCTCTTTTTCTTTAAAAAATTATTACCTAAACTAAAAAACCCCTTTCTTTCAAAACAATCAAAGGGTCCCATTTCATTTAAACCGGGGACCCCCAAATTCCCACCAACCCCCCTAAAAGTTTCTCCTACTTTAGCATTCAGGGCCCCCACACAATTACTCTCTCACTTGTTCAAAGGTTCCCAACATTCACTTAAAAATCTCCCCAAAAACTCTCTCTCTCCTTGCATTCCTCTCTTCCGGGGGATACACGCTTATTTTGACCCACTTCTCCATCCCAAAATTTTTCTTTAATCCACATAATTCTTGAATTTTCACATTCATATTCTCTTTTTTTCCCCCATAACTGATCTTTAAAATTTCTGCACCCTTCCTTTCCCTAACTCCTCAGATACTCCAAATTTTAATCCATTTATTTCCCCCATGAAAACTCTCCCACCCCCCCTTCAGCTTTGTTTTGCTTAGGCCGGACACCCAATTTTTTCATTCATAACATCAGCAATCATCTGTTTCTTTCATCCGCACACATCCACCACATTAAGCATCCCATTTTAAAAAAGTTTTTCTTTTTCTTTTTTTATAATGTCTCAGGAAAGGGGTTCTAGCCATTTCCCCCTTTAGTCGCCTCATACGACCCATGGCTTTCGGGGAAAAAATTCTTTTCCCCTTCCCCATGGACAATAGAAAAAATAAAAAGAACAAGAGCTATTTTAAAAAAAGAAAAACCTGATGATTTTTAAATAACAGTGCGTGCTGGAAGTGTACCAAAATGTAAGTTGGTACAAGATATCCCGTTTCTAGCGGTTATTACCTACAATTATTCCCTCAATTTAATACAAAAAACACTGTAATTTTTTGGAAAGTATACAGTATTTTCCCCACTGCAGCTGGCAAGTTCGTTGTTTAAAAAACTCAAATTACTCCCTTCCCCTTGAACGATTCCAGCTGGTTTTGGCTTGAGTGGCTGTTCTCCCGTGGCTTCTACAATTTATCTTTCCACATCACTTGGGGGAGCTTTTTCTTTAAAATTTTCCCCGTGTCACTATCCCTTAGATTTTTTATTTTCATTTGATTAATACCATTTAATTTCCCAAAGGGAAAACAAATCATTAATCGTGCATAAACTTTCCTGGCCACGACACAACTCTTTAACATTCTGGACAACACCTTGTGCATCTGGGTACAATGTCAATACTTTGCCCAGAGGCCACAATGTTCGATGCTGTTCAATATCAATTAACACAATGTCACCTGGCTGAATATTCTGTCGATTTACTGCCTCTGTCCCACCATAAAAGTGTTCACATAGTGTAAGAAGATATTCCTTATGCCACACATTAGACCAATGATCAATTACTTTATTTAACATTTTAAATATATCACACAACACTGCCGCATCATTGTAATCTTCATCACTCTCTTCAGGATTATCTCTATAGACAGGGGCAGCTTCCAATTTCCTTCCACATATTAGGAGAGAAGGTGTTAATACATCTGCATCAGGTGTATCACTTATGTACGAGAGAGGCCGATTATTTATACGATTCTCCGCCTCCACCAACACTGCACTGAATTCCTTCAAATTAATTCTCTTCCGGTGTAGTACTTTACGGAGACACGTCTTCACTGTGCCTATCAGTCTTTCGTACAGCCTCCCCTGCCAAGGGGCTCTAGGAGTAATAAATTTCCAGGTACACACTCGTTGGGTTAACAGAGATTGAACATCGTTATTCTTATTTAATTCTATCAAGTGTTGAGCACCCGCTACAAAATTAGTGGCATTATCCGAAATCATCAGTCACAGACAGGATCTCCTAGCTGCAAATTTTCGAAACAGCTGTATAAACTGTTCTGCAGACAAGTTCTGAGCCACTTCTAAATGAACTGCCCTAGTAGCAGTGCAGGTGAACAAACATACGCTTTCAGTGGAACACCATTTGACGTACCTGTTAAAATGATTGGACCACTATAGTCTACACCTGTTACATCAAATGGTTTCACTAATTGTACACGCTCATTTGGCAATGGTGGAGGACCTGGGTACATATAGGATCTGGCATCCACACAGCGACATATTACACAAGATTTAATCACCCTTTTTACACTTTGCCGTCCTTGTGGAATCCAAAAAGTTTCTCTAATACAATTTAAGGTATCTTGTACCCCACCATGCATTACATTTTAGGGCATTTAGAACAATCAAATTTGTTAAATGATGAGTTTTGGGCAGTAAGATAGGGTGTTTAGCATAATCACCCAATTCAGCACCTAATTACATTGTTCTCTAAACACTGCCCAAATTTCTCTATATAAACCTTTCACAGTTTTTCTTTCCATCATAAATTTTTAATCTCATTCCAAGATTTCCTCCTGTACCCTCTTTACCAATATTCAAGAGGATTTGAAAAATTAATGAGATTTTCATCTTGTTTAAAAATTTAAACCCCAACTTATTACTTGTTATTTTTGGTAAAGAAAAACCAAAATTTATATCAGTGGCTAAGAAGACAAACTTTTGGAATGGTCACAGAAATTTTCAACAGGGCAAAATACGCCTTTTGTACGGCCCAAATAGCTTTATTTACAACCACCCTGGGCCCTTTTAAACAGGGTACAGCATTTACAAATTTACATAAGGTAAACCTCGGACAAGAAATCAGCTGATTCTCCTCACCGGTTATGATTAAATGTTAACTACTGACCCAAACTATTAAATTTCCTTGCATCTAAAATTTTCAGCGACTCGTTTTGTCGTAAAAAAATTTTTTACTTTTTCCCATTACTAATCCATTTAAGGATCCCTTATTATCAACCAATTACATTCGCTAATATTTATCTCCTGCAACTTATTTCTTATATAACCAGCTATAATTTCCCTCTTATAGTAAGGGGTGACACTAAACCTAGTTGATCAAAACATTTGACAACTTCACTAAGCAAGACTCTCTTAGTTAATTTATTGGGCATACTGTAATTATTAGGTTTTAACATTAACAAATCTCTCTCTCAGTATCCCAAGTTAATCCCAATACATTACTAATTTTTGGTACTTAATCTCCAGGGTAATCTTTACTTATTTTGTCCTTTAATTTGGACGAATTACTATTCCATTCCCTCAGAGGCATATTTGCACTTTGCATTATTTTATTAGCCTCTCCATAAGTCATTTACAGTTCCTCTTCAGTTGACGTCACACCCAGGAAATTGTCCACATAAAATTGTTTGCTCATTACTTTACTCAATGGATTTCCGTACGTTTAAGGTGTGCATTTATCATCGCTTAAAGTAGGAACGGAGTGGATGTAGCGCCAAATAATACGCTCATAAAGCGAAAGGTTTTCAGAGGGCTAAGTGGGTCACTAGGATTCTCGGGCCCATAAGAAGGGGTACAATCCCGGTCAGCCTCTTGTAAACCCACTCTTAGGAAAGCTTTACTTATGTCAGCCGTAAAGGGATAGTTCTTCGCCCTGAAATTTAATAAGATATCTCCTAATTTTTCTGTCAACGACGGACCTGTCATCAGTCATTTAAACTAGGTACATTTTTGATACTCCTGGTACTACAATTAAACACAATTCTCAGAGGAGTGGTCATAGAATCCTTCCTCACTCAGTGATGTGGCAAATAGTGACCATAAATTTTGGCTTGTTCAGGAGGTACCTCTTCTATAAATTTATTAATTAATTGTTCAGCAATTATATCATTATAGGCAGTTAACAATTCTGGTGTCTTACTCAGTTAGTGGAGCTGAGCCTTTAACTGTCATATGCCATTCAGTAATTAGTGGGCAATTCTGAAAAGGTTCAGTCTCTACGGAAGCCCTACTCATAATTGGGCCAGATTCAAATTTTACATCTCTCAGGGACTGTTCCTGAGTAAAAGAATCGTCAGGACTTTCCCTTTATTTACATTTATTCCAATGCTGTGTAATTCCCACAATTTAAAGCACTGGGTCAACACCATCCTCTATGAAGAATTATACTGGGGTACGACTTCATGAGTAAGACCACAGTTATGGTATTTGTAGTTTCCTTTATTATGAATTATTATTACGAGGAATCCTACCATACATTACATGGCCTCCTGCAGTCTTCAAAAGGGTGACACCACATTTCTTTACCATACCCTTTACAAAGGAGGCATAATAGTCACTACCTGTCAGAATATTTATTGGGCCTACAGAATCATCACTTACACAAGAAGGTGCTAAATTTACATTATGTGAAAGTCTTTCTGTAGCTTTACTAAGCCCTAATGTAGATATTTTCTCTGGGAGCCTATCTACAGTTACTGCATTAACACGTTTTTTCTCATTGCCCAACCTGACAGTTACATAAACAGTGTCATACAATTGAGCCCTTTTATCTGAGAGAAAACCAGATAATTCTAGAGTTGTAATATCTCCCATTTGTACCTTCATCCCATTAAGACATTTACGTTTTATGAAAGTTCACTGTGATCCCTGGTCTAATAATGCAGTTACATTTTTTTTATGCCTTTTATCATCAATTTTTACCTGTAACACAGGTAAGGCTACTTCAGCAAAACCATCATTATTAACAAGAGCCTCAATTTTTACAGGATTGTCAACATAATCATTATTATCAACATTATCATATAGACCTTTACACATGACTATATGGTGTCTTCCTTTGTGATATTGATAACAGTTGTTTAATTTGGCATGACAATCCTTTACATTGTGATTACCTAGACATTTTGTACATCTGTCAAGTTCTTCCAATCATTCAACTTTATCATTCCATGAATTGTTTGCATTGCAATTCTTAGAAAAATGAGCACCCTTGCAGAAGAGACAATCTCTCTTTTCTTTAACTGGTTTCTTATTAACTGGGCTACACTTAGAAGGGTACTTATTCTTCTTACTTTGTGGAGATTCATTATTTCTGATTCCTGCTACTTGATATGCACCTATGCAACTCTTTTTAGGAGATGAATTTTGATTATTACCATTGGGATAATTTTTCCCCTTGTGAAACTTGACAGATACCTCAGAGTTATTATGTGTTGCATCTTTAAAATGAGTTGGTTGGCTGGTCTGCAACTGAACAATTAATTCTTGTAGACCTAGTCTTATTTCCTCCAGACCAAAATAACGTTTGTGATACTTGCTTGAGACCCACTCAACTGTTTTACAGCTTAATTTATTCTGTACCATGGCACTCAATAACCAGTCTGATTCCTTCAGATTACATTTATTACTTAAAGTTTTTAGAATACTCTCTAGTTTAATTCTAAACTGTTGTAAACCTATGTAAGTGTGATCTCAAATTTTTAAATTAACAATGATATTCACTAGATCCAACCTACTTTGTTCTATATTACCATAAGTGACCTTCAACAAGTCAACTGCTTCCTTGTAAGAGTCATCTACACTGGGAAAGGCTTGTATGAGTACGTGAGCATCTCCTCTTACCTGTCCTTTGAGGTAAAATAATTTAGTAAGACATGCTAGATCACTCCTGTCATGCACAGCTGCTTTAAAAATTGACCAAAACTCCTCCCAATTTTCCAGCATTAAATACAGGTAAACATAATTCTGGGAGTTCTGGTGAAGACATCTTATTTATTGGAAAAGATTGATTAACTGCCTGGTTTACACCTTTTACTTTATTCAAGGCCTGACTTTTACAAGAAAGAATTTTTTTTTCTACTAATCCATAATACTGGTTAATCATAAGATCCATTTCTGTCTCATCTGCACAATTTACTAAAAATCTCTTTCATATTTTTTATAATATAATTTGTATGAATCATATCTACTCCCTAAAGCATCTAAATACAATTTTAAATAATCAATATTCACAGTTTTCTGATTCATTTATTCCAAACATTTATTGTATGCCTTTGTTACATGACCCTTTCTAGTCTGTAATGATGCTTTCTTTGCTATAAATTCCATGGGTTTCTCTTCTAAATAATTTTCACCCATGGTGCAATGTATTGTATTCAACTTAATTAATAACACTGATTCTGTATTTAGTTATTCACTTTATAAAGGTAAATATTACAACTTACCTTTGAATAAATCCTAGCTACACTTGAGCTTAGCAATTACATGTAAGCAAATTATAAATTTTAAATATATTAATATAAATCCTAGCTACACTTGAGCTTTGCAAAATTATTATTGTAGTAATTATAATCCACCACACATTAGTAAATTTGTGAACTTAACATCCACCTTCTTCCGTCATTTCACTTATAATTATTAAGTAATTAATTCACTAATTAATGACTTCACTAATTACATCCGGTTCGATCAAGGACCAAGGGGCAACTATATAGGAAATTAAAATTACCTGGATGAATCTCATTAGATACATACTAGTAATTTTATTAAAGTAACAAAGATAATTATTCTTTATCAAGGTTACAGAGCCATGTAGGAATTTTAGGACATCCTAGGTCGCAAAAAAATGTCCTGCTTTGATACCTACTCCACTCATATCTGTACAAATCACTTTGGACCTATATTAATTTCAAATGAAATATGCATCACCAGGAATTCTGGTACAACATTAATATTAATATGTGGACTGTATGTTATATTTTATAAATGACTACATATATATTGAAGGAGAATTTATAATAATAACACTCACCAATTTGTCTGGAGATTACTTGGTGTGTCATACACAAACCCCTGCCTAAAATATGAAGAAAATACTGGCCAGAATTTCAACATAAATAGGGTTAATTTAGCCTATTCCCATCTAATTACAGAGTCCTGTCCAGTCGTCTAATTCTCACGTTCTGCAGGACTGCTAATCCAACAATTTCGGCTCCTATTTGAGAGGTTTTAAACACAATTTAATCTCTAGAGCGACGAAAATTCTTCCGATTTTCTCTAACGTTATCTTGCCCAGCTCAGAAACAATGGCCACTCCCCTCCCCAGCAACACTCACCACTCTCGCTGGTTCTTTATTTATTTACAAATTAATTTTTATTACCTACAATATATTCCATCAATTTACATACAAAATACACTGTATTTTCGGAAAGTATACAGTATTTTCCACACTCTTGTTTAAGTACTTTTTTCTCTTAATTTCTTCTGATGAACCTTTACTCTTAGTTTGTGCCACTTGATAATTTCTAATATTATTTTTATTCTGGGATGAATTATTGTTATAATGAACATTAGAGTTTCTCTTCCTTTTGTGAGCTTTAACATTATTATGAGATACATCAGAGTCATTGTTACATCTTCATAATTATTTGGTTGACTTGTTTGTAGTTGTTCATATGGAAAAGTTTAATAATTTTCCTGTGTTTTGTGTGTAATAATTGATGGAGATGATAGTGTGTATCAAGTAGTGAAGTGTGACTTTTGGAAGGTGATAATTCACACAGGAACAAATATATCTGCTATAATTTTCTTATTTATTGTAATCAGTTAATTAAGTAAAATGTAATTATTGTAATGTTGGAAAAGTTATTATTCTGATAAGGAAAATATTTTACATACCTAGAAATGTCATTAAATTTAAGGCCCGGGTTAACTGAAAAAAAAAATCATTTTTGTGTCCGATTTTTTTTCTTTTTGGTGTACTTTGAGAAATTTAAATGAAATGAACTGTGACAAAGTTTCAAAAAGATCAGATAACAAGCAAATGAGAAAAAAATATTAACTGAATATGAGACTTGGCAGCATGACTGACCAGACTGGCACTGAGAGGGGATCTGTGGACACTCCTGTCTGATAAAACAAGCCTACCTCAAAATTGTGGTGATTTGGAATAATGTAATTGGGGAAAATTAATTAAATTTACCTGTATGAATCTCATTAGATACATACCAGTAAATGGTAACAAAGATAATTATTATTTGTCAAAGTTACATAGACAAGTAGGAATTTTGGGACACCTAGGTCACAAAAAATATCCCCCTTCGATACCTACAACTGTCATATCCACAAGTTACTCTAGACCTACATTAATTGCAAATGAAATATATATTACCAGGAATTATGGTAAACATTAATATAAACATGTGGACTGTATATTAAAATTAATAAATGATTACACATGCACATTTATGTAACAGAAGGAGAATTTATAATCATAAGACTCACCAATTAGTCTGGAGATTACGGTGTGTGATGCTAAACCCCCCTCTCTGCCTAAATTTATGAAGAGAACACTGGCCAGAATCCCAAACATAAACATAGACATGACTTAGCTGGGGTAATATTCTGTTTCCATCTAATTATGGAGTCCTGTCCAGTCGCCTGATTTCACAGGTTATGCAGGACTGCAATTCCAACAATTTCGGCTTCTATTTGAGAGATTTTAAGCCCAATATAACCCCTAGAGCGACGAAAATTATGCACATTACACTAACGTGCTTGTATCACATTAAAAAACAATGGCGTTTCTTCCCCTGCTCGTCAGCGCAGGCACAGAGCTTCCTCTCGGTTCACCTCTTTAAAATACACTTTAGAGCAATAGTAAAGTAATAATCAGGTTCATTTACACAACATACTTTTGGGGAAATTATTTTCCACGCTGCGGCCGGGTGGGGGTCGTTGCTAAATGACTCAAATTACTCCTTCCTTTAGGAGACGATTCCAGCAGGTTCTAGCTTGAGTGGCTGTTCTCCTAGTAAGTATTACTACAATTTCATCGTCCTGCATCGCTTGGTCAGCATTACCTTCAATATCACTTTCCCTTAGATTTTTATTTACCTTTGTTTGCATAACATTTAATTCCAAGGGAATCAATTTATTCATTGTGTGTAAACTTTCCTGGCCATGATACAACACTTACATTCTGGACAACACCTTGTGCATCTGGGAACAATGTCAATACTTTGCCCAGAGGCCACAGTGTTCGATGTTGTTCAGTATCAATTAATATAATGTCACCTGGTTGAATGTCTTTTGTAGATGAATGGTTCAAAGAACCGACACATTGATAAATTAGACACATGTGGAAATCTTGGGTATCTTTATTGAAGAAACGTTTTGCCACACAGTGGCTTCATCAGTCCACACAAAGGAGAAACTTGAATGTTCTGTCGATTTACTGCCTCAGTCGCACCATAAAAGTGTTCACATAGTGTAAGAAGATATTCCTTATGCCACACATTAGACCAATGATCAATTACTTTATTTAACATTTTAAATTTATCACACAACACTGCCTCATCATTGTAATCTTCATCACTTCCCTCAGGATTATCTCTGTAGACAGGGGCAGCTTCCAATTTTTTTCCACATATTAGGTGAGAAGGTGTTAATACATCTGCATCAGGTGTATCACTCATGTACGAGAGAGACCTATTATTTATCCGATTCTCCGCCTCCACCAACACTGCATGAAATTCCTCCAAATTAATTCTCTTCCGGTGTAGTACTTTACGGAGACACCTCTTCACTGTGCTTATCCGTCTTTGGTACAGCCCCCCTGCCAAGGGGCTCTATGAGTAATAAATTTCCAGGAACACCTTCGTTGGGTTAACAGAGATTGAACATCGTTACTCTTATTTAATTTTATCAAGTGTTGAGCACCTGCTACAAAATTTGTGGCATTATCCAAAATCATCAATCTTGGACAGGATCTCCTAGCTGCAAATTTTCGAAACAGCTGTATAAACTGTTCTGCAGACAAGTCCTGAGCCACTTCTAAATGAACTGCCCTAGTAGCAGTACAGGTGAACAAGCATTCAAACACTTTCAGTGGAACACCATCTGAAGTACCTGTTAAAATGATTGGACCACTATAGTCTACACCTGTTACATCAAATGGTTTCACTAACAGTACACGCTCCTTTGGCAATGTTGGAGGACCTGGGTACATATAGGATCTGGCATCCACACGGCGACATATTACACAAGATTTAATCAACCTTTTCACACTTTGCCGTCCTTGTGGAATCCAGAAAGTTTCCCTAATACAATTTAAGGTATCTTGTACCCCACCATGCATTACATTTTTATGGGCATTTAAAACAATTGAATTTGTTAGATGATGAGTTTTGGGCAGTAAGGTAGAGTGTTTAGCATAATCACCCAATTCAGCATTTTGTAACCTACCTCTGCACCTAATTACATTGTTCTCTAAATACAGCCCCAATTTCTCTATTATGGATTCTTTCACAATTTTTTCTTTCCATCATCAATTTAATCTCATTTCCATAGATTTCCTCCTGTACCCTCTTTATCCAATATTCAAGAGGATGTGAAAACTTATATGAGATATTCATCTTGTTTAGAAATTTAAACACCAACTTAGTAACATTGATTAGTTTGGGTAAAGAAGAATACCTGTTTATATCAATGGCTAAGGAAGGGCAAACTATTAGAGCGGTGGTCAGAGTAATTTCAACAGTAGCAATATATGCCTTTTGTACAGGCCAATTAGCTTTATTTACCAACCAGCTCGGCCCTTAAAACCATGATACAGCATTTACAAATTTAGCATAAGGTAAACCTCGAGACAAGAAATCAGTTGGATTCTCCTCACCAGGTATATGATTAAATGTTAAAATATGCTGACCCAAACTATTAAACTTCTCTTGCATCTGATTAATTTCAGTGACTCTGTTTTGTACGTACACAATTTTACTGTTTCCATTACAAATCCATTGTAAGGATTCCTCATTATCAGATCAAATTACAGTGTAGCTAATATTTATCCCCTACAACTTATTTCTTATATAATTAGCTAATTTGACACCTACATAAATGGCTGTTAATTCCAACTGAGGTAAGGTACGTGATTTAATTGGAGACACTTTAGCCTTAGACATAAGAGAAATAACACTATTACATTGAAGGTAAGCAACTGCTCCATATGCCAATTTTGAAGCATCACAAAAAGTGTGGAGTACATTTTTCCCATTTGGATTGGCCACCTGGCGTGGGAACTCCAACATTGGAATTTTCTCATAATCACCAATTAATTCATCCCACCTGTTAAAGAATTCCTCAGGTAGAATTTCATCCTAAGCACATTTTAGCTTCCATGCTTCTTGTATTAATATTTTCCCTCTTATAGTAAGGGGTGACACTAAATCTAGTGGATCAAAACATTTGGAAACTTCAGCAAGCAAAACTCTCTTAGTTAATTTATTGGGCATACTGTAATTATTAGGTTTTAACATTAACAAATCTCTCTCAGTATCCCAAGTTAATCCCAATACATTACTACATTTTGGCACTTCATCTCCAGGGTAATCTTTACTTATTTTGTCCTTTAATTTGGACGAATTACTATTCCATTCCCTCAGAGGCATATTTGCACTTTGCATTATTTTATTAGCCTCTCCATAAGTCATTAACAGTTCCTCTTCAGTTGACGTCACACCCAGGAAATTGTCCACATAAAATTGTTTGCTCATTACTTTACTCAATGGACTTCCCATACGTTTAAGGTGTGCATTTATCGTCGCTTGAAGTAGGAACAGACTGGATGTAGCACCAAATAATACACTCCTAAAGCGAAAGGTTTTCAGAGGGCTAAGTGGGTCACTAGGATTCTCAGGCCATAAGAAGCGGGTACAATCCCGGTCAGCCTCTTGTAAACCCACTCTTATGAAAGCTTTACTTATGTCAGCCGTAAAGGCATAATTCTCCACCCTGAAATTTAATAAGATATCTCCTAATTTTTCCAGCAACGACGGACCTGTCATCAGTCATTTAAACTAGGTACATTTTTGATACTCCTGGTACTACAATTAAACACAATCCTCTGAGGAGTGGTCTTAGAATCCTTCTTCACTCCGTGATGTGGCAAATAGTGACCTTAAATTTTGGCTTGCTCAGGAGGTACCTCTTCTATAAATTTATTAATTAATTGTTCAGTAATTATGTCATTATAGGCAGTCAACAATTCTGGTGTCTTACTCAGTTCGTGGAGCTGAGCTTTTAATTGTCCATATGCCATTCTGTAATTAGTGGGCAATTCTGGATGGTTCAGTCTCCACGGAAGTCGTACCCAGTATTGTCCAGATTCAAATTTTACATCTCTCAGGTACTGTTCCTGAGTAAAAGAATCTGTACTTTCTTCATTTACATTTATTCAAATACTGTCTAATTCCCACAGTTTATGTACTGGCTCAACACCATCCTCTATGGAAGAATTATATTGAGGTACGATTTCATGAGTAAGACACACAGTTATAGTATTTATAGTTTCCTCTAGCCATGCATTTTTATTACGAGGAATCCTACCATACATTACATGGCCTCCTGCAGTCTTCAAAAGGGTGACACCACATTTCTTTACCATACCCTTTACAAAGGAGGCATAATAGTCACTACCTATCAAAATATTTATTGGGCCTACAGAATCATCACTTACACTAGAAGGTGCTAAATTTACATTATGTGAAAGTCTTTCCGCAGCTTTACTAAGCCCTACTGTAGATATTTTCTCTGGAAGTCTATCTACAATTATTGCATTAACACGTTTTTTTTAATTGACATATCACTACAAACTGGCATAGTGCCTGATAAGTGGAAAATGGCAAATGTAATACCTATTTACAAGGCAGGTGACAGGTCCTTGGCTTCGAACTATAGACCAATAAGCCGTACCTCCATAGTGGGAAAATTTATGGAATCAATAATTGCCGAAGCAATTCGTAGCTATCTTGACATGCACAGATTGATTAATGATTCTCAACACGGTTTTACAAAGGGGCGTTCCTGCCTTACGAATTTACTAACTTTTTTCACTAAGGTGTTTGAGGAGGTAGATCATGGTAATGAATATGATATTGTGTATATGGACTTCAGTAAGGCTTTCGATAGAGTTCCACACCAGAGGCTAGTGAGGAAACTTAGGGCACACGGAATAGCAGGAGAAATTTTTTCCTGGGTAGAGGCATGGCTGACAAATAGACAGCAGAGAGTTTGCATAAATGGGGAGAAATCAGAATGGGGGCACGTCACAAGCGGTGTTCCTCAGGGGTCAGTGATGGGCCCGTTGTTGTTCACAATTTACATAAACGACATAGATGAGGGAATAAATAGCGACATAAGCAAATTTGCTGATGACACCAAAATAGGCCATCCAGTTCATTCTAAGGAGGATATTAAAGCACTCCATGATGATTTGAATTGACTGACGCAATGGTCGGAGAAGTGGCAGATGCAGTTTAATATTGACAAATGCAAAGTTCTAAATATTGGACAGTTAAATAACCATGCCACATATAAACAAAATAATGTAGATATTAATACTGTTGTTAGATAAGACACATATGCAACAGTTAGGTATCTTTATTTCGAAACGTTTCGCCTACACAGTAGGCTTCTTCAGTCGAGTACAGAAAAGTTGATAGATGCAGAAGAGACTTGAAGACGATGTAATCAGTCCATCACCCTTAAAGTTTTGAGGTGGTCAGTCCCTCAGTCTGGAGAAGAGCATTGTTCCATAGTCTGAAACAATATGGAGCAGAAGCGACAGGATGGAGCCTTATATAGCGCCAGGAGGTGAGACGAAGGTCACTAGTAGTAGTTAGATCTTAATACTACCGATTGCGAAAAGGATTTAGGAGTTCTGGTTAGCAGTAACCTAAAACCAAGACAACAGTGCATTAGTGTTCGCAATAAAGCTAACAGAATTCTTGGCTTCATATCTAGAAGTATAAATAATAGAAGTCCTCAGGTTGTTCTTCAACTCTACATATCCTTGGTTAGGCCTCATTTAGAATATGCTGCTCAGTTCTGGTCACCGTATTACAGAATGGATATAAATGCTCTGGAAAACGTACAAAGGAGGATGACAAAGATGATCCCATGTATCAGAAATCTTCCCTACGAGGATAGACTGAGGGCCCTGAATCTGCACTCTCTCGAAAGACATAGAATTAGGGGTGATATGATCGAGGTGTATAAATAGAAAACAGGAATAAATAAAGGGGATGTAAATAGTGTGCTGAAAATTTTCAGCCAAGACAGGACTCGCAGCACTGGTTTCAAGTTGGAAAAATTCAGATTCAGGAAGGATATAGGAAAGCACTGGTTTGGTAATAGAGTTGTGGATGAGTGGAACAAACTCCCGAGTACAGTTATTGAGGCTAAAACGTGTAGTTTTAAAAATAGGTTAGATAAATACATGAGTGGGAGTGGGTGGGTGTGAGTTAGACCTGACTAACTTGTGCTGCTGGGTCTGGTACAGTGCTCCATCCTTGAGTGGGGATGACCAGACTGGGTGGGTCACTTGGATAATCCGGGGAGTGGGTCATTGGTCTAATCGGGGGGGGGGGGGGGGGACATGAGCCTGCTCCTCATGGGTCAGTAGGCCTGTTGCAGTGTTCCTTCTTTCTTATGTTCTTATGTACATTTCAGAACATTTGAAAAGGAAACGGTTCGCCAAGAGTAGCTTCTTCATTCCTTCAGTGATTAGGACTGAAGAAGCCACTCGTGGCGAAACGTTTCCTATAATACATGTCCTGAACTCTACGTAGTTTTTTACATCTTGTCGGATTATCACCATACCATTCCTCACTGAGGCGGTAGCTCAAAAGTTGACAGAAAAGGTACATAAATTGGCCAGGATGACCCCAAATAATGAGCAAGAACTAGTTACAAAAATGAATCCAGGAGATCTGGCCACTAATAACATGGCAAGAACAGATATGAATAAACAGCCACACCATACATGACACTCAGAAAAAACAAATAATAACCACTGATACGTCACATACCTTAACAATTGAAAGAGAAAATACAAATATTAAGACGATATACACCCACACTGAGCGAGCGCCAAAATACACACAACAGGGGGACAGCCATGACATTTCAACACGAGCAAGAACAAATATAACATACAGACAAGCCACACCACACACACAACCCACACCACACACACAACACCACAACAACACAGCCCACACACACCACACTACACACCTCACACACACCCACACACAACAACCCACACACACACATACAACACCCACACAGCACACACACACCCACACGAACACACACACCCAACACGCAACACACACACACACTACGTAAATGTCTTTTTTCCACATTTGTCGGAATCCCATACCTATCCTCACTGAGCAGAGAATAGCCATGCATAACTAGCAAGGGAAAAGCAATACATAACACTGAGGAGAACATCCATACTAAACTGAGCAGAGAACACTTACATAAAAATGGCAGAGAACGCCATCATAACATGACCATAAACAGCCAACATGACACTAAACAGAGAACAACCAACATGACACTAAACAGAGAACAACCTACATAACAAAGCAGAGAACAGCCTGCCCAAAACTGAGAAGGAAAAAGCTAACATAACACTAAAAGAAAGCCATACAAAACTTAGCAGAGAGAGCTAAAATAACCTGAGAGAACAGCCAACTAACACGAACAGAGAACAGCCATACATAACACTGAGCAGAGAACAGCCATACCTAACACTGAACAGAGAACAGCCATACATAACACTGAGCAGAGAACAGTCACACCTAACACTGAGCAGAGAACAGCAATGCGTAACATAGAGCAGAGAACAGCCATACATAACATAGAGGAGAAAACAGCCATACAAAACACTGGGCAGAGAACATCCATAGTTAACACTGAGCAAAAAAAGTACATGAATAACACTGAGCAGAGAACAGATATACACAACACTGAACAGAAAACAGCCATACATAACACTGATCAGAGAACAGGCATACGTAACACTGAACAGAGAACAGCTATACATAACACTGAGTAAAGGAAAGTCATACTTAACACATAACACTGAGAAGAGAACAGCCATACATAACATTGAGCAGAGAACAGCCATTCATAACAATGTGCAGAAAGCAGCTATACATAACACTGAGGAGAAAACAGCCAAACATAATAGTGAACAGAGAACAGCCATGCAAAACACTGAGCAGAGAACAGCCATACATAACATGCATAGAACAGCCATACATGACACTAAACAGAGAATAAACCATACATGACACTAAACAGAGAACAACCACACATAACACTAAGCAGAGAACAGCCATACATAACACTGAGAAGAGAACAGCCATACATAACACTGAGTAGAGAACAGCAATACGTAACACTGAGCAGAGAACAGCCATACCTAACACTGAGCTGAGAACAGCCACACATAACACTGAGCAGAGCACAGCCACACATAACACTGAGCAGAGCACAGCCATACATAACACTGAGTAGAGGACACTCATATACAACACTCAGCAGAGAACAGCCATAAATAACATTGAACAGCGAAGGGCAATACATAACACTGAACAGAGTACAGCCATAAATAACACTAAACAGAGAACAGCCATACATAGCACTGAGCAGAGATTAGCCATACATAACGTTGAGTAGAGAAAGCCATGCATATCACTGAACAGAGAACAGTCACACATAACATGTAGAAGAGCAGAGCAACACATAACACTGAACACAGAATAGTCATACATAACAGTGAACAGAAAAAAGCCATATATAAAAATGAGGATAGGACACGCATACTTAGCAGAGAATAGAGAGCAGCCGTACATAACACTGAGCAGAGAATAGATATACATAACACTGATCAGAGAACAACCAAACATAACAATGAGCTGAGAACACTCATGCATAACACAGAACAGAGAACAGCCATACAAAACATTAAGAAGAGATTCATTCATTAAACTGAGCAGAGAACAGACACATGTAACACTGAGCAGAGACCACCCACACATAACATCGAGGAGAGAACAGCTATACATGACACTGAGCAGAGAAAAGCCATACATAACAATGAGAAAAGAACGGCAATACATAACACTGAGCAGAGAACAGCCATATATTACACTGAGCAGAGAGCACTCATATATAACACTGAGCAGAGAAGAGCCTCATAAATTCTGAGCAGAGAACAGCAATTAATAGCAGTGAAGAGGGAATAACTGTCCTTAACACAGAGCAAAGAGCACCATACATAATACTGAACAGAGAACAGCTATACCGAACACTGAGCAGAGAAAAACCATACATAACACTGAGCAGATAACAGCTATACATAATACTGAGTAGAGAACAGAAACTCATAACACTGAGTAGAGAACAGCCATACGTAACAGTGAGCAGAGAACAGCATATGTAAAACTGAACAAAGAACAGGATATTTAACACCGAGCAGAGAACAGCCATATTTAACACTGAGCAATATATAACAATTAGCACAGAACAGTCATACCTAACACTGATCAGAGAACAGCCATGCATAACTCTGAGCAGAGACCGTCCATACTTAACAATGAGCATAGAACAGCCATAACTAACACGGAGCAGAGAACAGCCATGCATAACACTGAACAGAGAACAGCATATGTAACACTGAACAAAAAACAGCATATATAACACTGAGCGGAGAAGAGCCATACTTAACACTGAGCAGAGAGAAGCCGCACATAACACTGGGCAGAGAACAGCCATACATAACACTGAGCAGAGAGAAGCCGCACATAACACTGGGCAGAGAACAGCCATACATAACACTAAGGAGAGAACAGCCATGCATTAAACTGAGCATAAAATAGCCACAAATAACACTGAGCAGAGAACAGACAGATATTACATTGAGAAGGGAACAACCATACATAACACTGGGCAGTGAACACCCAAGCATAACACTGAGCAGAGAGCAGCCATACGTAACACTCAGCAGAGAACAGACATACATAACACTGAGAAGAGAACGGCCATACATAACACTGAGCAGAGAACACCCATACTCAGCACTGAATAGGGAACAGCTATTCATAACACTGAGCAGAGAACTGATATTCATAACAGTGGTCAGAGAACAGCTATACATAATATTGAGTAGAGAACAGTCATACATAGCACTCAGTAGAGAACAGGGAAACATAACATTCAGCAGAGAACAGCCATGCATAACACTGAGCAGAAAACACTGATACATAACACTGAGCTGAGAAGAGCCAAATATAACACTGAGAAGAGAACAGCCATAAATAACACTAAGCAGAGAACAGCTATACAGAACACTGATAAAGGAACAGCCATATATGACACTAAACAGAGAACAGCCATATATAACACTAAACAGAGAACAGCCATATATAACACTGAGCAGAGAAGAGCCATACATAACACTGAGCAGAGAGCAACCATACATAAAACTGAGGAGAGAACAGCCATACATGACACTGAGCAGAGAGAAGCCATACATAACACTGAGAAGAGAACGGCAATACATAACACTGAGCAGAGAACAGCCATATATTACAAGGAGCAGAGAGCACCCATATATAACACTGAGCAGAGAACAGCCATGTAAATTCTGAGCAGAGAACAGTAATTCATAGCAGTGAGCAGGGAGCAACTGTCCTTAACGCAGAGCAAAGAGCACCATACATAATACTGAGCAGAGAACAGCTATACCGAACACTGAGCAGAGAAAAGCCATATGTAACACTGAGCAGATAACAGCCATACATAACACTGAGCAGATAACAGCTCTACATAACACTGAGTAGAGAACAGCAATTCATTACACTGAGTATAGAACAGCCATACATAACAGTGAGTAGAGAACAGCCATACATAGCACTGAGTAGAGAACAGTTATACATAGCACTGAGTAGAGAACAGCGAAACATAAAAATTGAGCAGAGAACAGCTATGCATAACACTGAGCAGAGAAGATCCATATATAACACTGAGATAAGAACAGCCATAAATAACACTAAGCAGAGAACAGCTATACATAACACTGAGCAAAGAACAGCCATATATAACACTAAACAGAGAACAGTCATATATAACATTAAGCAAAGAACAGCTATACATAACACTGAACTGAGAACAGCCGTACATAAGACTGAGCAGAAAACACCCATACATAACACTGAGCAGAGAAGAGCCATATATAACACTAAACAGGCAACAGCCATATGTAACACTAAGCAGAGAACAGCCATATATAACACTGAGCAGAGAAGAGCTATACATAACACTGAGCAGAGAGAAACCATACATAACACTGACGAGAGAACAGCCATATATGACACTGAGCAGAAAACAGCCATACACAATACTGAGAAGAGAACGGCAATACATAACACTCAGCAGAGAACAGCCCTATATTACACTGAGCAGAGAGCACCCATATTTAACACTGAGCAGAGAAGAGAGATATATATTCTGAGCAGAGAACAGCAATTCATAGCAGTGAGCAGGGAACAACTGTCCATAACACAGAGCAAAGAGCACCATACATAATACTGAGCAGATAACAGCTATACATAAGACTGAGCAGAGAACAGCCATACATAACACTGAGCTGATAACAGACATACATAACACTGTGCAGATAACAGCTATACATAAGACTGAGCAGAGAACAGCCATACATAACAGTGAGCAGAGAACAACCATTCTTAACACTGATCAGAGAGCAGCCATACATAACAATGAGCATAGAGCAGTCATACCTAACACTGAGCAGAGAACAGCCAACTAAAACAGTGAGCAGAGAACAGCGATGCATAAGACTAAGCAGAGAACAGCCACACATAACAATGAGTAGAGACAGTCACACAAAACAGTGAGCAGATAACAGCCGTACTTAACACAGAGCAATGAGCACCATACATAATACTGAGCAGAGAAAAGCCATATGCAACACTGAGGAGATAACAGCTATACATAACACTGAGTAGACATCAGCAATTCATAACACTGACTAGAGAACAGCTATACGTAACAGTGAGCAGAGAACAGCCGTACTTAAAACAGAGTAGAGAGCAGCCATACATAATACTGAGCATAGAACAGCCATACATAACAGTGAGCAGAGAACAATCATACATAGTACTGCCTTAAGAACAGCGAAACATAAAATTGAGAAGAGAACAGCCATGCATAACACTGAGCAGAGAGCAGCCATATTTAACACTGAGCAGAGAACAGCCATACATAACACAAAGTAGAGAACTGCCATACATAACACTGAATAGAGAACAGCCATACAAAACACTGAGCAGAGACTAGCCATACATAACACTGAAGAAAGAACAACTTATGTAACACTGAGCATAGAACAGCCATACTTAGCACTTCACAGACAACAGCAGGAAACAGCCATGCATAAGACTGAGCAGAGAACAGCATTTAATAACTCTGAGCAGAGAACAGCTATACATAAAACTGAGCAGAGAACAGCCATACATTACACTGAGCAGAGAACAGCTATTCATAACACTGAGCAGGAAACAGCAATACATAACACTGAGAGGAGAACAGATACACATAACACTGAGCAGAGAACCGCCTTATATTACACTTAGCAGAGATCAGCCATAAATAACACAGAGCAGATAACAGCTATGCATAACACTGAGAAGAGAACAGCCATACATAACACTGAGCAGAGAACAGGCATACGTAACACTGAGGACAGAACACCCATTCATAACACTGAGTAGAGAACAGGTATACATAGCAATGAGCAGATAACAGCTATACATAAGACTGAGCAGAGAACAGAAATACAAAACACTAACCGGAGAACAGCCCTACATAACATTGAGGAGAGAACAGTTATACATTACCCTGCGTAGAAAGCAGCTATACATAGTACTGAGCAGACAACAGCCATATATAACACTTAGCAGAGAACAGCCATACATAATACTGAGCAAAGAAAACCCATACTTAACAATGAGGAGAGAAAAGCCAAACATAACAATGAGAAGAGAACAGCCATACATAATGCTGAGCAAAGAACAGCCACACATAACACTGAGAAGATAACAGCTATACATAACAATGACCAGAGAACAGCCATACGTTACACTTACCAGAGAACAGCCATACAAAACTCTGAGCAAAGAAATGCCGTACATAACACTGAACAGAGAACAGCCATACGTAACACTGACCTGAGAGCAGCCATACATAAAAATGATCATAGACCAGTCATACATAACACTTAGCAGAGAACAGCCTTATAAACACTGAGCATAGAACAGCCGTACTTCACTCAGAGCAGAGAGAACCATACATAACACTGAGCAGAGATCAGCCAAACATACCACTGAGAAGAGAACAGCCATATATAATGCTGAGCAAAGAACAGCCACACATAACACTGAGCAGATAACAGCTATACATAACAATTAGCAGAGAACAGCCATACATAACACTGAGCAGAGAAAAGCTATACTTAACACTGATCAGAGGGCAGCCATACTTAAAAATGAGCATAGAGCAGCCATACATAACACTGAACAGAGAACAGTTATACATAACACTAAGCAGAGAACAACAATACATAACAGTGACCAGAGATCAGCTATACATAATACCGAGCAGAGAACAACCATCCATAACACTGAACAGAAAAGAGCATATATAACATTGATCAATGAACAGCCATACTTAGCACTGAACCGAGAGCAGCCACACATAACACTTAGCAAAGAACAACCATTCATTACACTGAGCAGAAAGCAGCTCTGAATGACACTGAACAAAAAACAGCCATACATAACAATGAGCAGAGAGCAGCTATAAATAACACTGAGAAGAGAAAACCCATACATAACACAGAGCAGAGAAAAGCGATACATAACTCTGAAAAGAGAAAAGCCATAAATAAAACTAAGGTGAGAACAGTCATACAAAACACTGAGGAAAGAACAGGTATTCATAACATTGAGCAGAGAGCAGCCATACAAAACACATAGAGAAGAGCATTCATAACACGGAACACGGAAAGAGCATATATAATACTGATGGAGAATAGTCAATTAATATGAGCCGAGAGAAGCAACTAACTCTTAGCAGAGACAACCATTCATTACATGAGCAGATGTACAGCCATACATAACAATGAACAGAGAACAACCACAAACAGAGAGAGAACAGCCAGTCTATACATGAGCAGAACAGCTTGCATAAATAATAACAGTGAGACAGAAAACAACATCATAAACACTGAGCAGAGAAGAGCCATACAAAACTGAACAGAGAACAGATATAAAAATACTAGCAGAGAATATCATATAAAAGAGCAGAGAAAGCACCATACATAACACTGAGCAGAGAACAGCCAGCATAACACTGAGCAGAGAACAGCCATGCATAATCACTGAGCAGAGAACAGCAATGCACAAAATTGAGCAGAAACAACATACATAACATAAAGAAGACAGAGCAACACAACACTCATAGAACTATCGTAATATCAGTGAACAGCAACAGTACATATAACAAAGAGCAGATACAGGCATACTTAGCACTGAGCAAAGGGCAACCATACATAACACTGAAGCAGGACAGTTATACATACAGGCAGAGTAGCAATATAAACACTGAGCAGAGAAGAGTTACAAAACAATGGCATAAAACAGCGTGAATTACAAAAAGAGGAAAGCACCATACATAATACTGAGCAGAGAAAGCCAACATACACTAAGCAGAGAACTAGCCTCATAATGCTGAGCAAGAGAACAGCCACACTAATGTGAGCAGATAACAGCTTAATAACATTGCAGCAGACACATAATAGCACTGAATATATAATGCCATACATAACCTGAGCAGAGAACAGCTATACATAACACTGACAGAGAACATTAATAGCACTGAGAAGAGAACAACAATACATAACATTGAGCAGATAGCAGAAATACATAACACCGAGCAGAGAACAGCCATTCATTACACTGAGCAGAAAGCAGCCTCAAATGACAATGATCAAAAAACAGCCATACATAACAATGAGCAGAGAATAGCCGTAGGAGAGAACTCCCATATATAACACTGAGCAGAGAACAGCTATAAATAACACTGAGCAGAGAAAACCCATACATAACAAAGAGCAGAGAAAAGCGATACATAACTGTGAACAGATAACAGCCATTAATAAGACTAAGGTGAGAACAGCCATATATAACACTGAGCAAAGAAGAGCTATGCAACGTGAACAGGAGCAGAATACAACAATGAGAGGAGCGCCATACAAAACACGAGAAGAAAGGCCATTCATAACACTGAGGAGATATAAGCCACATGTAACACTGAAGCAGAGAACAGCTATACATAACACTGAGGAGATCACAGCCATAAATAACACTGAGCAGAGAACAGTAATACGTAATACTGAGCAGAAAACAGCAATGCATAAGACTGAACAGAGAACAGCCATTCATAACAATGATCAGAGAACAGACATACATAACACTGAGCAGAGAACAGCCATACATTTCGCTGAGCAGAGAACAACCATGCATGAGACTAAGCAGAGAACAGCCATTCAAAACCCTGAGCGGGGAACAGCCGTATATAATACTGAGCAGAGAACAGCCATGCATAACCCTAAGCAGAGAACAGCAATACATAACACTAAGCAGAGAACAGCAATACATAACACTAAGCAGAGAACAGCAATACATAACACTCAGCAGAGAACAGCCATATATTACACTGAGTAGACAGCAGACATATATAACACTGGGCAGAGAACAGCCACATATAACACTGAGCATACAACAGCCATATATTACACTTAACAGAGACCAGTCACACGTAACACTGAGCAGAGAGCAGCCATACATAGCACTGAGCAGAGAAGAGCCATATAAATTTTCAGCCGAGAACAGCCATATATAACAGTGAGCAGAGAAAAGCTGTACTTAACACAGAGGAGAGAGCACAATACATATCACTGAGCAGAGAACAGCCATAAATAACACAGAGCAGATAACAGCTATACGTAACACTGAGCACAGAGCACCAATTCATAACACTGAACAGTGAACAGCCATACATAACACTGAGCAGAGAACAACCATACTTAACACTGAGCATAGACCAGCGATACATAGCAATGTGCATAGAAGAGTATTACCTAACATTGAGAAGAGAACACCGACATATAACCCTGAGCAGAGAGCAGCCACGCATAACACTGAGCAAAGAACAGCAATACTTAACAGTGAGCACAGAACAGCCATACATAACACTGAGCAGAGAACAGTCATACACAACAGTGAGCAGAAAACAGCCATACATAACACTGAGCAGAGAACAGCCAGACATTACATTGCGCAGAGAACAACTATACATAACACCGAGATGTGTACAGCCAAGCATAACACTGAGCAGAGAGAAGCCAGCCATACGTAACACTGAGCTTAGAACAGGCCATACATAACACGAGGAGAGAACACCACTTCATAACACTCGAGCAGAGAACAGCATACATAACACTGAAACAGAGACAGCTATTCATGAGACTGAGGAAGAGAACAGCAAAATACATAACACTAATATCAGTAAGAACACGCCACATAACATTGAGGAGAGAAAAGCGAATACATAACTCTGAGGCAGAGAGAGTCATATAATAACACTGAGCAGAGAACAGCGTGTATTACGCTGAATAGGAAAGCAGCTGTGCATAATACTGAGTAGACAACAGCCATATATAACACTTAGCAGAGAACAGCCATACGTAACACTGAGCAGAGAGCTGCCATATATAACACTGAACAGAAAACAGCCATACATAGCACTGAGCAAAGAGGCTGCAATACACATCAAATGAGCAACAACAAGCCACTAACAGAACATTGACGCAGCAGAGCAGCCATATAAACAATGAGCAGAGAAGAGTCATACATAAGAGTGAGCAGAGAACAGCCGTACGTAACACAGAGCAGAGGGCACCATACATAATACTGAGCAGAGAACAGCCAAACATAACACTGAGAAGAGAACAGCATACATAATGGTGAGCAAAGAACAGCGCACATAACACTGAGCAACACTATACATAACAATGGCAGAGAACAGCCATTCATAAACGAACAGAAGCAGAGCATGTAAACACGAGCAAGAAACAGTCTATATAACAATGAACAGAGAACAACCAAACATAACACTGAGCAGAGAAAAGCAATACATAACACTGAGCAGAGAGCAGCCACTCATTACACTGAGCAGAAAGCAGCCATAAATAACAGTGAACAGAAAACAATCATACATAACACTGAGCAGAGAACAGTCATACTTAACTCTGAGCAGAGAGCAGCCACACATAACACTGGGCCAAGAGCAGCCACACATAACACTAAGCAGAGAACAGGCATATACAACATTGAGGAGAGAACATCTACACATAACACTGAGCAGAGAACAGCCGGACATTACATTGAGCAGAGAAAAACCATACATAACACCGAGCAGAGAACAGCTAATATATTACACTGAGGAGAGAGCAACCATACATAACACTGATCAGAAAACAGCACCAAATAACATTGAGCAGAGAACAGCCATATATACGAGTGAGCAGAGACTAGCTATACATAACACTAAGAAAGAACAGCTATACATAAAACTGAGCAGAGAACAGCCATATATAACTATGAGCAGAGAACTGCCATACTTAACGCATAGCAGATAGCAGCCATACATAAGAATGAGCAGAGAACAGCCATACATAACACTGAGCAGAGAACTGTCATACATAACACTGAGCTCAGAACAGCCGTACATAAGACCGAGTAGAGAACACCCATATACCACACTGAGCAGAGAAGAGCCATACATAACACTGAACAGAGAACAGCCATAAATAACACTAAGCAGAGAACAGCCATACATAGCACTGAGCAGAGATTAGCCATACATAACATTGAGAAGAGAAAGCCATGCATATCACTGAGCAGAGAACAGCTATACATAACACTGAACAGAGAACGGCAATACATAACATGTAGAAGAGAACAACAGCACATAACACTATGCAGAGAATAGTCATACATAATAGTGAACAGACAACAGCCATTGATAAAGATAAGGAGAGAGCAGCCATCCCTAACAATGAGCAGAGAACAGATATACATAACAATGAGCAGAGAGCAGCAATACATAACACCGATCAGGGAACAGCTGTACATAACACTGACCAGAGAAGAGCCATACATAATGCAAAACATAGAACAGTCATATATAAAACTGAACAGAGAAGAGCATACATAACACTGAGCAGAGAGGAACCATACATAACAATGAAGACAGAACAGCCATACATGACACTGAGCAGAGAACAGCCAAATATAACACTGGGTAGAGAACAGCTTTATTTTACACTGGGCAGAGAGCAACCATACATAACACTGAGCAGAAAACAACCATATAAACACTGAGCAGAGCACAGCATTACATAACAATGAGCAGAGAAAAACCGTACTTACAACAGAGCAGAGAGCACCATATTTAACACTGAGCAGAGAACAGAAATACATAACACTGAGCAGAGAACAGCCATACACAACACTGAGCAGAGAACAGCCATACATAACACTGAGCAGAGAACAGCTATACATAACACTGAACACAGAGCAGCCACACATAACACTGAGCAAAGAACAGCTATACATAACACTGAACACAGAGCAGCCACACATAACACTGAGCAGAGAACAGCTATACATAACACTGAACACAGAGCAGCCATACATAACACTGAACAGAGAACAGTCACACATAAAACAAAGCAGAGAATAGCCATAAATAACACTGAACAGAGAACAGCCACACATGATAATGAGCAGAGAACAGCCATACCTAACAATGAACAGAGAACAGCCGTACATAACACTGAACAGAGAACAGCCATTTATAACACTGGCAGATAACATAGAAGAAAGCATCAATACATAACACTTATCAGAGAACAACCATACATAACAAGGAGCAGAGAACAGCATATATAACAGTGAGCAGAGAACAGACATACTTATCACTGAGCAGAGAGCAGCCACACATTACACTGAGCAGGGAACAGCATATATAACACTGAACAGAGAACAGCTATACATAACACTGAGGAAAGAACTGCCATGCATTAAACTGAACATAGAACAGCCACACATAAACTGAGAGACAAACAGCTACACATAACACTGAGCAGAGAACAGCCACACATAACATGAGCAGGGAACACCAACTAACAATGAAAGGAACAGAACATAACATGAGAGGAACACAATAACATGATAGAACAACCATATAACGTGAGCAGGAACAGTTATTCATACATGAGTAGAGAACAACCAAAATAACATACAGAGAAAGCCTTTTTAACACAGAAAGAAAAGCAGCCATAAAATAGGGAAAATGAAGAAGAGAACAGCCATAATAACACTAAAAAGAAAAAGCAAAAATAACACTGAGAAAAGAAAACCATACATAAAACTGAAAAAACAGCCCTACATGACAATGAAAAAGAGAAACAACCATAAAAATAACAAAATGAAGAAAAGAAACTGCATACATAACACTGAGAAAAAAACATCCATATATTAACACTAAACAGAGAACAGCCATACATGACACTGAACAGAGAACAGCCATACATAACACTGAGAAGAGAACTGCAATACATAACAATGAGCAGAGAACAGCCATATATAACATTGGGCAGAGAACAGCCATACATAACACTGAGCAAAGAGCGGCCATATAAATTATGAGCAGAGAACAGCCATTCATAGCAGTGAGCAGAGAACTACTGTACTTAACACAGAGCAGAGAGCACCATACATAACACTGAGCAGAGAACAGCTATACCTAACACTGAGCAGAGAAAATCCATACATAACACTGAGCAGATAACAGCTACACATAACCTCTGAGCAGAGAACATCCATACATAACACTTAACAGAGAACAGCTATACATAACACTGAGCAGACAAGATCCATACTTAACACTGAGTAGAGAACAGCCATACATAACAATGAGCATAGAACAGTCATGCCTAACACTGAGCAGAGAACAGCCATACATAACACTGAGCAGAGAACAGCCATACATAACACTGAGCAGAGAGCAGCCATACATAACACTGAGCAGAGAACAGCCATACATAACACTGAGCAGAGAACAGCCATACATAACACTGAGCAGAGAACAGCCATACATAACACTGAGCAGAGAACAGCCATACATAACACTGAGCAGAGAACAGCCATACATAACACTGAGCAGAGAGACAGCCATACATAACACTGAGCAGAGAACAGCCATACATAACACTGAGCAGAGAACAGCCATACATAACACTGAGCAGAGGAGCAGCCATACATAACACTGAGCAGAGACAGCCATACATAACACTGAGCAGAGAGCAGGCCATACATTACACTGAACAGAGAAGCAGCCTTACATAACACTGAGCAGAGAACAGCCATACATAGCACTGAGCAGAGAACAGCCTTACATAACACTGAGCAGAGAACAACCATACATAACACTGAGCAGAGAACAGCCAAACATAACACTGAGCAGAAAACAGCCATATATAACACTAAACAGAGAACAGCCATACATAACACTGAGCAGAGAGCAGCCTTACATAACACTGAGCAGAGAACAGCCTTACATAACACTGAGCAGAGAACAGCCATACATAACACTGAGCAGAGAACAGCCTTACATAACACTGAGCAGAGAACAGCTTCTAACCTGAGCAAAAACACTTATACACTAAACAGAGAACAGCCATACATAACACTGAGCAGAGAGCAGCCTTACATAACACTGAGCAGAGAACAGCCAAACATAACACTGAGCAGAAAACAGCCATATATAACACTAAACAAGAACAGCCATACATAGCACGACAGAGAGCAGCCTTACATAACACTGAGCAGAGAACAGCCAATCATAACTAGCAGAAAACTGCCAATTAACACTAAACAGAGAACAGCCATACATAACACTGAGCAGAGAACAGTCTTACATAACACTGAGCAGAGAACAGTCTTACATAACACTGAGCAGAGAACAGTCTTACATAACACTGAGCAGAGAACAGTCTTACATAACACTGAGCAGAGAACAGTCTTACATAACACTGAGCAGAGAACAGCCATACATAACACTGAGCAGAGAACAGCCATACATAACACTGAGCAGAGAACAGCCATACATAACACTGAGCAGAGAACAGCCATACATAACACTGAGCAGAGAACAGCCTTACATAACACTGAGCAGAGAGCAGCCATACATAACACTGAGCAGAGAGCAGCCATACATAACACTGAGCAGAGAGCAGCCATACATAACACTGAGCAGAGAGCAGCCATACATAACACTGAGCAGAGAACAGCCATACATAACACTGAGCAGAGAACAGCCATACATAGCACTGAGCAGAGAGCAGCCATACATAACACTGAGCAGAGAACAGCCATACATAACACTGAACAGAGAACAGCCATACATAGCACTGAGCAGAGAACAACCGTACATGATGATGGTTTTGAAAACTGACAAAACCATTCATCACATCTGTCAGACACTACAACATCATGGGATCTTGGTACAAAGACTTCAACGCTTGTTCAACCTTTGGACGACGATCTACTTACACCAGTGGCAGGATCCACTGTGATCCCGCCTCCTCCTGCTTCGACTCATCTGACTGCAGTATATAAGCCACCTCTCTGGCCCTATGCTGCACTTCCTACAAGAGTGATGGACTGAACACATCGATTCCAGGTTGAGGGACTGATTACCTCAAACTCCTCCTCTCCTTACCCAGTTCTACTTTGTATTGGACTAATGAAGCCACTGTGTGGCGAAACGTTTCTTCAATAAAGATTCCCATGTGTTTCATAAGTGTTTCAATTCTTCTTCAGTAGATGGTATAATAAGAGGTATCCTTTAGCTATACGTGTTTTTCTTCAAGCATCTCTTAAGGAAGGTGATCAACAGCTCTTGTGTCTCTAGACGGATTTCATATACAGTTAGTATGTCTTTTGTGTGTATAAAGTAGAGCGGGTTTTAAGGTTGATGCGTAATTTCCCCTGGATCATGTAGAACTGAACTTTGGGTATAACTTCCTGGTCAGTAGTAACTAAAATTTTGGTGTAATTTCCCCCTGGATCATGTAGTAACTGAAACTATGGTGTAACTTCAGGATCGTAGTAACTGAAACATTGGTGATAACTTCCTGGTCTGTAGAAACTGAAACATAGGGTGATAATTTCCCCTGGATATGTGTAACTGAAACTATGGTGAAAACTTCCCTGGTCATGTAGTAACTGAAAAATTGGTGAAAACTTCCCTGGTCATGTAGAAATGAAACTTGGTGATAATTCCTGGATCATGTAGTAACTGAAAAATATCTGGTTAGGAAAAAAAATTTTTGAGAATGCAATTTGATATGGAGGGTTTTAGTAACCGAAGTAGTTCGTTTTGGACCGTGTATTTTGAATTTGAACATTTTATTGAACAAAGCTTTTTGGTTTCTCTGCATTACTTTTTTTCGTGAATTCCTAAAAGCTTTTAAATAAAATTTTGTTTTGGGATTCGTAAGAAAATTTTCCCAATTCAGGGTCAGTCGTAGTGTTCGTGGTCAGTCGCAGTGTTCAGTGGTCAGCGTCAGTGTTCAGGGCAGTCGTCAAGGGACCCGAGTGTTTTGGGGGTTAGGTGGTGGTTACAAACATGGCTTGCTTCTGCAGGTTTTTAAAAATTGAGGTTGGAGAGTTAAAGGAGGGGGTCTGCTTCTCCAGGGGAGTTAGGGGGCTAAAGGTCCACCTCAAGGGGTTTGGGGAGGAGTGTGGGTGGCGGGAGTTGTGGGGAAGAGGCTTCTAGCAGAGGGTGCAGTCTGTCTCTCGCGGTGAGGGTTTTGTGGGGGTAGGTAGCAACGGCTACCACGTGAGGTGCGTCGCACCTGTACAAGTGGCGAGTGAAACCAGTAATGGGAGGGCATAGAGAAAAGGAAAGTTAGGTGAAGTTAAAGGGTGGAAAATCGCTTCTCTGTTTTCGGGATATGTACTTAGGGGCCCGTGAAGGAAAGGGTACTACTCCCCCTGCAAACAGGGGTAAGCGCATTCTTGTGGTTGGTGACTCTCGGTAAGATATATTGACGTGTTTTTTTTTGTAAGGGGAATAAAAAGATAGGATAGAGTGGGTGCTTCCCCTGGGCGGTTTTGGGGACTAGTTCGGGGCTGGATAATTCATGTCGGAAGGGAACAAGCCATTTTTTTACTCGTGTGGTGGAAATGTTTTGGGAAGGGTGGGGGAAAAGAGCTACTAGGTAAGTACAGGTGCATGATTTCATTAATTTAAAGGGGGGGGCCCCCAATCTATGGCATTTGTAGGGGGGTTAGGAAATAAATGGTTGTCTGGGGGCAATTGGTGTAAATTGCTGGCTAGACAGATACTGCAGGAACTTGCAATCCCTTCTTTGACAATGAACAACTTTATGGAAAAATGATATGTATGCAAGGGAGGGGTACATCTCTTGGGGCTGGGGGGGAGCCTTGCAAAACCAATTGAGAAGGCCAAGGGTGAAATCCCTATGATTTTAAACTGATAGAAGATAGGGGTTTTTTGGGGGGGTGTGGGGGAAAAAAGCGGGTTTGCAATATAGGGTTGGAAACAGTAAATGTATAAAAGGCATTCAGCATGAAGTTAAAATAAAGACAATAATAGGTCAGCAAACAAATGGGGGAAGCAGCGGACGAAAGGGATACCCCCCCTTTAAAGGTTTACTATACAATGCGGAGTGTAAGAAATAAGATAGATGAGCAAAGTTAATTTGAAAGTGCAGGAAAATGATATTATTGCTTAACGAGCCCCTGGCTCAATTGAAAGATAGAGGATGCCCTCTGAATGTCACAAACAAGGCTATAAATTATTCCGCACTGACGGGTAACAGGAGGGTGGTGGAGGTAGCGATTGTGTCAGGGGACATTTTTAAATTGTTGTGTTGGGACAAGTTAAAAGTAGAAGCGTAGCGTGATTGTTTGGGTTACGCTTCTCGGGCCGAGAAAAACTAATTTTTGGGTGTGATTTCGGGGCCCCCAAATTTTTGATAGGAAGTGCAGAAAATTCTAGGGGCGAAATTCGTAAGGGATTACATGCGAAAAAGTTGGTTTAAAGGGGATTTCAACTAGAAAGATTGACTGGGCAATTTGACAGGAATTTGGGCAGGTGACTTTTTTTTATCGCCCGGATTGTTTTTTAAAAAAGTTTTTGACAGAGCCAAAATAGGGGAAATAACTCCTTGACTTGGTTTGCCAGAGGGAAAATAATATAAACTTGAGGTTAATGATGAGCTTGGGGGAAAATGATCACAAATCATCGTTTTAAATATATGGAATTCCCCTAATAATGGCAATCAAATCTCCTCCCTGACTTTTCCTGGCTGTTTCATAGGATGAAAAAATTTTTGGGGGGCTGAAAGGAAAGACCTGACTAAGGGTCGGTGGTGGTTGTTGGTTGCAATGTGGCTTTCAGGGCTAGTTTGTGCTCAGCAAATTTGTTCCCCCAAAAGGGAAATCAAACAAACAAAAATGATCCTAATGGATGAACAAAAGATTAAAATTCTGATTGGTCAAAAAGGAGGCTATATAGGCAAATCAAAAAGAGGGAGGGGGGATTGAAAAATTTGATATATTGTTAAAAAGAGAAAAAAAAAGGGAATTAGAAAAAAACAAAAAGGATTATGAGGTTAAAATTGCAGAGAATCGAAGCTAACCCAAAAGGTTTTTCAGGTTCAGAAGTAAGTCAGGGACAAGATAGGCCATCAAAAATTCCCCGGGTCGCTACTGACAGTGATAAGGAAAAGTGTAGAATTTTTTTAAAACCCTACTTCCTCTCAGTTTTTACACAGGAGGTACCAGCGATTTCAGTAATGATAAATTATGTAGAAAAGGCGTAATAAACTGTGCAATTTAGGGTCACAAGTGACTGGTCTTAGGCAAATAGGAAAAAAAAACCTAAACAAATCCCAGGCCCTGATGAACTGTATGAAGGGTTCTAAAGAATTAAAGAGGGCTTAGCACACCTTTTTCTAAATTTTTTAACATATCATACAAAATGCATTGGCCAGATAAGTGGAAAAAAGGCAAATGTGAACTATTTTTAAAAAAAGGTACAGGTCCTTGTTCGAAATATAGACCAATAAGCCCAACCTCCTGTGGGAAAATTTAGGAATCAATAATTTCCCAGGGAGTTTGTAGCCACCTTTAAAAAACAAATTAATCAAACGAAACCAGCTGGTTTTACAAAGGGGGGGTTCCTGCCTTTTGAATTTATTAACTTTTTTCACTATGGGGATTTGGGAGGTAGATCATGGGAATGAATTTGAATTTTGTATATGGACTTCAGAAGGTTTTAAGGGTCCCACTCAGAGTATTGAGGAAAAAATTAAAGCACATGGAATAGGAGGAGAAATTTTTTCTGGATAGGGCATGGTTGACAAAAAGGCAGAGAGGTTTGCATAAATGGGGAGAAATCGGTGGGGAAGTTCAGAGCGGTGTTTCCCCGGGGTGTGTTGGGCCCCCCGCTGTTTTCAATCTACTAAACGAATAGATGGGGCATAAGAGCGACTCGGCAAG
>NC_069439.1:37833091-37880591 GCF_026875155.1 Cherax quadricarinatus | reverse complement strand
AGAGATGCTATGTATGTCACTAACAACAGTCTGAGGTTTGGAAGACAGCAAATATAGTCCCAATTTTCAAAAAAGGAGACAGACACGAAGCACTAAACTACAGATCAGTGTCACTGACATGTACAGTATGCAAAGTCATGGAGATGATTGGTGGAGCATCTAGAAAGGAATGAGCTTATCAATGACAATCAGCAAGGTTTCAGGGACTGGACATCCTGTGTCACAAACCTACTGGAGTTCTATGAAAAGGTGGCACAAGAAAGACAGAAGAGAGAGAGAGGAGGGGGTGGGTTGATTGCGTTTTCTTGGACTGTAAGAAGGCGTTTGACACAGTTCCACACTAGAGATTAGTGCATAAGCAGGAGGACCAGGCAGGTATAACAGGGAAGGTACTGCAATGGATCAGGGAATAATTTCGGGAAGACATCAGGGAGTCATGGTAAGTGATATGGTGTTAGAGTGGGCGCACTGTGACGTGCACGCGTTCCACGGTGTCAGTTCTATGCGGTGATGTTTCCTGGGTTTATGTGAACGAAATGACGGAAAGGGAATAGACTGGAGATGGGTAGTCAGTGCCGGCACTTTGAAAGCAGTAGTGTAAGCATGCGTCTGGCAAGACAGTGATGGAGTGAATAATGATGGAAGTTTTTCTTTTTTCGGGTCACCCTGCCTTGGTGGGAGGAAACGTTCGTTGTGTAAATATACTATATATATATATATATATATATATATTATATTATATATATATATATATATATATATATATATATATTATATATATATATATATATATATATATATATTATATATATATATATATATATATATATATATATATATATATGCTCGTGCGAATATGGCAGAAAGAACTTGCGATCTTGGCTTAAAACAGCAACGCCCATTTGCCATATAGGAAGGGAAAATTTGTGTATACATAATTTCGCCCCAATATCATTCTGAACCATACTGAATAAATTATGTTTCACTGTGTTTGATTAGTATTAAATTATTGTAAACAAATCTAAAATATATTTAGTTGGGATAGGCTAAAATAAATTGTTCTTGTTATAATAAGGTTAGGTAAGTTTTCTAAGATTCTTTTGATAATGTGTTGATGATACTGTGCTGATGACACTGTGATGATGACACCGGCCTGATGACACCGTGCTGATGACACCGTGCTGATGACACCGTGCTGATAACACCGTGCTGATGATACTGTGTTGATGACACTGTGATGATGACACCGTGCTGATGACACCGTGCTGTTGTCACCGTGCTGAAGACACGTGCTGATTACACCGTTGCCTGATGGTTACTGTCGTTGATTGATACTGTGCTGATGACACTGTGATGGATTGACACCGGTGATGACACGTGCTGATGACACCGTGCTGATGAACACCGTGATGATGATACTGTGTTGATGATACTGTGCTGATGACACTGTGATGATGACACCGTGCTGATGACACTGTGCTGATGACACTCTGCTGATGACACTGTGCTGTTGACACTGTGCTGATGACACTGTGCTGATGACACTGTGCTGATGACACTGTGCTAATGAAACTGCGCTGATGACACTGTGCTGATGACACTGTGCTGATGACACTGTGCTGACGACACTGTGATGATGACACCGTGCTGATGACACTGTGCTGAAGACACTGTGCTGTTGACACAGTGCTGATTGACACATTGGCCGAATGACACCTGTGCTTGATGACACTGTGCTGGTGACACCGTGTGCTGATGACTGTGTGCTGCATGACACTGTGCTGATGACACTGATGCTGATGATCACGGTGATGGATGACACAGTGACTGATGACACTGTGCTGATGGACACTGTGCTGATGACACTGTGCTGATCATACTGTAGCTGATAGACACTGTGCTGATGACACCGTGATGTTGACACTGTGCTGATACACTGGTCTGATGACACTGTGTGATGACACTGAAGCTGATGACACTGTGCTGATGACACCGTGCTGTTGACACTGTGCTGATGTCACTGTGCTGATGATTACTTTGCTTGAATGACACTGTGTGATGACATTGTGATGATGACACTGTGTGATGACACTGTCTGCTGATGACACTGTGCTGATGACACTGTTGCTATGATACTGTGTTGATGACAGTGTGTTGGATGATCACTGGTGCTGATGACCCCCGTTGCTGATGACACTGTGCTGCATGCTGATTGTGCTGATGACACTGTGCTGATGACACTGTGCTGATGACACTGTGTTGTTGACACTGTGCTGATGATATTGTGCTGATGACACTGTGTTGTTGACACTGTGTTGTTGACACTGTGCTGATGACACTGTGTTGTTGACACTGTGCTGATGATATTGTGCTGATGACATATGTGATGTGACACTGTGTTGTTGACACTGTGCTGATGACACTGTGTTGTTGACACTGTGCTGATGACACTGTGTTGTTGACACTGTGCTGATGACACTGTGTTGTTGACACTGTGCTGATGACACTGTGTTGTTGACCTCTGTGCTGGATGAACACTGTGTTGTTGACAATGATGCTGTGACACCGTGCTGATGATACTGTGCTGATCGAACACTGGCTGATGACACTGTGCTGATGACACTGTGATGATGGTACTGTGCTGATGACACTGTGTGATGAAACTGCTGCTGTGTCACTGTGTTGTTGACAACCTGTGTCTGCGATGGACACTGTGTTGTTGACACTGTGTTGTTGACACTGTGCTGATGATACTGTGCTGATGATACTGTGCTGATGACACTGTGCTGATGACACTGTGCTGATGACACTGTGCTGATGACACTGTGCTGATGACACTGTGCTGATGACACTGTGCTGATGACACTGTGCTGATGACACTGTGCTGATGACACCGTGCTCATGACACTGTGCTGATGATATTGTGCTGATGACACTGTGCTGATGACAATGTGCTGATGACACTGTGTTGTTGACACTGTGCTGATGACACTGTGTTGTTGACACTGTGCTGATGACATTGTGTTGATGACACTGTGCTGATGACACTGTCCTGATGACACTGTGTTGTTGACACTGTGCTGATGACACGTGTTGTTGTCACAGTTACTGCTGGACATGTGTTGTTGACACGTGTTGCATGACCTGTCTACCTTGTGTTGTTAGTTGAGTTATTTTTTGGATGTTGTTGATTTTGTTATCGGTCACCCCTAGTTGCTGTAGTCTATTAGTGGCCCCTCTCCCCCGGCGCACTGCGTCTAGCGGATGCTGGCGGGAGCTCGGTGGGCTCACGGTGCAAGCGTGCAAATGCGTGGGGTGGTCTTCCAAGCGGGGATGATCAAGTGACTGTGGTTGGTTGGCGGGATAGACTATGTCCCGTAGCAGTCGCTACTGAGTTGTCGGCAAAAAGGGTTTTTTATGGGTGGTCTCTTATCATTGGTATCGGGCGAGCTGAGATTGGTCTAACTCATGGATAGTACAGGTGTCAAGGGATCACACGTGATGTAGAGCCTTACACCTTTCATTTCTGAGTTTAATCGTTTGACACTTGTCTTGTGATGATACTGTGCTTGATTGACACTGGATATGATGTCACTTTGTGTTGTTGACTCAGTGCTGATGACATTGTGTTGATGAACAATGTGCTGATGACACTGTGTTATTTTGTTGACTCTTGTGTTGATGGATTACTGTGCTGTTGACAACTGTGCTGTATTCTTGTTGTATTGCTTGGGGTGCTATCTTCATTTATGACCATTGACTTTTTTTTTGAGTCTGACACAGTGTTCGTTGGACTCTGTTGCTTGAGACACTGTTCGTTTGTTTGTCACTGTTGTTTGATCGAAACTGTTCTGATGGGCACACTGTGCTTGAATGACACCGTGCTGATGACACTGTGCTGATGATTGACTGTGCTTTGTGAGAGTGATGACAATGTGCTTATGAGAGCAGTGCTGATGACACTGTGCCTTGTTGATGACACTTTGTGCTGATTGACACTGTGCTCGTGGAGGAACACTTGTGCTGTTGATGACACCGTGCTGACGACACTGTGCTATGAAGACCACGTGTGCCTGATGGACACTGGGCTGATGACACCGCGCTTTTGTTTTGAAGACACTGTGCTTGAAGAAGATTTGATTTGTGTCCTGAAGACACAGTGCTTATGACACTGTGCTGATGACACGTGTGATGACACTGTTTTCTGGTGTTGACACTGTGCTGATGACACTGTGCTGTGACACTGTTGTATGTTGGAAACTGGGTGCTGATGATACCGTGCTGATGACACCGTGCTGTGTCGGATGACCACCATGCAGGATGGACCATTGCTGTGACCTGTATGCTTCGGTGCTGCTTTGTGATGACAATATGTGCTTTATAATCAATGACACTGTGCTGTGACCACTTGTGCTGATGTTTACTGTTCTGATGACACCTGTGTTTTGTTGGACACTTGTGCTGATGGACAATGCTACTGATGGGACACTGTGCTGATTGATGACAACTGTGCTGATGGACACTCTGCTATGACAATGTGATGATTGACGTTGTGTGCTGATGCATGTACGCCTGATGACACTGTGTTGATGACAACTGTGTGAGACACTGGTGCTGATGACTTCTGTTGCTGATGAACTGTGCTGATGGGACATTGTGCTGATGACACTGTTGGGTGATGACCACTGTGCTGAATGGGACACGTTGCTGATGCACACTGTTTGCTGATGACACTGTGCTGATGATGCACTGTGTGCTGACTTGACGCTGTGTTGGATGACACTGTGCTGATGACTCTGTTGCTGTTGCTGTGACACTGCTGTGATGGACACCGAGCTGACGACACTGTGCTGTGTGACAACTGTGGGTGTTGATGGACAATATGCTGATTGACCACTGTGTTTTTTATGACACTGTGTGATGAAAAACGCAGTGCTGTTGCACTGTTGTTGCTGTTGACACTGTGCTGATGGACACCGTTGCTGATGGGATGACGACTCGTGCTGAATGGACACTGTGCTATTTGTCACCGCGTGCTCATGCACTGTGCTGATGACATCTGTGCTGATGACTTTGTGTTGTGGACACTGTCTGCTTTTTATAATGACACTTGTACTGAGACACTGTGCGAGGACACTGTGTTGATGACACTGTTGCTTTTGACACTGTGCTGTTGACATGTTATGTGCTGATGACACGGATGCTGATGGCACGTTGTGCTAAATAGATGAACTTGATGGTGCTGACATGGGATCTACATCTTGTTATTTGTGCTGATTGGACACGGTGTAGTTGATATGGACAGACTGTGCTTTTGAAACTGTGTCTGATTGACGTCCTGTGCTGATGACACTAGTGCTGATGGCCACTGTGTCTAATGGACGCACTGGTGCTGTGATGACACTCTGCTGGATGGACACATCTGCTTGATGGACCACCGTTATTATTTTTAATCGCATATATACGCTCTGATTTGTGTGTTAATGTCTCACCACTTAGATCTTGTATGTGCTGATAACCACTGTTGCTGATGACCACCATTCTCTGCTGTTGACACTTTGTGCTGATGACAATGTGCAGATGACATCTTAGTGACTGATGACACTGTGCTTGCATGATGTTTGATATCTGTGTCTGATGCCACTCTGTGCTGATGACATTTGTCGTTGTCATTCTGTTTAGTGATGACTACTCTGTGCTTGAGATGTCCTACTGGTGCTGATGACACTGTTGCTGTTTTGAATGCTGTGATGCACTTATTATTTGTATTGTTGTCGGGATGGACACATGGTGTTGTTGTGACAGACTGACAGGTGCTGATGACATGTGACTTTGATGACAATCTGTTTGATTGTTGTATGACCACGCCCCGTGCCTGACGACACTGTGCTGTTATGATGACAGGTAGATAGGACACTTATCTCTCTTGTCCCGATAGATGGTGATGACACTTGCTATGACACTGTTGCTATATGACACTGTTGTGATTGAATTGACGCAAGTGGCTAGGATTTTTTGACACTGTTAGCTAATTATATCGCCTTTTTTGTTCGCTGATGACACTGTGCTGATGACACTAGTGACTGATTGAGACTTTTAATGTATATGTTGTGAAAATGAGTACTGTTGCTACATGTACAACCGATGCTCATAGGATCTTGTGCTGTATTGACAACTGTGATGAGAAGTACTGTGTGTTGAGCGCTGACTGTGCTAATGACTCCTGTTACTGAGACACTGTGCTGCATGAAACGTGTGTGATTGACACTGTGCTTATGACACTGTGCGGTTGTTTGTTTGTACTCTGTGCTGAGATAGACAGCTGGCTGCTGATCTTACTCTTCGCCTGTTGCTAATGACACCTTGCTGCTTGATGACGCACTGCTGTGCTGTGTGACAACTCGTGTTGATGGACACTGGCTTTTTCGAACTCTGTGCTGTGACACCTGTGCTGTGACACGATGTGCTGATCGCCGGCATGTTGTGCTAATTGACACTGATGTGCTTAGGATGACAATATGCCTGATGAACACTCTGATGAGGCACCGCCTGCTGCTGGTGATTCGCATTGCGAATTATCTATCTGTGCCTTGATGATCACTCACTTTTGTGCTGTGACACTGTTGCCTGGTGAAGCATGACCTGTTTTCTGTGCTTGATCTGATCACTGAGTGTGCGAGATGAGCACCAGTCGTGACTGAGGAATACTCAGCATGCTGATGACAGCTGTGCTGATGTACATGCAAATTGTAGCTGATGTACTTCATAGTGACGGATAGAACACTATGAGCTGAATGATACATAAGGATGACGTGATGACACAGGGCGTAGTTGTTGACACTGTGCTGAATGAGCCACTGGGATGGCCTGATTGGATTCTGGTGCTGATGAACACTGTGACTGATTGACACGTTCTGATGGACATATGTGCTGATGGAGACACCGGTGCTGATAACACTGTGCTGATGTCAGATTGTGCTGTCGGAACGCGTGCTAATGACACTGTTCTGGATGGACACTGTGCTGATGACACTGTGCTGATGACACCTGTGCTGATGATAGACACTGTGCTGATGTAGCACACGTGCTGTGGCTGATGACACCGTTGGCCCTGGGATGACAGATGTGCGATGAACACTGTGATGAAGCTGATGACGCTACTGTGCTGATGACACTGCGATGATGACCCATGTGCTGTTGACACGTGGCTGTGGTAGACACTGTGGTCTTGATGTCACTGTCGTTGATGACACTGGTTGATCTGATGATCACGTGCTGATTGCAAAGGGAGTGTGCTGATTGCGCTTGCGCTGATGACAGCGTTTGTTGTTGCTGATTTGTACGCCACTACGCCTTGCTGTATTGATACTGTGACTGAGAGTACACTGTGCTGATGACGACCTATGTGCTGCATGTTACTGTGCTGTGATGCAGAACACAGTTTTTATGTGTCTTGCTGCTGATGACCTGTGCTGATGACACTGTGCTGATGGACACCCGGTGTGGTCATGTTGATACTGTGCTGAGTGAACACTGTGCTGATTGACACCTGCTGCTGATGACGCTTTTTTGTGATGACACTGTTTGTTTGATCTTTTGTGCTGTGTGTCACTGTTTCTGTGTTGATGATACTAAGTGCTGGATGGAATACCGCGGTGTCTGATGACACTGTTTTGCTGATGACACTGCCGCTGATGAATTACTGTGATGTCTACTGATGTTGTCAGCACTGTGTCTGATGACAAATTAGTTTGTGCTAGAACGCGGTACACTGTGCTGATGACACTGTGCAGGTTGAAACACATTGACTGTAGATGAATGAACAATGATGATCTGATGTCCACTGTAGTTGATGAGTACTGTGTTGAGATGGTACACAGAGTGTGCTGAAGACACTGTGGCTAGATGTGTCACTCTGATGCTGACTGCACGGTGCTGATGACAATTACTTGGGCTTGTAACGTATAACGCCTGTGATAGATTTTTTTACTTGTTGTGCTATGGATGAACACTGTGTTGTTGGGGATCTCCGGCTAGATGACTTACTGTGCTTGTTTGACACTGGTGCTATGTCTGTATGTAACTGTGTTGGATGACACAAAAGACGGTGCTGATGGACACTGTTGCTTTTGTTGTATGACACTGTGCTAGAATGACACTGTGCTGATTGTCACTTGAATTTAAAAAGATGTGTGCTGATTGACACACGTACGTGCGATGACTATGTGCTGATTAACACTTTGAGTTGTGTGTGTGCGGAATGCAGGTCTTGTGTACGATTGTTCATAGTCTACCACATCCGCTTCGTGCCTTATCACGGATTCCGTTTCGCTTTTCGTCTGATCGTGGACTGAGATGACATGGAGACTGATGGACAGACTGTTGCTGATGACACTGTGCTGCAGGAGCTAGTGGTAGGGACGACAATAGGAATGTGTTAATTTGATATACTTTAATTTATAGATGGAAAGATGAAAGTTTGTTGAGAAGAAGCCAGGTTTGAGATTTTGAGTAATTGAATTTTGTTCAGGAGGAAAACGGAAGAAATTGAGATAGGAGAAGAAGATGGGAATGGGGAAGAAAAGTAAATGTGAAGGGAAGAAGGTAATATGAAGCTTAGTTAGTTTGGCGATTTTTGAAGGAAACCTGAGTAAAATACTTTTTTATTTTATATTAAAAGTTTTTTTATGAAAAAAAGTCTTTTTTTGTTTTTTTTGTGTGTTTTTACAAGTAGGGATTTTTTAGTTTTTTTAATTTTTTTTTATATGATTTTACTACTGTACTATGTGTGACTCACTTTGACTGATGAAGTTCACTGTGCTGATGACACATGTGCTGTTGACACTGTGCTGATGACACTGTGCTGATGACACCGTGTTGGCTGATGGCACACATTGTTGCTGTTGATGACACCATGCTGATGGTACTGTCTGTTAGTGCCTGCTCTGATTGACACTGTGCTGTATTGACCCTTTTGTCTGAGTGACACTGTGATGATGAAGACTGTGTCTGATGACACTGTTCTGAGGGTCACTGTGCTGGATTGTTTTTTGATTGTTAGATTGATGCTGAGGACAACTGTGGCTGATGACACTGGCTTGTTGGACACTGTGATGATGACACTTTGTGTGTATGACATCTGTGCTTGGATTGACCACTGTGTTGGACTGACACTGTTGTTGTATGATCACTAGTTGCTGATAGACTCACTGGTGTTGATGTACACGTGCAGATACAGACACTGTGCTGATGACACACTGTGTCCTAGATGACACTGTTGTTGTCATTTGGATCCACTGTGTTGTTGATGTGACACTGGTGGCTGACTTTTTTGACACTGTGTTGGTGACAGCTCGTGCTGATGACACTGTGTGATGGGGGATCACTTGTGTCTGTGATTGCGACTGTTGTGATGGACATTGTGATGATTGACACTGTGCTGGATGACACTGTGCTGAGTGACACTGTGCCTGAAGATGATCACTGTGCTATGTGTGTGTTGTGTGTGTTGCTGAATGACACTGTGTGTGCTAGCTGAAATGACTACTGTGCTGTTGTGTTGACACCCTGTCTGATGGGACACTGTTGTGATGATCACTCTTGTCATGTATGGGGACACTGTGATGATGACACTGGGCTGATGACACTGTGCTGATGACACTGTGTTGATGACACATGCTGCTCGGATGACACTGTGCTGATGGACACTGTGACTGATGACCTCACCAGATGTGAACTGATGATCACTGTGTGCTGATGACATGTGTGATGATCACTGTGGCTGTTATGGACACTGTGCTGATGACACTCGTGCTGTTGACACTGTGACTGAATTGACAATCTGTGGCTGATTGGACACTGTGCTGATGACACTTGTGCTGTAGTGGACACCGTGCTGATGACACTGTGCTTGATGACACTCTAGACTGATGATCACTGTGTTTGATGACACTGTATTCTAAATTACTTTTGTACTTGTGTGTGTGTGATGACACTGTGCTGCTGACACTTTGTTGGGATGTCACTGTGCTGATGGGCACCACTGTGCTGAAATGACATTGTGCTGTGAAACACCGTGCTGATGCATCACTGTAGCTAGATGACATCTGTGCTGATGGACACTGTGCTGGATGACACTGTGCTGATGGACAGCGTGCTGATGACACTGTGCGTTGATGGACCCATGGTGCTGTGATGACAACTGTGATGATGACTCACTGTGCTTGGGGTGCACACTTGTTGTGGATGACACTGTGTGAGACAATTGCGTTGATGACACTTCGTGACTGATGACACCGTTGCTGATGGACACTGTGATGATGACATGTGGCTGATGTCACTTGTGCTGATGCCACGTGCTGATGAGACCGTGATGATGACATGCTGTGTCTATATGACACTGTGATCGCATGATGTGCAGCTGTGACTGATGTCACTGTGCGTGATTGACCATGTGTTGATGACACTGTGCTTATAGGTATCACTGGCTGATGTAACACTTGTGCACTGATGACACCCGTGTGATGTACACTGTGCTGATGGACACTGTCGGTGATGCACTGGTTGATGACACTGCTGTTGATGACACCTGTTGCTGATGAAACTGTGGTGATGACACTGTGGTGATGAACACTTGTGGATGGTGGACACGGTGATGATGACACTGTGCTGATGACACTGGCTGATGACATGTTGTGCTGATGCACACTGTGCTGAAGACACTGTGTGAATGACTCCGTGCCTTGATGACACTGTGCTGTGTGACACTGTGCTGATGACACTGTGCTGCATGACACTGCTGTGATGAACCGTTGCTGGATGACACATGTTGCTGTGATTGACACTGTGACTGCTGACAGACTCTGTGATATGACACTCGTGCTGATGACACCGTGTTGCATGACACTGTGCTGATGACCATTGCTCGTTGATGACCACTGTGTACTGTGATGTCAGCCGGCTGATGGACACTGTGATGATGACAATAGTGTAATGATGACATTGTGCCTGATGACACTGTGACGCGGATTGGATCACCGTGCTGATGACACTGTGCTAATGACTCTGTGCTGAATGACACTTGTGATGTCACTGTGCTGAAGACATGTGTATGATGGACACGTGCTGTGCCTTATGACACTGAGTGTACTGATTAACACTGTGTGTTGAGCTCCGTGTCTGATGACACTGTTGCTGATTTGACACTGTGGTTGCTGATGAAACTGTGTTAGATGGCACTGTGTGATGCGACACCGTGTAGATTGTGAAACGTGTGGTGATGACACTGTGGTCGATGGCAGCACTGTGGTGATTGACACTGTGCTGATGACACTGTGCTGATGAGACACTAGTGCTGGAATGACACTGTGGCTGATGACACTGATGTGATGACATGCTGCTGGTGACAGCTGTGCTATGACACCTCGGGCTGATGACACCGGTGCTGATTGGCACATGTGCTGGATTAAGCGTGTGTGTCGATTATCTCCTGTAGCCGTGACACCGTGGCTGTATGACACATTGTGATGATGACACTGTGATTATGTCACTGTGCTGAAGGACACTGATGCTAGATGACTATGTAGCTGGATGGACACCGTTGCCTCATGACGCAATGTGCTGATGGACTACCATGTAGATGACACTGTGTGATGACACGTGATGATGACAATGTGCTAATGGGACACTGGCTGATGACACTGTGCCTGATGATACTGTTGCGATGGGATCCACTGCTGATGGGACACTGTGGTGATGACACTCTGATGAGGGACACTGTTGATGATGTCCACTGTGCTTGATGACACTGCGCTGGATGACACTGAGCTGAGGCATCACTGTGGTGATGGACATCATGTGCTGATGACACTGTCGACGAATGACACTGTTGCTGATGACCAACTGTGTGATGACTCTGTAGTGATGGACACTGTGCTGGATGACACTGTATGTTGAAGACCCACTGATGCTGATTTCACTGTGCTGATGACACATTGTGCTGATGAAACAGCTGTTGTTGATGGGAATTGTGTTGATTGACACTGTGATGTATGCACTGTGTTGTTGACACTGTTCTGTATGACACTGGTGCTGATGAAAACACTATTTTTTCGTGATGATGAAGCACTGTGTTTGATGACACCTGTGCTGAGTGACACTGTGATGAGTTATGACACTGTTGCTGATGTCACTGTGACTGATGAAACTGTAGTGTTGAACACTGTGTGATGACACTGTGCTGTATGACACTGTGTTGTGACACTGTAGCTGATGAACCACTGTGCTGATGTCAGTCTGTGTGCTGTGTGATACACTGTGTTGATGACACTGTGTTTGATGACACTGTGCTGATGACACTGTGGCTGATGACACTGTTGCTGTAGACACTGTGGTTGATGGACACTAGTGCTGATGTAGCCACACGGTCGTTGGTGACCTGTGCTGATGACACTTGTGCTGATGACACTGTGCTGATGACACTGTGCGGATGACACTGTGCTAACGACACGTGGTGATGACACGCATATGATGATGACCCAGCTGTTGCTGATTGACACGCAGTTGCTGATGACACTGTGTGATGACAGCTGTTTATGGCTGATTGAGCACTGTACTGATGATGCACTGTGCTGATCTGACACTCGTATGCTGATGACACTGTTGTCTGATGACACTGTAGCTGGATACACTGTGCTAGGTGTCACCGTGCTGATGACACTTAGTGATGTGACAACTCTGCTGTTGAAATGTGTTGATTGACACTTGTGTTAGATGACCACATCTGTGCTGATGACACTGTGATTTGATGACATCTGTGCTGTTGAACTGTGCTGATGTGCACTGTGCTGTCGGACACAGTTGCTGGTATGACACTGAGTGCTGATGACTCTGTAGCTGGATGACACTGTGCCTGTGGACACTGTTGCTGATGACACTGTGTGTAGTCCAACCTGCCCCTCCCCCGCCTCTTCCCCCCCCCCCCTATGCGGATGACACTGTGATGATGAACTATGTGCTTGATGAACTGTGCTGGTGAACAGTGCTGATGACACTGTTGCTGATGACTACTGTCTGCTTATGACACTGTGTTGTGAGCACTGTGTTGGATGACACTGTGCTGGATGTCACTGTGTTTGATGACACTCTGTGCTGATGGACACTGTGCCTGATGACAATCTGTGCTGATGACTACCGTGCTGATGACAGATGTGCTGTTGTCACATGTGCTGATGACACTGTGCTGATGAAACTGTGCGATGACCACACCGTGTGATGACATGTGATTTGATGACTGACGGTGCTAGTGTGCGGATGACAACTGTGCTGATTTGACTCTAGTGACTGTTGACCTCTGTGTTGTTGGCATCTGCTGCCTGATGGAACATTGTGTCGATGCACTGTGCTCGTATGACCTCCGTTTGCTGTGATGACACTGTGATGATGTCTACTGTGCCTGATGCATGCCTCTGTGCTGACGGAACAAAGTTGCTGATGACTCGGGGATGTGGACACTTGTGCTGATGTCACCGTGCTGTGGACACTGGTGCTAATGGACACTGTGCTCGATGACCATCTGTACGTCTGATTGTCACTGCTAGCTGATGACATTGTGATGATGGACACTGTGCTTATGGTGACACTTGTGCTGGATAACACTGTGCTGATGACCACCGTGCTGATGAACACTGCTGCGGATTGACACTGTCGGTGATTGGACACTGTTGTTGCGATGAGCGCTCGCTGTGTTGATGACGCACCGTGCTGATGAAACTGTGGGTGATGTACACTATGTGGTGATGACATGTGGTGATGGACACTGTGCTGATGACTCTGTGCATGATGACACTGTGCTGATGACACTGTGCTGATGACACAGTTGTATACGATGACACTGTATGATGATGTCACAGAGTGTCTGTATGACTCTGTGTGTATGAACACTGTTGCTGATGTCACTGTGTCTCGATTATCACTTGTGTTGATTACACCTGGCTCGAGAAGAAGAAGAAGAAGAAGAAGAAGAGTCGAAGAGAAGAAGAAGAAGAGAAAGATGAGGGAAGAAGAAGAAGAAGAAGAAGAATAAAGAAAGAAGAAGAGAAGAAGAAGAAGGAAGAAGAAGAAGAAGAAAAAGGAAGAAGAAGAAGAAGAGAAGATGTAGAAAAAGAAGAAGAAGAAGAAGTAGAAGTAGATGAAGGAAGAAGAAGAAAAGAAGAAGAAGAAGAAGAAGAAGAAGCAAGAGAAGAAGAAGAAGAAGAAGGAAGATGAAGAAGAAGAAGGAAAGAGAAGAAGAAGTCAGAAGAAGAAGCTAGACGAGTAGAAAGAAGATAGAGTAAGAAGAAGAAGAAGAAGAAGAAGAAGCAAGGAAGAAGAAAGAAGAAGAGAAAGATGAAAAATAATAAATGTAAAAGAAAAAGATAAGGAAGAGAGTTGTGCAGATAATTAATTTACCATTGTAATTTGTTAGGTACCCCACCACCTCCTAATTTTCTTATGATGTAGTTGATCAGGGGAGGTTCATCGTCTTCCATCACTGTTGGGACTTTTTTAGCACTCTAAACTTATAAGTTTTGAGGGCAAACAAATTAATTTACACACAAGACACACACACACACACAGCCAGTGGTAGAGGACAGGCCAGGAGATATGACTCGACCCCTACAAAAAACACAACTACGGTAAGTACAAGCAGTGAGAGCAGAAGACACGAAAACGAAAGGGCTGGGAAAGAGAGATAAGGCACAGAGTCGGCAGATGACAACAGAGCAGGACAGAGCAACAAGCGAAAGTACACACAGAACCCCATCCAGACCCACAGCCAAACACCACTATCCCAAACACATACTACAATCCACACTTACACGCCCCCAACCCACAATATACTGTAGAATACCACAACACACTACCAGGCACACCCACCCCACAGACCCCCTAGAACACACGTGTTTATTGAAGAGCAAATTGAAGATTATGATACTCAAGCTGATGGAATAACGTATAGTGGGAAGTGGCACGAAAGAATCAGAGGCATCCGCCTGACAGAATGATAACAGATGCCATCTTTCCAAACGGATATCAGATACTGAGGAAAGACAGAGGGAACAGAGGGGTAGAGAGTGGTACTAGTCATCAAAAAACAGTGGGGGATTCTTGATGGAGCTGGTAGAGATGGGGACAGAGAAGAAGCAAGAGACTATATATAGGAAAACTTCAGTCTGGAGTTCCCAAGGTGGTAAAGGCAGTGATGTATAAACCCATCACAGAACAACAGGAGGCTAGCAAGAGTTATGATGGGGAGTAACAGAGCGAATGGTTGACAACACTGGCTGCAGTGGCCAGAAGGCTCATGCAAGTTGGCAAATTGCTGATTTGACTTCAATCACAAAGAAAATTAACTGGAGAGAACTTGGAGCCACTTCGGGGCACAGAAACGTGGAGGGTAAATGATGGGAAGTTGGGTACTGGGAAAACATCATGTACCAACCTGTAAGGGACTCTACCAGAGGAGAGTGAGGGAGGTATGAACAGCGAGACTGGACCTAGTTTTCAGACTTTGTAGTAGTGCAGACCATAGAGGACATCACATATGGAAGACCCCTCAGGGCCAGTGACAATGTGGTTCTGAGCTTCGAAAACATATTAAAGTTACAAATGGAGAGGAAAGCAGGAAGTACAGGACAAACAAAGCCAAACTACAAGAGAGGGGATAGTAGAGGCATGAAGAATTTCCTGCACGAGGTTCAGTGGGACACAGCACTGGCAGGAAAGTCATTAAATGAGATGATGGAATGTGACAACAATATGCAAGGAAGCTGAGGAGAGGTTTGTACCCAAGGGTAACAGAAATAACGAGAAAGCCAGGGTGAGCCCTTGGTTCACTTGAAGGTGTAGAGAGGCCAAAGCCAAGTGTGACAGAGAATGGAAGAAGTATAGAAGGCAAAGGACCCACAAAATTAATGAGAGCATTTGCAGAACCAGATAGGAATATGCACTGGTAAGAAGTGAGGATCAATGACAATACTAAATTACATTGCATTCAATAACCAAATCTGACCTGAGTTGTTTTGTACAGCCCACATCAGGAGGGAATACAACCAGTTCAAGGCCAGGTAATCATGTGAGGAAGGAGAAGGAGAGGAGATCACAAGAAACGACCGAGAAGTATGTGAGGAGCTCAACATGAAATTCAAAGAAGAGGAGGAGAAATAACTCCAGAAAGATGGAGTGGGGTACACCATCAAGTGTTGGACACAATACGTACAACCGAGGAGGAAGTGAAGAGGCTACTAAACGAGCTAGAATCCTCAAAGGCGATGGGGCCAGATAACATCTCTCCATGGGTACTGAGAGAGGGAGCAGAGATGCTATGTATGTCACTAACAACAGTCTGAGGTTTGGAAGACAGCAAATATAGTCCCAATTTTCAAAAAAGGAGACAGACACGAAGCACTAAACTACAGATCAGTGTCACTGACATGTACAGTATGCAAAGTCATGGAGATGATTGGTGGAGCATCTAGAAAGGAATGAGCTTATCAATGACAATCAGCAAGGTTTCAGGGACTGGACATCCTGTGTCACAAACCTACTGGAGTTCTATGAAAAGGTGGCACAAGAAAGACAGATGAGAGATGAGAGGAGGGGGTGGGTTGATGCTTTTCTTAGGACTGTAAGAAGGCGTTTGACACAGTTCCACATAGAGATTAGTGCATAAGCAGGAGGAACCTGGCAAGGTTAACAGGAAGGTACTGCAAATGGATCAGGGAATAATTTCGGGAAGACATCAGGGGTCATGGTAAGTTGGATATGGTGTTAGAGATAGTGGGCGCACTGTGACGTGCACGCGTTCCACGGTGTCAGTTCTATGCGGTGATGTTTCCTGGGTTTATGTGAACGAAATGACGGAAAGGGAATAGACTGGAGATGGGTAGTCAGTGCCGGCACTTTGAAAGCAGTAGTGTAAGCATGGCGTCTGGCAAGACAGTGATGGAGTGGAATATTGATGGAAGTTTTTCTTTTTTCGGGTCACCCTGCCTTGGTGGGAGGAAACGTTCGTTGTGTAAATGTCCCGGGGATGACACGTGCGATGAGATGGGAAGGCTGTGTAAAAGACGGGAAATTTTAAGTGGACGAAGGAAAGAGCAAAGTGATGAAGATAACTAAAAAAAAAATTAGATATTGAAAGAGTGAATATGAGACTGTATGGAGAGAGTGTGGAGGAAGTGGACGTGTTCAGATATTAGGTAGTGGACGTGTCAGCGGATGAGTCTATGAATAATGAGGTGAGTTTAAGAAGTGAAGAAGGTAAATAGGTGAGTAGAGCACTGAGGATCCTGCGGAGATATAGAATAATAGGAAAACAGAATAGTATTAATTAGTACGTACATATTCTTATAGTGATACTCTTGGTTACTACGTAATAGGAAATATAATAGCCAGACTTAAGCTACAGCAAATCACCTTCAACAAAACATGTGACTTAAGGATTACGTTTCGCTGAAGAATAATTCGTTTGCCAAAAAAAAAAAAAAAAAAAAATATATCGAAATTATATGTCAGCCACGTAATTAATAGAAAAAAAAGCTGGAATGCGCTCATTGTCAACTTAAACTACCATACGTCCAGGAATGTTCTACGAGGTTCTTTATAATGTTCTACGAGGTTCTTTATAATGTTCTACGAGGTTCTTTATAATGTTCTACGAGGTTCTTTATAATGTTCTACGAGGTTCTTTATAATGTTTTTAAAGGTTCTATTTTAATGTTCTACCCAGGTTCTTTATAATGTTCTACGAGGTTCTTTATAATGTTCTACGAGGTTCTTTATAATGTTCTACGAGGTTCTTTATAATGTTCTACGAGGTTCTATATAATGTTCTACAATGTTCTTTATAAAGTTCTACAAGGTTCTATATAATGTTCTTCAATGTTCTTTATAAAGTTCTACAAGGTTCTATATAATGTTCTTCAATGTTCTTTATAACGTTCTACAAGGTTCTATATAATGTTCTACGAGTTCTTTATAATGTTCTGAGGTTCTTATAATGTTCTACGAAAGGGTTTTTTATAATGTTCTTCAAGGTTCTATATAATGTTCTACGAGGTTCTTTATAATGTTCTTCAAGGTCTATATAATGTTCTACAAGGTTCTTTATAATGTTCTACGAGGTTCTTTATAATGTTCTACAATGTTCTATATAATGTTCTACAAGGTTCTATATAATGTTCTACGAGGTTCTTATATAAGTTCTACGAGGTTCTTTATAAGTTCTACGAGGTTAATATAATGTTCTACGAGGTTCTTTATAATGTTCTACGAGGTTCTTTATAATGTTCTACAAGGTTCTATATAATGTTCTACGAGGTTCTTTATAATGTTCTACAAGGTTCTTTATAATGTATACAGGTTTTTTATAAGTTCTACGAGGTTCTATTATAATGTTCTACAAGGTTCTATATAATTTCTACGAGGTTCTTATATAATGTTCTACAGGTTCTTTATAAGTTCTACAAGTTCTTTATAATGTTCTACGAGGTTCTTTATAATGTTCTACGAGGTTCTTTATAATGTTCTACGAGGTTCTTTATAATGTTCTACGAGGTTCTTTATAATGTTCTACGAGGTTCTATATAATGTTCTACGAGGTTCTTTATAATGTTCTACGAGGTTCTATATAATGTTCTACGAGGTTCTTTATAATGTTCTACGAGGTTCTATATAATGTTCTACGAGGTTCTTTATAATGTTCTACGAGGTTCTTTATAATGTTCTACGAGGTTCTATATAATGTTCTACAAGGTTCTTTATAACGTTCTACAAGGTTCTATATAAGTTCTACAAGGTTCTTTATAATGTTCTTTCAAGGTTTCTTTATAACGTTCTACAAGGTTCTATATAATGTTCTACGAGGTTCTTTATAATGTTCTACGAGGTTCTATATAATGTTCTACAAGGTTCTATATAACGTTCTACAAGGTTCTTTATAATGTTCTACAAGGTTCTATATAACGTTCTACAAGGTTCTTTATAACGTTCTACAAGGTTCTATATAACGTTCTACAAGGTTCTATATAAAAGTTCTAACAAGGTTCTATATAAGTTCTACAAGGTTCTTTATAATGTTCTACGAGGTTCTATATAACGTTCTACGAGGTTCTATATAACGTTCTACAGGTTCTATTTTAACGTTCTACAAGGTTCTTTTAATGTTCTACAAGGTTCTTATAATGATTCTACAAGGTTCTTTATAACGTTCTACAAGGTTCTATATAATGTTCTACGAGGTTCTATATAATGTTCTACAAGGTTCTATATAATGTTCTACAAGGTTCTATATAATGTTCTACAAGGTTCTATATAATGTTCTACAAGGTTCTATATAACGTTCTACAAGGTTCTATATAATGTTCTACAAGGTTCTATATTGTTCTACAAGGTTCTATATAATGTTCTACAAGGTTCTATATAACGTTCTACAAGGTTCTATATAACGTTCTACAAGGTTCTTTATAACGTTCTACAAGGTTCTATATAACGTTCTACAAGGTTCTATATAACGGTCTACAAGGTTCTATATAACGTTCTACAAGGTTCTATATAACGTTCTACAAGGTTCTATATAACGTTCTACAAGGTTCTATATAACGTTCTACAAGGTTCTATATAACGTTCTACAAGGTTCATAAACGGTCTAAAAGGGGTTCTATATAACTTCTACAAGGTTCAAAAAACGTTTAAAAGGGCTAATAACGGTCACAAGGTTCTATATAACGTTCTACAAGGTTCTATATAACGCTAAAGGTTCTATTAACGTTCAAAAGGTTTTCTATATAACGTTAAAGATATCATCCTAGTATTCCTATATTCTTTCTGACGTAAAATCCACTATTCAAAATTTTCTCGTTTTTTCTTCCCATTTCCCTCACCGCTTAACCCTTGACTTTAAAACACCAAAGTTAGTTTCAATCAGCATATTATAATAACTGATCGCAGTCCCCAATTTCTGTCCCTGTACGCTGCCCAAAACCCAACTGTAATAAATAGGCCTCTACTTTTGCTTTTTTAACTAAAGGTAATACAAATTTGGGTAAGCTGTTAAACAGATTGCCTACGAAACAAAAGATTGTTTTTAGGGGGTACAAATGGGGGGGCCTTTCTGCTGGTGCTCAGCAACGGAGGATCGAGCCTACACGGTATAGGAAAGGCAAACATACAAAAGTTTAAAAAGTCTGTTAAGTAAAGAAATTAGGAAACGTATTTAAAACAGTAAGTTTTGATATTTAAAAGAAATTATTTAAAATGTCTTATCCAAGTAATTGAAAACTTTTAAAAACAAGGCTGGTTGTAAATCTTCACTGTTCACTAATACAAAGAGGCAGTAACACGTCCTTACCAGCCACTGAGGTAAAAATGTATGAAAAAACGTTTTTGGGGCTAAAGCCGGGATCCCATTTGTCCGTCCTGACGTTTTTTTTGTTGTGGGTGCGGTAGCCAGATAGATGCCAGCACAATGCAGAAAAGAGACAATACCTTGGGGGGAGGGAGTATTTCCCTGCCTCTGGTTCCCATTTGCCTTCTCGGTTGCCCAACCAAACGAACTAAGACACAAGGAAGGTAGACAAGTTAACACGACACAGTCTTAGCAACGTGGTTATTAAACAGTAGACTGATTAATGAAATTAAATCGAGGACTAAACAAAAAGAAAATTAGTTTTGAATGCTATTGCTATCTCTTAAAAAATATCACTGAAAAGAGTATCATTCTTTAATGTGGAAGAATTCCATTTTAATAACTAGCGCCCCAAAAACGAGTTTCTCCCTTCAGACTCGCGAAATCGTAATGACACGATTGCAAACAAAACCACCACGGGGGGGGGCTTGAACCCCGCTCAGTGAGTCATAAAACTAGCATATGCGTTAGCCACTGGGGCAGGGGGGGGGGGCCTACTAACCCCCTAGGTGTATAAAAAATACCTATTGGATGATCTTTTTGAGAACGGCCCGTGGCTAAAGAGTCTCGGTGTTTTAGAATCTCTAACCGCGGGTTCAAGCCCCGCCGTCCATATGAAATTTCAGTTATCTCTCATTTAAATACCCCTTGATTTAAAAAACTCTCTCTCTCTCACCCCCTCTCCCCTCTCTCTTTCCCCTCTCTTCTCTCCTCTCTCTCTCTCTTTTTTTTTTTTTTTTTTTTTTTTTACCAAGGGTTTTTAAAAAAGTTTTAAAGGGTCCCCTTTCTTTTTTTGACAAGCATTACAGGTTAAGGATTCCTAACTTTTTTGCCAAGCTAAGCTTTACCACATCCTCATTTGAAAGCATTTTTTTTGTTATGAACATACAAATAGGGAACAGGAGAAGCGGACCATCTGTGGGCCCGCATTTTCATTTATCAACTGACGAAAAGCGTTGACATCATTTTGCTGTAGAATTTTTCCAAACTCGAGTCATCCCGGGTTTAAAATGATTTCAGATGGATATGTTCTGAGAAGGGACAGCCAAAATTTGCTCTTTTTGCCCGTCTTGTGCATAAAAAAAGGTTTCTCGCTGTCCTCGAAGTGGGTCCAAGGGGGTACTTTGACAAAATTGGCCTTTTACATAACTAAGACACCCACATCCCCCCGTGTTTAAGGGTCACTGAAAGACAGATCATCCAGATGGGTCCAGGCGAGAATGAGACGCTTGCCTGTTCTCACTCTGCAAGCAGGGGGGAGATTGAGGGGGTGAGGGAAAAAAGAAAGTGGGCATACCAAGGGGTGGCCCTACTTTTTCCCCTACAGAATCTTTTCAAACCCCCACTGTCAAACAGATGCAGTTTCGGGGAAGTGCTTAAGCTTCCCGGCGCCTTTTTTGCAAGATTTACAAAAATGGTTCTTTTGGTTAGTTTGGAAATAAATTTCACCCAAGGATATCAACTTCTTTTCCCGGGCCAACACCCCCCATTTTATCCCTTTCTATGCCTAGCATTACCATCATGGGGCCTTTAAACGATCATATTTTCGTTTTTCCCCGGGGCAAATGTTTCTTGTCTCTATTTCCCCAAGTGAATAGCTCGTACTGGTGATTTATGTACTTAGAGCAGCGGAATTTCTTCTCTTTGGGAAAGTGAATTCAGGTACAGTCGTCTCATACATGTGATTTTGGGGTGAGAGATGAAGGGTTTTTAAAAACAAAAAAAAACCCCAATAAAAGACAGAAAAATTCGCGACGGGTTTTCGGTCCGACTTTTGGGCCATTGACAAAGTCACACTAACAGGGGAGGGGCAGGACGGCTATTATGGCAGGGAAAAGGGGGAGGTAGTAGTAGTGGGAAGTATATAGTATATAGTATACAAAAATTGATAAATCCGACGGATGAAATGACCACGCACAACAAACCCCGGGATCCTCACCTAGACGTTTTCGCCATCCAGCCCCGCCCCCTGGATGCGAAACGTCCACAACAAAGACAAAACCCAAACCCCCCCAAAGGTCTAATTCATCAGTAAGTTGTATAGAAGAAAAGAGGGAGTGGGATGGGATAGGGGAGAAGGGGGAAATAAAAGACGACCAGTCAAATACAAGGAAAAGGGGAGCACGCAAGAAGCAGAAACCCAAGGGGAGAAAAAGCGCACCGGGGTCGTGAAAGGGAAGGGGGTAAAAAAAATAAAGAAGGAAACAAACACAGCAGGAGAGGAAAGACAACCCAGAGGAGAAAAGGAGAAGGAAAGGGGGAAGGGGAAAGAAGAAAAAAGAAGAAGAAGAAAAAATGAGGAATCAGGTTAATCACGGGGTTCTGAAGTTTTTGGGGCATTTTACAATGTATGGGGGAAAAGGGAAGGGATCTACCGAGACGAAACCAGGGCAAAATTCATACAAAGGAAAGTTGTTAAAAGGGGGGCAACAAACGGCGACGTTCGGTTGGAATAGGGGAAACAGTTTTAGCGAAGACCAGCAATAGATGGCATGTCCTGACGTGACGAAAAGAGCATTGTTAGTGTCGGGAAGCCTAACCTATTTTTTGCTCCCTAAACTGTCAGAAAGAGAAAGACCAGTTTCTCCAAAGTATTGAAAAGGACAGGAGGAGCAAGAAAAAAGAGTAAACACCAGGAACATCTTAAGGGGGAGAGGGATGAAAGAGATTTTGCCAAAAGGTGTTAGTCGCGGAAGGGGAAGTTGATGTCTAAGGGACGAGAGAATTTTTGAGATTAAAAAACCGGAAATGTAGGGGAAACAGAGGATAGAAAAAGTTCCCCTGGTAGAGGTTTGGGGGGAAAAAGAAATTGCTTTTTTCACTGAGAGGGCAAGTCTATGAAATGGAAGGGGAGCCAAGACGGGGAAAAGAATTTTAAAAAAAGTGGAAATTTTGCTGGGAAAGGGAAGAGGATCCCCCAAGCGGAGGGCACGGAGAAAAGAGGGGGAAAAAGAAAAACTTTTCTTGACAGGGGGAAGCTGATAGGAAAATAGTGAAATTACAGCCACTGGGGCATAGGGGTTTTTGGTAAAGGGAAAAAAAAAAAAACCTGTACTGACGGGGACTGGACATCAAGGAAAGGGAATAAAAGGGAAATTAGATTCCCCCTTCAGCTTTAAACTTAATGGAAGGGGCAAAATTGTTAAGACTTTAAAAAAGGTTGGAAAAGACTGGGGTCAGGGCCACAGAGCAAAAATGTCACCCCATACACCAGAGTGAAGGGTTTCACATCGAGGGGAGGAAGAAAACACTCGAAGTATTCCATGTAAAGAAAAAAAGACAGAGAGAGAGGAGACCCATAGCGACACCAAGGGTTTTGGGGGAAAATATTTCCCTTGGGGAAGGAAAGGATTTAAGCCACACAGAGGCGGATCAGATCAAAAAAGAATCAGGGGGGATAGGGGATGAAAAACCCCTTTTCATGGGCCTTCTCCAAAGGGAAAATAAAGGACATCATCAAGGGGACATTGGTGAGAGGGACTAAAACGTCAAAACAAGCTCTACAGGTTGGGAGAGAGCAAACCCCTTTCAATGAAGTCTTAAAGGTGACGGAGGTGGGGCAGGAGAAAAAAGTACCAAGAAAGGGAGTGGGGTTTTGGGCCAGCCAAGAAGCAAGAGAAAAAGACGAACCTCAAGAGGAAATGATGGGCGAAGGGGAAATATCGACTTGGGAGCACAAAAATAGTGTTGGGTTTTGCCGCATAACAATCTCTTTTCTGTCCTCAGAGTATAGCCAAATTGACTGGTCTTTGCAAAACGTTTTCCCCTACTTCCACCTCGAACAGTCGCCGTTTATTAAAACCCTCTTTATACACAACTTTCCTTGTAGAAACCTTAGCCCGGCTTCGTCTCTGAATGCTTCCTCTCCCACACATTGTAAAATGCTCCAAACTTCGAACCCCGTGACTTAACCGATTCCTCATTTTTTCTTTTTCTTCTTCTTTTTCTTCTCTTTCCCCCTTTTCCCCCTCCCTTTTCCCTCTGGGGTTTTTTTTTTTTCTCTCCTGTTTGTGTTTCGTTCCTTCTTTATTTTTTTTCACCACTTCCCCCCTTTAAAAACACCTCGGTGGCTTGCTCTCCCCCCTTTGGGTTTTTAGCTTTTGCATGCTCCCCTTCCTTGTATTTGATGGTCGCTTCCTTATTTCCCACTTCTTCCCTACCCCACCATACCTCTTTTCTTTTATACAATACTGAGAAAATATCTAGCCGACAGGACCGCAGCAAGGTTTTAAGTTTGGAAAAATTCAGATTCAGGAAGGATATGGAAATACTGGTTTGGTAAAGAGTTGTGGGTGAGTGGAACAAACTCCCAAGTACCGTTTTAGAGCCAAACGTTTTGTTGCTTTAAAAATAGGTTGGATAAAACATGAGTGGATGGGGTGGGTGTGGTTAGACCTGAAGCTTGAGCTACCAGGTCGGTTGCCGGGTTCCCCCCTTAAGTCAGTGTGACCTGACCTGACTAGGTTGGGTGCATTGGCTTAAGCCGGTAGGAGACTTGGACCTGCCTCCGCATGGGCCAGTAGGCCTTCTGCAGTGTTCCTTCGTTCTTATGTTCTTAAATTAGACACATGTGCGGCGTCTGGTTGTCTTTGTTGTGGACGTTTCGCCATCCAGTGGCTGCTGGATGGCGAAACGTCTACGGTGAGGATGCCGGGTGTTGTGCGTGTGTCATTTCATCCTGTCGGTATTATATACAATTCTTGTACTGTAAATTAAAAGGACACAAGTGCAACTAATGTGACATTTATTGTGGCAACGTTTCGCTCTCCTGGAGAGCGAAACGTTGCCACAATAAATGTCACATTAGTTGCACTTGTGTCCTTTTAATTTACATATTGTCGGTAATTCTACCAACTTTATTACAATTCTTGTACTACTACTACTACTACTACTACTACCACTACTACTACCTCCACCTCTTCCTGCCTATATATAGCCGTCCTGCTCCTCCCCTGTTAGTCTGGCGAAACGTTCCGTTTTCGTCAAACGCCTGGACAAACTCGTCACTTCTTTATCGACTGAGGATCTCAAGACCTCTATCGAGGAACAAAATACCTGGGCGTCGATTGAACATATCACCAAAATCCCCAACGCCTCTACAATGATCAAGCTAACCTTCTCCAACATCGAGATGGCTACTAGAGCACTGTCTGACGGCTAGCTATCTCCTACTATCATATCCATCCAAGTCACATAGAACCCGAAACGTTTCGCCACATCTCGCCATGCTGGACCTGCTACTCCTATCACCACTCAACGCCTGACTGTCCTCTCAAAGGGAAAAAATACTGCACAAACTGCGGTAAAGACGGCCATGACTTCAAGGAATGTTCTAACTACCACTACCTCTCTACCTGCCTCAACTGCAAGGGTACTCACCACACCCTTGCAGCAAAAATGCCCTCTACGTAAAGAAGTCCTGTCTAAGAAAATCATTGAAGAAACCAAGAAGAACAACCCTAAATCGCCAACATACGCCGCCATTGCAAAAATTCAATCAGATACCACCGAACTCCTTCAAGCTACACAACAATCATCTCCACCCAGCCAGTCCCTCCTTGCTCTTCCTGACGCTGTTCCATCCAAGGTGCTATACTGTATGATGTATGCACACCTTACTAATGCTGCAAACCCTGGCTCATTCAACACAACAATCAATGAACTGTTTCGCCTAAACAACATGCCAAACTTCAACTTTCCAGACTCGCCACCATCACAAGACCTCCTCAGCTAATTCCAGATATTGTTAACTTCACCTCAACCCCTGGTCCTACTCGTATCTCTGACCAAGACTCTACTCCAGAACCAACACCACCGTCTACTGCCACCCTCTCACCACCCACCACCAGCCCAACAAATCACGACCGACCAACACTCCCTGCCTCCTCTCAACACAGTCACAGAAGACGAAATAGTACCAGTAACATTATGAACAACCCTCGTACAACGACGAAGTAGTAGTCGAAGAAGAAACCACAGGCAACCGTTACCTAAGCCAAGCCTTTAATGGGTCTCTAACCTTCTACACCACCCCCAACCTCCCAACCGAAATGAGCGCAGCTGATGTGCTCCACTTAATGAAAGAAGGAGCTGTTAAGTACACCTGCACCAAACCTCACCAAATTCCTTTTGAAAACGCACTATCTTACCTCGTGACGAATCTGAACTGCTCCAACCTCAGAATGCAACTATTCCACATGTCCAAGAGAGACTTCAAAAGACTCAAGAGTGGCTCCATCACCAGCGAAGTGTAGCCAAACAACAACACCCTTCCCAACACCTGACGTCCAAACCAGCTCTTCACCTCAGCCTGAAGCATATCAGTCAGCGAGCACTGTCTGCAGTCTGCTCTCTCTTCTATGTCCTCAACATGCCCTCTCTACACTGCCTCGCAGTGCCACGCAGCTGGGTTTAGCCCTGGCTCTCTCATCTACAACTCAAGACCTTCCTCTCACGATTGTTCATCGTCTGTCCACACTTCCCACTCACCCACCGGAGTCCCAAACAGAAGAGCCGTATGTGTGTTTTCCATGTCGCCCCAAACACGACTTAAGCTCTGGGTTTAAGCCCGGGGCCTATTTTCATACTAAAACACTCCTCTCCAGCACATTCTTCGTCTTCCCGTCTTCCCCGCTCATCCTTTTGGGATCTTCCCTGAACTTTCGTTCTTTTCGTTCCCCTGTTAGTGTGATTTTGCCCTCCCCAAGTCGCCCAAAACGTCGTCGAAAGTTCTGTCTTTTATGTCGGGTTATTTGGATGTTCCAGTCCAGGAATGTCCCTTTTTTTTTTATTTAGGTCTTGAAGTAGACATTCCATAAAAATGGTCCTAGAGTTTTTTGGTGGAACACTTCCCCCCAAAGGATGTCTTGCGTTTCCGTTCCTTTGGGAAAACTACATTAGAACTACATGCAGAATCACTGGAAGACATCGTAGAGCCCAAATTTCCCCATTAAGTTTTGCTAAAGGCCCCGGGGTGCCCCCACGCGAAAGCCCCAGCAAGCAGTGCTACCACACAGCTGATTTTTGGATAAACCCGTGACGGTGCCCTTAGGGGGGGTTTTAACAACAGATCAGCAGCAGAGAAAACCTTTCCCCTGAACCCAAAATTTGACTATCACAAAGTAGTGAGGGGTAGTCAAAAAAAAACCTGTCATTTGCTTGAGATTTTGTCTAAAGGACTTAAAGTGATTGACAAAGGACACGGGTTTTGTAGTTGCTGTTTTCGCTCTGGTCCTTTTTGTGAACAGGACAATTTTCCTCTTTCCCAGAGAGGGCCATTTAAAACTGACTAGGCAGGCAAAAGATGCGAGTTAGAGGGGTGTATGGTCGCACATTTCTCAGCAATTTGGGCTCAAATTGTCTGGGCCAACAGCCCTTTTTTTGGTCAAGGCTTTTAAGAAGGAAATGCACCTCCTCCTGCCTTATTTTTCACCCTGACAGTTTTGCCGTTCTTTCGCTAGCCCAAGGGAGGACCCTTGCTGACGGAACTTGCATTTTGGGAGCAAAAATGTTCAGCAAAGGGTCCCCCTTCTCTTGACTACAGTAAGGTGGGGCCCACCCGTCGATTTGGAGGTGGAAGATTCATCAGGCAATAAAACCTTGTCTGTCCTTAACCAAGGACCCCCAGGTTTGGAGCCTACCCTACCTGATGCTACTTTTTTTTTTTTTTGTCCACCTCCCATTGCAATGGGCCCCCTTTTGAACGTCACCCATAAGCCCACAGGCTTGCCTGTGCAAGTTTCCCGTTATAGGTGGTAGGAGTCTCTATACCTTGCCATGCTCTGCATTGCATACAGCCTCCGCAAGAAAGCCAAACCAAGGTGATCGGAGGGTTTGTCACATATTCCGGTTAGGAATGTTTCTTGTTTTTAGATTAAGGATGGTCCATGAAAGGCCTTTCACTTGGGGTCGACATCCCCTTGGGAAGCGATTCCCAAACGGTGGTGGCGAAACCAGAGCAATAGACTGGCCCAATTTTCCTCTTTCCCATAGCCGGGGGGGGCGTGTGGATCCCACCTGTTTGTTGGGGTCTTAAATGTCCCTAAAAAAAGCCTTGTCGTCAACGATCCAACGTACCAAGGGGTTTACCAAGTGACTTACCTTCTGCCAGATCATCACACGGGGCCCGGGGGAGCCAGAGATGTGAGTAGGGAAATCAACAAGTTTCTCTTATCAAATACTGCAAAAAAAGGTCATCAAAGTTCCTCTGTATAAGGTGTTTTTGAGGTCCCAACAATTATTTGTTGAATTGGTTATAGAAAGGATCCATATTTTCCATTGGAATTGAGGGGTCGCTTTGTTGCCATGGGTCTTACATTGCAACAGAAGAGGTTAGTGTTTAAACAGGTTGAAGAACATCTTTTAAAGAGAGAGGGGTGGAAAACATCAATATGCGGGGCATGAACACTTTTAGAGAACACACAGCAACACCTCCCCCTTCCCGCCGTCTTTTCCCATCCAGGGGTGTAGCCAGCAATTCTTGCAAAATTTTTCTGGAGTCCTGCCCAAAAAAATGTTTCAACAACAGCATCAGTGGGGACGTCGAGTGTTCAAAAAAACTTTTGAAAACCCCCCCCTCCAACATTATAATGAAACATCTAATGTTGGCCGACAATGCGATAGGGCCATATGATTGGTCAGCTTTTAGGTGGGGGGTGTGTAGGGCACGTAAGGTGCCCCGCCCTTGAAAGGTGGGTACTGAAGCACTCAGGGATGAGGTCTGTGGTCTTGTATAAGGGACAATACCACCCTGGGCGGATAGTAGTAGCTGAGGGGTGACGTGTGATTGTTTCACCCCTTTAGGATCCTGCGGTTTGTTCTGAAAACAGATCTCTAAACAGGTGGCCTTCTTCAAATTCCTTTTTTTTTTTTTTTGACCTGGGGCCCTTGATGTCCCTTTCTTGTGCGTAATTGCACCCTTATCCAACAAGAAAACTTCCTAACCGATTAAGTCACGTGGGCCCCACTGTGCCTACACAGCAAGTTTTTTTTAAGAGATCTTTTGGGATTTTTTGAAAACCCTTGTCAATTAAATATTTTAGAGATAAGCCCAAAGCCTTCTCTTCCCTGCTTGAGATCCTTTCTTTAAAAAGGCTTGTGTAACTGTTATTTCCCTCTCTGTAGAGTGGGAGTGAAGGATGGGGGGTTTTTGACATACAAAGCAGTTTAGTAATTATCCCCCAAGAAGAGCCAAGTGTCCTCGGAATTCATTAACTTACACTCGATATGTGAACAGTTTAAGTTCTTAAGTTATATTATGAACGTCGGTACAAGAACCAAGAACCGCCAAGATTAGGTGTGATACTTTGGTCCGAGGACCATCCGGTAGTGTGGGAGCTTTGCAAGCTAATTTCATCTCATCCCTGTTTGTACACGAGTCCTACGCATCTATATGCATTATCGTAACCACGGAACGAAGGTGGTATGGTTCTTGTTTATTGGTTGGACTTGTGGGTTTAAGGTATCGTGTTGTTCTGGCTCACAATGCGGGTCAGTACATAGATGGGTTCGACTCCTTGTTACCTTGACAACATCACCTTCCGTGGTTACAATAATAGATAAATGCTCTGCTCGTATGCTAGTATACCAAACATGGATGAGAATGAAATTGACTTGCAAGCTCCTCCGTCCACGAGCAACACACCTAGCTTTGGCTGGGTGCTTGGTTCTTTGTAGGGTTGGGTGGACCTGTAGGTTAATGTGTTATGTTGTTCTGTCTCACAATGGCGGGCCAGTACAACATGGGTTCGAATCCCTGGCAGGAGGCAGCGTTGTTATATTATATATATATATTATAATATAAAATAAATATATATATATATAATATAGATATATATATAAATATATATATATATATATATAATATATATATATATATAAATATATTTATTTTTATTTTGTTAATTATTATATTAAAATCACACTGGCCGATTTCCCACCAAGGCAGGGTGGCCCCGAAAAAGAAAAACTTCAACCATCATTCGCTCCATCACCTGTCAAGCCAGAAGGGTTCTTTACACAAACAGTTTTTAAACTGCAACATTAACAACCCCCTCCTTCAGAATTGCAGGCACTGTACTTCCATCTCCAGAACTCAAGTCCGCGGCCTGCCGTTTCCCCTGAACCCCTTCAAAATGTTACTTTGCTCACACTCCAACAGCAACGTCAAGTATTTAAAATCCATTCGTCTCCATATCACTCCTATCAAACACGCCCACGCACGCCTGCTGGAAGTCCAAGCCCCTCGCACCAGGGTCAAAACCTCCTCTTACCCCCTCCCTCCAAACCATTTCTAGGCCTATCCCCTACCCCCGCATGGCCTACCACTACAGAACTGATACACTCTTGAGTCATTCTGTTTCGCTCCTTCCTCTCTACATGTCCAAAACCACCTCAACAAACCCTTACCTCAGCCCACTTGAATACGGGGTATTTTTTTGGGGGGGGGTGAGTTTTGGTTAATCCCGTACACCTCCTCCTAACTAAAAAACCTTCCAACTATCGAAATTCTCTGCTTATATACACCCAACCCCCCCAAATACATTGCCCTCAGACATGACATCTCCACTGCATCCAGCCTTTCTCCTCGCTGCAACTTCATCACCCATGCTTCACAACCCCATATAAGAGCGTTGGTAAAACTATACTCCTCATACATTCCCCTCTTTGCCTCCAAGGACAAAGTTTCTTTGACTCCTCCACAGACTCCTAAGTGCAGTCAACTCACAGCCTATTCCCCTCATCAATTTCTATATTCACACTCATCCTTTCAAAGACCCATCGCTGACACGAACGTCCCTCCCAAATATCTGAATACAATCACCTCCTCCATACTCCTCTCCCCTCCCAATCAGGAAATCCAAATCTTTTCATCACCTAATATTTTTGTTATCCTCATAACCTTACTCATTCCCTGTATTCCCTTTTAATTTTCTTCTTTTTGCACACCCTACCAGATATCTATTTATAAATAGTCTACAGAGAAGGGGTTACTACTAGCCATTGCTTCCCGGCATTTTTAGAGTCGCCTCATACACACGCATGGCTTACGGAGGAAAGATTCTTTTTCCACTTCCCCATGGACTATAAAGAAATAAAGAAGGAACAAGAGCTATTTAGAAAAAGGAGAAGAAACCTAGATGTTATGTATATAAATATTATGCATGTGGCAAGCTGTGAAAGTGTGACCAAAGTGTAAGTTGGAGTAGCAAGATATCCCTGTTATCTAGCGTGTTTATGAGACAGAAAAAGACACCAGCAATCCTACCATCACGCAAAACAGTTACAGTTTCTGTTTTCACAGTCATCTGGCCAGGGACGGTAATTACTTCCCTGGTGGTTGCTGACTACTAACCTAGCTACCTATATATATATAAATATATATATATAAATATATATCTATATATATGAGTATATATATATATATATATGTATAAAAATATATATATAAATATATAATATATATATATAAATATATATCATAAATATATGAGTAAATAATATATAAATATAATATATAATATATATAGTAAAATATATATATATTATATATATATATATATATATATAAGCAATAAATATATATATATATAAATATATAAATAAAAGCAAATCAATCCACTCTGAGAAAGAATTAGAGAAATTCCAAGCGCTTTCGTTAACTACTCACATTATCAAGAAACTAAAGTTCCAGAAAAAAGTGAGTAGTCACGAAAGCGCTTGGAATTCTCATTCTTTCAATGGTTGTTTTGCATAATCTGAAAATCACTCCTGTTTACTGTGATCCTTATTGCATAAGATAAATTATTATATAATATATAGTATATAAATCTATATAGTAAATATATAATATATATAATTATATATATATAATATATAATATAATAAATTATATATATATATAATTACAATATATGTATATTATAGTATACAAATAGTATATATTATTTATATAAATATAATATTATATATATATATAAAATATAGAGAAATATAACAATATTATATATATATATGTATATATATATTATATATTGAAACAAGTCACTCTGATTTCTTTAGTTATCGTGGGTTCTTTACTCATATGTTGTTATATATGAAATCTATGTAGCTGTATTTTGTGTATACCTGAATAAACTTATGTAGTGAGAAAGTTTTAGATCTGAGAAAAACCCCTACCCAGGCTTGCAACACCTGACACTCAATTTAATTACATCTTGCTATCTACTAGTCGGCTCCGCCTCTTCTGTCGACTTAAGATTTTCTGCTGTCTTTCTCCGCCTCACCTGTGCCAGTAATTAAGTCTCCATTGTGGATTGTTATCGAGACTATGGTAGCAAAGCTTTCCTCTGGGCTGAGGATTTACCACCTCTAAAACTACTTCCTCAGAGAGATAGACTGATTATATACTTCTTTGTCTCCACTGCTTCTTCATACTTCTCTATTCGACTGAAGAATCCTACTGTGCAGGTGAAAGTTATGGAACAAAGATATCTACTGTTGGCACAAGTGGTCCATAATTAACTGCGGAGGTATTTCTGAAAAGCCTACTAACGTTTAACTTAAATTGTCTACTTTCAATTAAAACCATTTAGTTTAGAATGTAATAATGGCCACTAGCAACCATTTATGTTCTAGGCGCGCGTGCGAGACACCTCTTACACGTCCCTTTCACTAACCAATGAAAGACTCCCCACGATCCTTGAGAGATGACTCGGAGGATCCTGACAGTCCCGGTAGGAAGGGCTTTAGGTATGTATTAGCAAATGTTACGCCCGTATTGCTCTGTTAGCTGGCACACTGAACAAATTGTCCTGCCACAGTAGAGGAATGCAGGTAAATGGGACCAAACGCCTCTGTAAGTAAATGTATCTTCCTCCACTCTCGCTGAATCATCAAGCCTGATGAGTGAAAGTGCACAATGTTCAAAGGGTCAGATATACCAAGTATGTAGAAAGAATTTTTTTGAAGTGAATGGTGAAGTATTTTCATTAGGGTAATACTTGAGGGAAGAGGTATAGGATTTTGGTGTGGAGTAGTAGTTAGTAATAATGGTAATTCAATAAAAGAATTTATTGTCGAAGGGTTTACAAAGGATGCAGATACATGACTGTCTTATAATGAATTCAAAGGACGTTGGTAATAATAGCGAGTGTTTTATATTGAAATCAAAGGCATTGTATATGACTAGCTGTCAATACTGAATCAATGAACGTTAGTACATGACTGTAGCCATCTTAAACTGTTTCCGATGGATACATGTACATGACTGTAACGATATCAGAAAAATGGATGAATATGATTATTGTATAAATTGTTTTTTCATGTTTTAGTTACCCTCATAACAACAAAAATTTTCATGTTTAATATTATTATATGAATTTATAGTTATTATTTATATAATTTATATATATAGGTAGGATGTATACAACTAAGACCTGCGTCATGGTTTCGTTGAAGGAAAGGCTTTCAGGAAATTACTGCAAACAACCTGTCTGCTTGTTTCTAGTTGTGACAGGGGTGAGCTGGAACAAGTCACCCTATATGGTATCTGTTTCAGTCTCAACAATCCTTGGGGCAGGAAACTCTCTATTCTCCCTAACAAAAAAAAAAAAAAAAGAGAGAATTCACTCCTGATCATAGAGCATTTATTTGGAGGGGAGACTCCGTGATATATTAATTTTCAATAGGCCTGAGTTGTGTCGTAGGACGCTGTATTAATTTCCTGGTCTGACTTCAATTTTCAACCACATAGTTTTTGGTATCTAGTCACTGTCATAACCATCAAACAGAGAAATGCTGAAACTCAGTTTCAGTAATAGTGGAGTTTTAGCATATCGGGGACATCTTGCTGATGGGACGTCACACTTAATCATTTTTGGTCTCCTTGTTAATTTGTCTGATGCTGTGCTGTTTCACTGCTGTTTCGACATTACTGCTGCTGGGCGACGATTCATCATATTGTCCAAGCAAAAGCTGTTTTGATTGCTTTAAATGGTCAGAAGTTAGCATAACTAGGGACTTGTTGTTGGTTAGCACATTCTAAGGTCGAGTCAATCCAAGCACATAACACTTTACAAATGCATCAACGATATGAATACTATAAAAACACTCTTGTACTTGATTATTATTGTGGAAAATTGCTTTTATCCTGAATATAACTCATTATGTACAAAACAGTTAAATGATAACAAAGATAATTAGTATTTATCAATGTTACATAGACAAGTAGGAATGTGTGCACCTAGGTCATACAAAAAATGTCCCCCTTCGATACTACCACGTCATAAACCACAAGTTGCTCAGGACCTATTAATTAAATGAAATAATTCATACACCAGGAATACTGGTTAAATATATATATTAGTGGACTGTATATTAAAAATAATAAATGGTTATATATATATATATATATTATATATATATATATATATTATATATATAATAAGTATATATGATATATATATATATATAAATATATATATATATATATATATATATATATATATACACATTACATAACATGAATGAAATACATAATAACACTCCCAATTTACTGGATATTAATGTGTATCATACTCAGAAAACCTCACTCTAAACTAAATCTATGAAAACACTGGCCAGAAATAACACAAATCTAGAGAGCTGTCCTGTCCAGGTCGTCTGAAAATCTTAAGTTTCAGGTATGCATGTCCATCAAACATTTTCGCCTCCTATTTTGAGAGGTATCAGCCCAAATTTTAACCTCTAGAGCACAAAACTTCCATTCCCATTACAGTAACGTTTGTAATCCAATTCCAAAACCAAGATGGCGAGTCTCGTTTGCGCAGTTAGGTCGAAGGGCTTCATCCGTTTTCGTAGTTAATAAAATATTTTAAATACAGCGAGTGCACTTTTGTTACTGATATATATAGGATGGGGGGGGGGGGGGGGGGGGGGGGGGGGGGGGGGGGGGGTTTTGAGGAGAACTTGTGGATGGTGAGGTTTGGAAATACAAATTTTTGTAATGTATTATGCTATGTGGAAGGGGGGGTTTTGGGGGGTGTCTCTATTTATTTGAGTTGTGTGGGGGTGGTTTTGGGAATTGGGGTAGTAGTGGGGGTTGATGTCTCTTGGAGGTAATTATTGTAAGAAATGGTTAGGTAAGGTTGGGTATTGGTTAGATTGGGGGTTAAGGGTATGGTGATAATGGGTCTAGGGTCTAGGAGGGATTGTAGGTGGTGGTATATCTAGGGGGGGGGGGGGAGGGGTGGGAGTGGAAGTAAAGGGTTGGGGGGGTGGAAGGAGAGAGGTGGTGGTATAGTTGTGAGAATAAATAGTTATTTGGGTTAGGTTGATTTTGGAGGTTTGGATAGTAGTTTGTGGGGATTTTGTGGTGGAAAGTTATTATGAGGATTGTGGGGAATTAGTGGTTGAGTGGGGGGTAGGTTGGGTATAATGATGGTAATGTAGGTAATGATAGCGAGTGGTTTTGATATTAGAAGGGGAAGGGTATTATTGGTTGAGGGGGTAAAATTGTAATAATAATTTGTAATTGAATTGTGGGTTATTGGGTTAGTTAATATTAGAAATAATGTGGTAATTGAAATGATTTGGAATTTTATTAATTGTTATTTGTGTTTGGGATTTTTATATGCTAGTCAAGGTAAGAGCATCGTCGTTTTAGTTGGGGATACTCTGATGAAGTTATGGATAGTGCTTTTTCTCTAGAGATAGAAAGAGGAGGCTGAGAGTTGTTTTCCAAGGGGCTGGGATGGAGGATATTGATAGCCATCTGGACGACATCATGAGAGGATACGGGAGCAATCTTATTTTTTGTACAGTGCTGGAAGCAACGATGTTGGCAGACATAGAATACATAATTAGAAGAAGGGTGGGAATCTTTGTGATAGTAGCTTTTGCCAAGGAAGGAATTGGAAACGAATGTTGTCCACGCAAAAAATGTCAATTGTAGGCTGGACAACACTGTAAGGAAAATGCAGTAACATTCATAAACAACTGGCACCTCTTCTAATGGCAAGAAATGAATGAAATGCCAGGGATGAGGCTCACATATCTACGTGTCTGGAGCTGGGGGTAACTACTGGCCAATGGGTGTGGTGGGATCGAATTAAAGCTTTAAATTGGACATAGTTAATCAGAATGGGTTTTTGTGGGAAATCAATGAATCTCCAGTGTAGCGATAGCGTGAGTTTTCGGGAAATTAGTTATAGACAGGTTAAGGTAAGCGTTTAGTGGTGAATATTGGAGCCAGTGACACTAAGTGACAAAAGGCATACTAGATATAGTGGATTTGAACAGAAATGAGCCATAAGGAAAAGGAGAGGAAGGGTCCCTAAAAAATTATATTTATACAAATAGTCGTAATGGCTAAAATAAGATGGAAGAGTTGAGATTAGTTGTCGAGTGCTGGCAACATTGACATATTTGCCTAAACTTGAGACTGTGTTTAATATGAAAAATAGAGTATATGCCTACTGAATATCACATTCAGCGTTCAAAATTTGTTCCAAGTAGATTTATACATCGGAAAATGGGGTGGGTTGTCAATATGTCCCGAGATCACTTGAATTGATGCATAAAAACTGGTAAAGAGTCTGAAATAACACCATGAACAGAGTCTGTCGGGTAACAATTTTCAGAGACCATGAAAAATGTATTTAGGCGTGATGTACCGTCCCCCCCTAACCTTGGTTGGGACCACGGAGACAACTGAGGGAGGAAATTGTTAATGCCACAAGGTACGATAACATAATAATTCTAGGAGACTTTACCTTTAGTCAAATTGATTGGAATATCTTCTTGAACTGGGAAATTAGAATCTAACGATTTTCTTAGAGGAAGTTCAGATTTTTTTGTTTTTTCATAGCATTTGTTTACAGAGCCTACAAGGAGATCTATCCTTGCATGACTTGGTTCTGGCAAACAAGGAAACCCTAATTAAAATTAAAAAATGACAGAGGCCACTTGGCACAAGCAACACACAAACGTTTTAGAGCACTGAATGGAAGTATGATAGTACGGATAAATCAGTAACGGTCTCAGATTTTTTTGCTTATAGATTACAGTGGGCTTATAGCACGACTGTCGTCCACAACACGACAGTCCGTGCTATTCAACCTAAAGAAAATTATAACTATTTTATAATCAATTTGATCTAAAGAAATAGATCGAATGAAATGATCCGATATGGATGTTTTAATATGCTCCCAACCATTTTTTTAGGGCATAATAAAGGAATTTAAAGACACATAAGACATTACAAGGATAAATAAGGTATAGCAAGATATGATGTAGGCACGTAATGACTATAGTTTGCTGGACTCCATATTGGAAGATAAAAGTCTGTTGGGTAGACTTCAGGATGTACATGTTTATAGAGAGCCACAAATATATCAGATCACTTTTAGATTGTAGCACACTGAGATAAAAGGTAGATGGTATTACAAGGAAAATGAATGAAGCAAGTAAGAGAGAGGTGATGGTTGTAACTAAATGAGAAGGCAGTTAGGGTATGAAAGAAACAACTGTTGTGAGGACAGATGGTCTAGTGAGAATACAGGCAAGGGGTTAGAAAGATGTATGGGATAAGTTTAAAGAATATAGTGTTAGAGTGTTCCAGCAGAATTTGTTTTACAAGGAAGATGGGCGCGGAGGGAAGAAGAGTGACATGGTGGAATAAAAATGTAAAGAGAGTAGTAAGGGAGAAAAATTTAGAATATGAAGAGGAATTTAACCAAAAGTATAAGAGATGCAAGGAGGGAGGATAACATTGAAAGAAAAAGATAGACTAAAAGAGTGGTTGAAGCAATGTGAAAAGAGAGCAAATGAGAGAGTGGGTGAGATGTTTATCAACAAATTTTCTTGAAAAATAATAAATTGTTTCGAGTAATATTATAATATTAAAATGAAGAGATTAGAGGTATCGGGAAAAGGGGAGAATATTTTGAGGAATTTTAAAATGGCGATGAAAATAAGGAAGCAAAGATCGTGTATAGGGCAAATGAGGAATAACATCATGTATGAGGAGGAAAAGCCAGTGGTGAGTGTGGGGGAAGTTCATGGGGCAGTGGGTAAGAATGAATGGGGGTAAGGCAGCTGGGATTCATTAGATGAAGAGAGAAATGTGGAAAAGTAGGTAGGGATATAGTTTTGGAGTGCTGGTTCTATTATTTAATAAATGTAGTGGAAGAGTGTTTAAGTACCTAGGGACTTGCCAGAGAACATGCATAGTTCCTTTTATAAACCAAACGCGACATAAGAGAGTGCAAAAATTTAAGGGAATAAGTCTGTTGATAGTATATACCTGGTAAAGTGTTATGGCAGAGTTATTATTGGAAGAAATTGAAAGTAAGGACAGAGAGTAGAAAAGCAGATGACAAGGAGGCTCTAGGGAAGGGTAAATGGTGTATAGACCAATTATTATTACAGTGAAACACATAGGAGAACAGTATTTAGATAAGGGTAAAAAGTTATTTTTTGGGATCAAATATGGATTTGGAAGGCGTATGGCAGGGTGCATAGGGAGGGCAATGTGTTATAGTTTGCAATTTTATGGAATCAGGATGAAGGTTATTGAAAACCTTTGAAGAATTTTAACGAGGCTAGTGAGTGCTCAGGTTAGAGTAACATATGAAGATGAGATTATTTCCCAGAAAAAGTAGGTCTTAGACAAAGATGTTTAATCTTAGTTGTTCATTAAATATATAGAAGGGGTTGTAACAGAAGTAAATGCACAGTTGTTTGGATATAGGAGTGGGTTAAGAGATGAATGGAGATCTAACACAATGTGGTAGTTATCACAGTTCTTTGGTGATGGACACTGTTTTTTATGGAATAAAAAAAAAGATTCTGAAGAGAAGATGCAGCGGGTTGGTGGATGAGTTCTGGTAGGGTATGTAAAGAGAAAATAAGAGTGATATAGGAAAGAATAAGGTTGATGAAGGATAACAAAAAAATCGGTAACAAAAGATAGGAAATCAGATCTGGAGTATGGAGAGGTGAATGTATTTCGATATTTAGGAATGGACATGTCAACAGATGGGTCGATGAAAGATTAGGAGAATCAAGAATTGACGTAAGAGGTAAAAGTCGAGTGGTGCACATAGTCTGACGGGAACAAAAAACTTTGTCCATGGTAACAATAGGGGAATATATGTAGAGTATATGTTTTATACCAACACTCTATATGGGTTGAAGCATGGATGTGAATGTTGCAGAGAAGTAGAAGGCTTGAGGCAGTGGAGATGCCGTTTGCTGAAGGTAATGTGTGATGTGAATATAATGGCAGAGAATTCTGGCATTTTGTGAAATTAGGAGGAGTTGTACAAGGATTACATAAACTACTTAACTAGAGGGCTGATAGTTGTTGATGTCCCGTTCAGACAGGTATAGAGGGTTGAAACAAAATGGAATGGACTTCAAGATGTATAATCTGTAGTGGAGGGAAGACAGGATTGGAGGTGCGGCCTATGAAGGTTGAGTGGAGGGGTAAAGGAGGTTTAGGTGTGCTAAGGGGCTTGGACTTTGCCAGCAAGTCCGGTGAGCATGTTAGATAGAGCGAGAATGGACAACAAATGGTTTTAGGAATTGAACGTGCCGTTGGAGTGTGAACAAGAGAGTGGGAAGCAAAAATCAGATTTTTGGGAAACTCACAAGCTGTGTTTTCCACAGGAGTCAGTATTGGGACCTTTGTTGTGTGTCGCACAGTTACAGTAAACGATATAGATGATGGGTATAAACGCGACATAAACAAGTTTTCCCGATGACTCCAAATGAGTGACACTAGGAGTCCTAGTATTGATCTGATTAGACTGAACCGTGGTTTAGTGACGTGACACATACATTGGGGAAGAACATAAAACAGAAGGGGAAAAATAAAAAAAAGACACTGGGCATTAGACCTGTTTGGCACATACTAGGCAAGTACCTTCGCAAATCCATCAAACTAAGATAATATTATTCCCTAACACATTTTCAAAAGCTAACCAAAGCAATAACTATGATAAATCATTTTCACTGGTCACCTGCAAGTCCCACTCAAATCCAAGCCCCTCTCTCACGTCATGTAATTAACCAACCTAAATTTGAAACTACCCAAGTTTTAGCTTAATAACCTGCTAGGCAGACTATTCCATTCATCAGCTACCCTATTCATACCCAATACTTTCCTATGTCCTTTCTAAAATCTAAACTTATCTAATTAGAATCCATTACTGCGGGTTCTCTTCTTGGATGAGATATCCTCAAACCTTATTTATTTCCCTTTTGTAATACCCACCTTCCCATACACACTCGATCATGTCTCGATCATGTCCCCCTCACCTTCAAGTCTACTTGAAGGTGAGTTCATCTTATAAATTGAATATCACATTAAGAGGAAGGTGTAAAAAGGGAATAAGAAATGCCTAACGGTCTAAGATAATTTAACATTGCTAGGGATTAGAAACTAACCCGAAAGTTTTTTCCAGGTATAGAGAACAAAAGTTAGGGGAAAAATAGGTCGCCTAAAATAACTCTGGTCAAATTACTGATGAAGAAGGAGATAGTGCTTGATTTTAATAATTATTTTCTCACTTTCTTCACACAGGAAACAAACAATGTACCGGAGTAAAATACCTGGAGAAAGTTCCGGGGGTCAAAGCCCCCTGGCAGCCCAGGCCCTCATGGGGATCATGCCTGCTCAACCGGCTGATACCTGATAGGCTGTATGCAATCCAGCGTAGAACCTCAGTTCAACGGTCAGGTGCTGACTTTAAGTGCCTGTCCCAGTACCTCTGCTTGAAGACAGCCAGGATACTATTGGTAATTCATCCATGTGTATTTGGAGGCAGTTGAACATCTTGGGTCCACTGATGGACACTTAATGTATGTTGTTCTCATTATCGTGAAAGTGACACCCCTGCTTTTTATTAGGGGGATTCTGCATCGTCTGCCGTGTCTTTTCTTTTGAAGTGAGTGATTTTTTCGTGGGTTTTTTTGCAAGTTTGGTACCTAATCTTTCCAGGATTTTCCAGGCGTTATGAAATCATGTATCTCTCCCTCCTGCGTTCTAATAAGGAGTACAGGTTTACGAACTTCAGCTTTCACAGTAGAACTGCGAGTTGGTTTTATTGGCAGTTATGGGTACAGAGAAGGTTCACCGTACATTTTCTAGTCGCAATTTCACCTGTCCCCCCTTGTAAGTGCTGTTAGTGTGCATTCAATATACCAGCCTATATAGAACAAGTGACCTGAAGATGTCGCATGGGCTTGGACTCCTAGTTTGGAAGGTTCTCATTATCCATCCTGTCATTTTTCAAGCAGATGCGATTTGATACAATGTTATGGTGCCTTGAGTGACATTATCACCCCCAGTCTCTTATTATTTAGTTTTTTTTCGCTCTATTGTGTGGTTGGAATTTGTTTTATATTCCGATTAAGTATTAATTTTCCTCAACGTTTTCCATATCGGATAAAATGAAATTTTCGACATTCATTGAACTTCATATTGTTTTCTGTACCCATTTAAAAGAGATATGGTTGATGTCTGCCTGGAGTCGTGTCAGTGTCTTCAGTGGAGGACACTGTCATGCAAATTCGGGTGTCATCTGCAGAAGGTAAAAAAAAACACGGTTGGCAGTGGCTTATATACACTCTCTATGTCAAGATATGAGGATGAGGAACAAGGTGGAAGCGAGTACTGGCCTTTGTGTGAACAGCGTCCACAGTAGCTGCCGTCAGACTTTTACTCTGCTTGACACTAGCTCTTTTGTGGTCTGTTTGTGATGAAATTATATCCCAGTAATTTAATTTTTAAAGTGGGCCTGAAGAAAATAATTATGTAAAATCACAGTCACTAGGGATAAAAGAGGTAATCGAGATAAGTAGACCGAATATAACAAAATAATTCCCGGGTCCAGGAACTTTTTCAAGGGTTCCTAAGGAGTGCAAGAGTGATGGTCTGTACTTAGCTTTGTGGTGATCTGTACTTATTTTGCATGATCTGTGTACTTATTCATGTTGGAACTGTACTTAGTTTGGATGACTGTACTTTAATGGTGATCTGTACTAAGCTGTGGTGACATAACTTTGGCTCGTGTTATTTGACTTAGTCTCAGAGGTGAGTCACCCCCCCCCCGTGTACATAGCTCGAGGTATCTGTACTTAGCTCAATGATCTGTTACTTAGCTCTATGGACGACATATCTAGTGTACTGTCTGTGAATCTGAACCAAGATGTCCTTCATTGAGCAGTTATACCATCAATACCAGTTATACCAGTCATACCAGTCATACCAGTTTATACCATCTACGTGCGAGTTTTTTTTTTTCCAAATACCATTCGTAGGTCGCTCGTCGATTTTTTGCTTCCATACACGAGCAAAATTTCCATGAAGTTGAGCGGGCCTCAGGGAGGTTCCTAGAACGCTGGCGAGGGCTCCTTTGCTCTTGATCTAGGAACCTGTATGTCATTTGTTAGTTGGACTATCAAATGAACTTGACTAATGTATGAGTGGATAGATATTTCTTAACGTACACCAAAATGACAGAAATCATAAGACAATTAATAACGAGTTCACCTCCCAGCAAATAGCCGCCCCTTAGCGGTATATTTCGTATGGTTTTTATGGTTGTATTCCCATTTTCTGTATCATTTGATAGAATAGAAGATATACCTACCGAAAAGATGTGATTTTGATGTTTCTGACGAAAAGACCTTAAATTGAGGAATCAAATTACGGAAATTTTAATTATTTTTTGCGATGATCAAGATACAAATGACGGCCATTGCCCAATGTGGTGTTCAACTGGCCAGTTAATAATGATTTTACATTATTTATACAATTATTACAATAATGCAGTAGTCTGCATAACATTAAATCTTCTATTATAATCTTCTAGTGCATAAATCATAATTTCTATGTTATTAATATTGTTCATTTTGTCATATAAGATGAATTGTGATAGATAAATTAGCCGTATAGATGATATTAGCGAAATATTGAAGCATCTTGTCGTGCCTCGTGAGAACCGGGAACGGATTAATTGCATTTCAGTTCATTTAAAAGAGGAAAATTGGACTCTGTCAGAACGAGCAAATCCAGGAAGCGAGCAAATATCCACTGTACCTTAAACATATAATAAAATGTAAGAAAGAACATAATTAAAAATGAGTTTCTTGCTAATTGACCAATTTTACCTATTCTGGCACGACACACACACACACGACAGCACACACACACACACACACATCACACACACACCACACATATATATATTTCCTTCTTTCTTTCAACACACCGGCCGTATCCCACCGAGCGGGGTGGCCCAAAAGGAAAAACTGAAAGTGTTTCTCCTTTTACATTAAGTAAATATATACAAGGAGAAAGGTTACTAGGCCCCTTGCTCCCGCATTTTAGTTGCCTCTTACAACACGCCATGTCATTACGGAGGAAGAATTCTGTCCACTTCCCCATGGAGATAAGAGGAAATAAACAGAATAAGAACTAGAGAGAGAAAATAGAAAAAACCCAATGGGGGGGTATATATGTTCTTGTACAAGTATGTGTAGTTGACCTAAGTGTAAGTAGAAGTAGCAAGACGTACCTGAAATCTTGCAATGTAACATGAGAACAGAAAAAAGGACACCAGCAATCCTACCATTCAATGTAAAACAAATACAGGCTTTCGTTTAAAACACTCACTTGGCAGGGAGACGGTAGTACCTCCCTGGGCGGTTGCTGTCTACCAACCTACTACCTATACATATATATATGTATTATATATATAAATATATATTATATATATATATATATAATATATATATAAAGATATATATAATGGAGGGTGGTAGGAGAAAATAATATTCCAACAGCTTCGGTGAGAACCATGACTATACCTTGAAGTAAGTTTATCTTTTCTCTGATATGAGACCCCAGCACAGTTCCAGAGGTGGAACCTCTCTCTCCTCTCTCTCGTCCGCTTCTCCCTCGTCGTACATCTTCTCTCTCTCTCTCTCTCTCTCTCTAATGATCTCGAAGATGTCGATCTAATCCAGCTGATCTGTGGCTGTTATCGTCGTCTTGCTGCAGTCCGGGCACGTTCCATTCCAAAACATTTTATGTATTATAGCGCTGAGTCCTGAGGCGGCCTGTGGTATGGTTAATCGGGAAAATTTGAAAATAAATGCATGGGACTCTATTTTGTCCATCATGCATATGTTTACTATCGTCTCACAATTTAGATAGGAAATGTTCTCTTTAATTTTCCTGTGAGCTATCATGTGGCATAATGATACCGGGGAAGCAGATGATCGTTGATATCATATGTGATGGCTCAATTGTAATATAAGTGTCCCGTCTGGCTCTCTTGGACTATGTTTTCCAAACTGGTGACTCTTATGGTGCAAAGGTTGATGTCCGTTATCTGATAGTCTCCTGCTGTAGCGATGGGGCACGTTGGCTAGCCGGGCGTCGTTGTGGTAACTTTAAGTTTAAGCTGGTAGAGCAAGGACGCGACCACCGTTTACTGTGTGGTCTTCAGCTTCCTTTGTCACTGTGGCTGGGGAAGTGGCCCTGGAATATTCAGTGTTTGCTGTATCGCTCCTCTGGGCGAGGCTGCTGCCATGTGAGGAGCTCTATGCGGAGGATGGAACAACCGCAGTTTCCTGCTGCCTTGACTACCGAGGAGCTTCTCCGGGCAGTGCGGTTCCAGAACTGCTACTTGCCCAGTATGTCGGACACTTGGATCCTGTAGCTTCACCTTTTTCAGTCCTCCTCCTTGCGCCGAGAGCCTGTCTCTTCCATCCATGAGTGTAGCCAGCAAGTCATGGCCAAAATTTTCTGGAGTCCTGTTCCTCCAAAAATGGTTCAACAACAGCAATCAAGTCGGGACGTCGAGTGTTCACAAAAACTATTGTAGACTCCTCCAACATTATAATGAAACATCTAATGTTTGGCCGACAGGATGCTGATAGATGGCTCATATGATGTGGTCAGCCTTTGAGGTGGTGGGATGTGTAGGGCACGTAAGGTGCCCTGCCCTTGAGAGAGGTAGGGGTAGCTGAAGTTCATCTCAGGGATGTAGGTCTGTGGTCTTGTATAAGGCAACAATACCACCTTCTGGGCGGATAGTAAGTAGCTGAGGTGGTGACGTGGTGAATTGTGTTCAACCCATTCAGAGATTTCCTGCCTGGTTTGTTCTGATAACAGATCTCTAAACAGGTGGTCGCGTTCTTCAAGTTCCTTTTTTTTTTTTTTTTTCCGACACTGTCCCTTAGATGATCCCTTTCTTTGTGCAGTAATTGCATCTTCATCTCAACAAGAAAACTTCCTAACACGATTAAGTCACGTGTTTGGCCCCACTGTGCCTACACAGCAAGTTTTTTCAAGGACGTTATCTTATGGGAATTTTTTGAAACCTTGGTCAATTAAATATATAGAGATAATGCCAACAGCCTTCTCTTCACCTGTCCTTGAGATCCTTACTTGAGAAAGAGGCTTGTGTAACTGTTATTTGCCCTCTCTGTAGAGTGGGAGTGAAGGATTGGGGGTTTATGACATACAAAGCAGTTTAGTAATTATCCCCCAAGAAGAGCCAAGTGTCCTCGGAATTCATTAACTTACACTCGATATGTGAACAGTTTAAGTTCTTAAGTTATATTATGAACGTCGGTACAAGAACCAAGAACCGCCAAGATTAGGTGTGATACTTTGGTCCGAGGACCATCCGGTAGTGTGGGAGCTTTGCAAGCTAATTTCATCTCATCCCTGTTTGTACACGAGTCCTACGCATCTATATGCATTATCGTAACCACGGAACGAAGGTGGTATGGTTCTTGTTTATTGGTTGGACTTGTGGGTTTAAGGTATCGTGTTGTTCTGGCTCACAATGCGGGTCAGTACATAGATGGGTTCGACTCCTTGTTACCTTGACAACATCACCTTCCGTGGTTACAATAATAGATAAATGCTCTGCTCGTATGCTAGTATACCAAACATGGATGAGAATGAAATTGACTTGCAAGCTCCTCCGTCCACGAGCAACACACCTAGCTTTGGCTGGGTGCTTGGTTCTTTGTAGGGTTGGGTGGACCTGTAGGTTAATGTGTTATGTTGTTCTGTCTCACAATGGCGGGCCAGTACAACATGGGTTCGAATCCCTGGCAGGAGGCAGCGTTGTTATATTATATATATATATTATAATATAAAATAAATATATATATATATAATATAGATATATATATAAATATATATATATATATATATAATATATATATATATATAAATATATTTATTTTTATTTTGTTAATTATTATATTAAAATCACACTGGCCGATTTCCCACCAAGGCAGGGTGGCCCCGAAAAAGAAAAACTTCAACCATCATTCGCTCCATCACCTGTCAAGCCAGAAGGGTTCTTTACACAAACAGTTTTTAAACTGCAACATTAACAACCCCCTCCTTCAGAATTGCAGGCACTGTACTTCCATCTCCAGAACTCAAGTCCGCGGCCTGCCGTTTCCCCTGAACCCCTTCAAAATGTTACTTTGCTCACACTCCAACAGCAACGTCAAGTATTTAAAATCCATTCGTCTCCATATCACTCCTATCAAACACGCCCACGCACGCCTGCTGGAAGTCCAAGCCCCTCGCACCAGGGTCAAAACCTCCTCTTACCCCCTCCCTCCAAACCATTTCTAGGCCTATCCCCTACCCCCGCATGGCCTACCACTACAGAACTGATACACTCTTGAGTCATTCTGTTTCGCTCCTTCCTCTCTACATGTCCAAAACCACCTCAACAAACCCTTACCTCAGCCCACTTGAATACGGGGTATTTTTTTGGGGGGGGGTGAGTTTTGGTTAATCCCGTACACCTCCTCCTAACTAAAAAACCTTCCAACTATCGAAATTCTCTGCTTATATACACCCAACCCCCCCAAATACATTGCCCTCAGACATGACATCTCCACTGCATCCAGCCTTTCTCCTCGCTGCAACTTCATCACCCATGCTTCACAACCCCATATAAGAGCGTTGGTAAAACTATACTCCTCATACATTCCCCTCTTTGC
>NC_069439.1:37800061-37832591 GCF_026875155.1 Cherax quadricarinatus | reverse complement strand
CCTGACTACAGTCAACACAGCCTGACTATGGCAGTCACACAGCCTACTATGCAGCAACACAGCTGACAGGCAGTCAACCAGCCTACTATGGCAGCAACACAGCCTGACTAGCACAACACACCACAGGCAGTCACACAGCCTGTATGCATCAACCAGCTACAGCAGTCAACACAGCCTGACTATGGGGACTCAACACAGCCTGACATGGCATCACACAGCTGACATGGCAGTCAACACAGCCTACGCAGTCAAAACAGCCTGACATGCAGTCAACACAGCACTATTGCAGTCAACACAGCCTACATGGCGTCACACAGCCTACTCGGGTTCAACCACTACTAGGCACAACACAGCCTCTATGCAGTCAACACAGCCTACACGGCAGTCAACACAGCCACATGCAGTCAACACGGCCTACTATCAGTCACACAGCCTGATATGACATCAACACAGCCCGACATGACAGTAACACAGCCTGACATGCAGTCAACACAGCACTAGGCAGTCAACACAGCGAATAGGCATTTTAAGCACCTCTAGCAGTCAACACAGCCTACTAGGAGTCACCAACTGACTAGGCATCAAACAGCCTACTATGCATCAACATGCCTACATGGCAGCAACACAGCCTACTATGCCGTCAAACAGCTGACTATGGCAGTCAACACAGCCTACTATGGCGTCAACACAGCTGACATGCATCAACACAGCCTGACTATGGCAGTCACACAGCCTCATGGCAGTCAACACAGCCTACTATGGCAGTCAACACGCTACTAGCAGTCAACACAGCTACTAGGCAGTCAACACAGCCTGACTACGCAGTCAACACAGCCTACCTGGCAGTCAACCAGCCTACTATGCAGCAACACAGCCTGACTATGCATCAACACAGCCTACATGGCAGTCCAAAACAGCTACATTGCAGTCAACACAGCCTACTGCGCATTCAACCACCTCACGCAGTCAACACAGCCTACATGGCAGTCAACCAGCGACATGGCATCAACACAGCCTGACATGCATTCAACACACCTACTATGCAGTCAACACCTACTATTACAGTCAACACAGCCTACTATGGCAGTCACACAGCCTACATGGCAGTCAACACAGCCACTATGGCAGTCAACACAGCTACTATGGCAGTCAACACAGCCACATGGCACTCAACAGCCGCCCATGCTCAACACAGCTGACTATGGCATCAACCACCTACTATGCATCAACAAAGCCTACTATGGCAGCAACACAGCTACTATGGCAGTCAACCAGCCTGACATTGCAGCACACACCACTATGGCAGTCACACAGCCTACTAAAGGCAGTCAACACTGCCTATATGGCAGTCAACAAGCCAAATAGGCAGTCAACACAGCCTGCTATGGCAGTCAACACAGCCTACTATGGCATCAACACGGCCTACTATGGCAGCTAACACAGCCTACTATGCATCAACAAGCCTACCATGGCAGCAACAAACGCCTACTATGGCACAACACAGCCTACTATACAGCCAACACTGCCTGACGTGGCAGCAACACAGCTACATGGCGTCAAACACCTACTATGGCAGTCAACCTGCCTGACTATGGCACTCAACACAGCCTGATTATGGCAGTCACACAGCCGACTATGCACAACACAGCCTCACTATGGCAGTCACACAGCCTGACATGCGTCAACACAGCCTGACTGGCGTCAACACAGCCTAAATGCAGTCAACACAGCCTACATGCATCACACAGCCGACTAGGGAGTAAACACAGCCATATGCGTCACACAGCCTGACAAGGCTCAACCAGCCTGACAGGCAAAAAACAGCTGACTATGGCGTCAACACAGCCACATGGCAGTCAACACCTGACTATGGCTCATCCACCTACTATGGCATCAACACACCTGACTATGGCATCACACACCTACTATGCAGTCAACACACCCTTTTTAGGTATCAACACAGCCTACTAGGCAGTCACAAGCCTACTATGCGTCAACACGACTACATGGCAGTCAACACAGCTACATTGCATCAAAACAGCCTACTATGGCATTCAACACAGCTATCGAGTCAACACAGCCTTCTATGCGTCAACACAGCCACTATGGCGAACACAGCCTACTACGGCAGTCACAAGCTTACATGCAGTCACACAGCTTCTATCAGTCAACACGCCTGACTATGGCAGTCAACACAGCCTGACTATGGCAGCACACAGCCTGACAGGCAGTCAACCAGCCTACATGCAGTCACACAGCCGACTAGGGGATTCAACACAGCCTGACTGTGGCTGTCAACACACCTACTAGGCAGTCAACACAGCACTATGCAGTCAACACAGCCGACTATGGCAGTCAACACAGCACTATGCAGTCACACAGCCTACTATGCAGTCAACAACTGACTATGGCAGTCACACAGCCTGAATGCATCAACACCGCCTGACTATGGCACCAACACAGCCTGACTATGGCAGTAACAAGCTGATATGGCAGTCAACCAGCCTACTATGGGAGTCACACACCTGACATGGCAGTCAACACGCCTACTATGGCAGTCAACAAACCTACATGCAGTCAACACAGCCTGACTATGCATCAACACAGCCTGACTATCGTCAACACAGCCACTATGGCATCAACACAGCCTACTTGCATCACACACCTACTATGGCAGCAACACAGCCCGACATGCAGTCAACACAGCCTGACTATGGCAGTCAACACAGCCTACTATGGCAGTCAACACAGCCTACTATGGCAGTCAACACAGCCTACTATGGCAGTCAACACAGCCTACTATGGCAGTCAACACAGCCTGACTATGGCAGTCAACACAGCCTGACTATGGCAGTCAACACAGCCTGACTATGGCAGTCAATACAGCCTGACTTTGGCAGTCAACACAGCCAACTATGGCAGTCAACACAGCCTACTATGGCAGTCAACACAGCCTGACTATGGCAGTCAACACAGCCTGACTATGGCAGTCAACACAGCCTGCTATGGCAGTCAACACGGCCTACTATGGCAGCTAACACCGCCTATTATGGCAGTCAACACAGCCTACTATGGCAGTCAACACAGCCTACTATGGCAGTCAACACAGCCTGACTGTGGCAGTCAACACAGCTTACTATGGCAGTCAACACAGCCTACTATGGCAGTCAACACTGCCTGACTATGGCAGTCAACACAGCCTGACTATGGCAGTCAACACAGAATGACTATGGCAGTCAACACAGCCTGACTATGGCAGTCAACAAAGCCTGACTATGGCAGTCAACACAGCCTACCATGGCAGTCAACACAGCCTGACTATGGCAGTCAACACAGCCTACTATTGCAGTCAACACAGCCTGACTATGGCAGTCAACACAGCCTACTATGGCAGTCAACACAGCCTGACTATAGCAGTCAACACAGCCTGACTATGGCAGTCAACACAGCCTGACTCTGGCAGTCAACACAGCCTACAATGGCAGTCAACACAGCCTGACTATGGCAGTCAACACATCCTACTATTGCAGTCAACACAGCCTACTATGGCAGTCAACACAGCCTACTACGGTAGTCAACACAGCCTACTATGGCAGTCAACACAGCCTACTATGGCAGTCAACACAGCCTACTACGGCAGTCAACACAGCCTACTATGGCAGTGAACACAGCCTACTATGGCAGTCAACACAGCCTGACTATGACAGTCAACACAGCCTGACTATGACAGTCAACACAGCCTGGCTATGGCAGTCAACACAGCCTACTATGGCAGTCAACACAGCCTGACTATGGCAGTCAACACAGCCTGATATGGCAGTCAACACAGCCTACTATGGCAGTCAACACAGCCTACTATGGCAGTCAACACAGCCTACTATGGCAGTCAACACAGCCTGACTATGGCAGTCAACACAGCCTGACTATGGCAGTCAACACAGCCTGACTATGGCAGTCAACACAGCCTACTATGGCAGTCAACACAGCCTGACTATGGCAGTCAACACAGCCTACTATTGCAGTCAACACAGCCTACTATGGCAGTCAACACAGCCTACTACGGTAGTCAACACAGCCTACTATGGCAGTCAACACAGCCTACTATGGCAGTCAACACAGCCTACTACGGCAGTCAACACAGCCTACTATGGCAGTCAACACGGCCTACTATGGCAGTCAACACAGCCTGACTATGACAGTCAACACAGCCTGACTATGACAGTCAACACAGCCTGACTATGGCAGTCAACACAGCCTACTATGGCAGTCAACACAGCCTGAATATGGCAGTCAAGACAGCCTACTATGGCAGTCAACACAGCCTACTATGGCAGTCAACACAACCTGACTATGGCAGTCAACACAGCCTACTATGGCAGTCAACATAGCCTACTATGGCAGTCAACACAGCCTACTATGCCAGTCAACACAGCCTGACTATGGCAGTCAACACAGCCTACTATGGCAGTCAACACAGCCTGACTATGGCAGTCAAAACAGCCTGACTATGGCAGTCAACACAGCCTGCTATGGCAGTCAACACAGCCTACTATGGCAGTCAACACAGCCTACTATGGCAGTCAACACAGCCTACTATGGCAGTCAACACAGCCTGACTACGGCAGTCAACACAGCCTACTCTGGCAGTCAACACAGCCTACTATGGCAGTCAACACAGCCTGACTATAGCAGTCAACACAGCCTACAATGGCAGTCAACACAGCCTACTATTGCAGTCAACACAGCCTACTGCGGCATTCAACTCAGCCTACTACGGCAGTCAACACAGCCTACTATGGCAGTCAACACAGCCTGACTATGGCAGTCAACACAGCCTGACTATGGCATTCAACACAGCCTACTATGGCAGTCAACACAGCCTACTATTACAGTCAACACAGCCTACTATGGCAGTCAACACAGCCTACTATGGCAGTCAACACAGCCTACTATGGCAGTCAACACAGCCTGACTATGGCAGTCAACACAGCCTGACTATGGCACTCAACACAGCCTGCCCATGGCAGTCAACACAGCCTGACTATGGCAGTCAACACAGCCTACTATGGCAGTCAACAAAGCCTACTATGGCAGGCAACACAGCCTGACTATGGCAGTCAACACAGCCTGACTATTGCAGTCAACACAGCCTACTATGGCAGTCAACACAGCCTACTATGGCAGTCAACACTGCCTACTATGGCAGTCACCACAGCCTGACTATGGCAGTCAACACAGCCTGACTATGGCAGTCAACACAGCCTACTATGGCAGTCAACACGGCCTACTATGGCAGCTAACACAGCCTACTATGGCAGTCAACACAGCCTACTATGGCAGTCAACACAGCCTACTATGGCAGTCAACACAGCCTACTATGACAGTCAACACAGCCTGACTGTGGCAGTCAACACAGCTTACTATGGCAGTCAACACAGCCTACTATGGCAGTCAACACTGCCTGACTATGGCACTCAACACAGCCTGATTATGGCAGTCAACACAGCCTGACTATGGCAGTCAACAGAGCCTGACTATGGCAGTCAACACAGCCTGACTTTGGCAGTCAACACAGCCTACTATGGCAGTCAACACAGCCTGACTATGGCAGTCAACACGCCTTATGGCAGTCAACACAGCCTGACTATGGCAGTCAACACAGCCTACTATGGCAGTCAACACAGCCTGACTATGGCAGTCAACACAGCCTGACTATGGCAGTCAACACAGCCTGACTATGGCAGTCAACACAGCCTACTATGGCAGTCAACACAGCCCCGACTATGGGAGTCAACACAGCCTCTATTGCAGTCAAAACAGCCTACTTGGCAGTCAACACAGCCTACACGGTAGTCAAAACCCGCCTCTATGGCACTCAACACAGCCCCACAGGGGAGTCAAAACACCTACTAGGCAGTCAAAACAGCCTACTATGGGAGTCAACCAGCCTACTATGGCAGTCAACACACCTGCTATGACAGTCAACACAGGGCCCGACATGACAGTCAACACACCTGAAGGCAGTCAAAACAGCCTCTTGGAGTCAACCAGCCTGACTTGGCAGTCAAACAGCCTGCTAAGGCAGTCCCCAAAACAGCCTACTATTTTGGCAGTCCCCCCCCCCAAAACCCGCCTACTATGGGAGTCAACACAGCCTACTATGGCATCAAAAGGGGGTACTATGGCAGTCACATAGCCACTATGGCAGTCAACACAGCCTACTAATGCCCGTCAAACACGTGTATGGAAAGTCAAACCCGCCACATGGCAGTCCAAAACACAGCCTGACTATGGAGTCAAAAACAGCCCCCCCACTAGGGGGGGGGGATAACACAGCCTATATGGCATCAAAACAGCCTAACTAGGCAGTCAAAACCCGCCCGCTGTGGCAGTCAACAACAGCCTACTTGGCAGTTTAACACAGCCTACTAAAACATCAACACGCCTACTATGGGAGTAAAACCCAAAAGGGGTCCCAACCCCTTTGGCCCCCCGTTTACAAAAAAGCCTAATATGGGCTCAACCCACGGGGCCCCCGGACTATGGGAGTCAAACAGCCCAATATGGGGAGTCAAACGCCCACTATGGGATCAAAACAGCCTAAATGGCAGTCAACAAAAAAGCCTCTATGGGACAACACAGCCACTAAGGCCCCGTCTTCCAACACAGCCGACAGGCAGTCAACACAGCCTCTTGCAGCAAAACGCCACTATGGCAGTCAAAAACAGCCTGACTATGCATAACACAGCCACTATGGCAGTCAACACAGCCTACTATTCAGTCAACAAAGCCACTGGGCATTCAACTCGCCTACTAGGCTCAAAACCCGCCACATGGCAGTCAACACAGCCCGACTAGGGGGGCAACAAGCCTACTATGGCTTTCAACACAGCCTACTATGGCAGCAACCAGCCCCCACTTGGCAGTCAACCAGCCTCTATGGAGTAAAACAGCCTACTATGGCAGTCCAACACGGGCCCACATGGCATCAACACAGCCGCTATGGCAGTCAACCAGCCTTAGGCATCAACACACCTCCCAGGGGATCAACACAGCCTACCTTTGGAGTCAACACACCTACTATGGCAGTCAACAAAGCCTACTATGGGAGTCAACCAGCCTACAGGATAACAAAGGAAATGCAGCAACACAGCCTACATGGCAGTCAACACAGCCTACATGGAGTCAACACAACCTACTATGGCGGGAAACAGCCTACTATGGCGTCAACACAGCCTGACTATGGCAGCAAAGCCCGCCTACAAAGGCATCAACACAGCCTACTATTGGGATCAACACAGCCTACAAGGCAGTCAACACAGCCACTATGGCAGTCAACCGCCCTGACTAGGCAGTCAAAAACCCGCCTACTATGGCATCAACACAGCCTGCATGCAGTCAAACACTTGACTATGGGATCAAAAACAGCCTATAGGCATCAACACGCCTACTATGGGACAACCAGCCTGACTATGGCAGTCAACACAGCTGACATGGCTCAACACAGCCTACTATGGCGCAACACGGCCTACTATGGGGTCAACACAGCCACTAGCAGTCAAAAAAGCCTACTATGGGAGTTAACACAGCCTACTATGGCAGTCAACCCAGCCTAATGGGGAGTCAACACACCTACTATGCAGCAACACAGCCACTTTGGGGAGTCAACACAGCTTACCCATGGCATCAAAAGGCCTGACAATGGATCAAAACACCTGACATGGCAGTCCAACACAAAACCCCTACTATGGCAGTCAACACAGCCAAATATGGGAGTCAACAAGCCTACTATGGAGTCAACACAGCCTACTATGGCAGTCAACACAGCCTACTATTGGCAGTCAACACAGCCCCACTAGGCATCAATCGCCTACTTGCATCAACACAGCCAACTTGGCAGCAACACGGCCTACTATGGCATCAACACAGCCTGACTATGGCATCAACACAGCCCCGAATTTTCACCCAAAACAGCCTGCCCATGGCATCAACACGCCTACTTGGCATAACACGCCTAATGGGAGTCAACAAAGCCTACTATGGGGAGTCAACACGGGGGTACTAGGCAGTCAACACAGCCGACTATTGCATCAACACAGCCTACTATGGCAGTCAAAAACAGCCTACTATGGCAGTCAACACGCCTACTATGGGGGTCAACACAGCCGACATGGCAGTCAACAAGGACTATGGCAGAACACCAGCCACTATGGCATCAACAAGCCAAATATGGCATCAACACAGCCCTACTATGGCATCAACACAGCCACTAGGCATCCAAAACAGCCTACTTGCAGCAAAACAGCCGACTATGGCAGTCAACACAGCCTACTATGGGAGTCAAGACACTGACTTGGCATCAACACAGCCCACTAGGCAGCAACACGCCCACTAGGCAGTCAACACAGCCCACAAAGGCATCAACACGCCTGACATGGGAGTCAACACACCTACTAGGGAGTCAACAGGCCTACTATTGCAGTCAACACGCCTACTAGAGTCAAACAGCCTCTATGGGAGTAACCCAGCCTACTATGGCAGCAAAAACAAATACTTTGGCAGTCAACACAGCCACTATGCGTAAACACAGCCTACTTGGGCAGTCAACACAGCTTACATGCAGCAACACGCCTGACTATGGCAGTCAACCAGCCTGCTATGGGAGTAACACAGCCCACTATGCGTCAACACAGCCTGACTATGGGAGTCAACACAGCCTATTGGGAGGCAACACAGCCACTAAAAGGGAGTCAACACACCCCCTATGGCAGTCAACACAGCCCACTAGGCATCAACCGCCTACGGGATCAACACAGCCACTATGGCGTCAAAACAGCCCGACTATGGCAGTCAACACGCCTACTATGGCATTTAACACAGCCTACTATGGAGTCAACACAGCCTACTATGGGAGTCAACACAGGCCCACTATGGCAGTCAAAAAACAGCCTACAGGAGTCAACACAGCCCCCCTATGGCAGTTAACACGGCCTACTTGGGATTTAACAACTACTAGGCAGTCAAAAACCTGGGGACTACTGCCAACCCCGCAAATTTTATTTTCCCCTATTGTTTGTTTTTATGTGTGTTTTTTATGGGGTATTTTTGGGGTTGGGGCCGCCTAATTTTGGCGTTGGGGGCGGCTCTTTGGGTTTTTGTAAACCCTCTTGCGTTGGACCACTATTTGGTGCAGGGTTTTAACAGCTCCCCGTTGGCTCTGCATGGGCACGGGGCCTATTTGGGGTTGCGGGAGTGTATGGCTAGTGGAAAGGGTTTTGGGGTAGGCTCTGGTGTGCGTGCTCGTGGGTCTGTTGTGTGCACTCGGGGTTTCTACCAGTTTAATCACCGGTGGTTGGGGGTCACACACTCCTGGGCCCTTTAACGCCACTACCCGTCATCTTCCCGCCCTGGCTTTACAACCTCTTCTTTAAGCTACACAATAAACGAAAAACTACCTCAAAGACCTGGGAGTGATCATGTCGGAGGATCTCACCTTCAAGGACCATAACATTGTATCAATCGCATCTGCTAGAAAAATGACAGGATGGATAATGAGAACCTTCAAAATTAGGGATGCCAAGCCCATGATGACACTCTTCAGGTCACTTGTTCTATCTAGGCTGGAATATTGCTGTACACTAACAGCACCTTTCAAGGCAGGTGAAATTGCTAACCTAGAAAATGTACAGAGAATCTTCACAGCACGCTTGAAGTTCCTGAATCTGTACTCCCTGGAACGCAGGCGGGAGAGATACATGATTATAAACACCTGGAAAATCCTAGAGGGAGTAGTCCCTAACTTGCACACGAAAATCACTCTCTACGAAAGCAAAAGATTTGGCAGACGATGCAACATTCCCCCAATGAAAAGCACTAGCACGTTAAGAGACAACACAATGAGTGTCAGGGGCCCGAGACTGTTCAACTGCTTCCCAGGATACATAAGGGGGATTACCAATAGACCCCTGGCTGTCTTCAAGCAGGCACTGGACAAGCACTTAAAGTCGGTATCTGACCAACCGGGCTGTGGCTCGTACGTGGGATTGCGTGCAGCCAGCAGTAACAGCCTGGTTGATCAGGCCCTGATCCGCCATGAGGCCTGGTCACAGACCGGACCGCGGGGGCGTTGTCCCCGGAACTCTCTCCAGGTAAACTCAAGGTATGTATGGATCCTGCCTCCACTACACCACTACCAAGCTATTACGCTTTCTGACTACTCTGTGACTGAAGAAATACTTCAAAACATCCCTGTGGTTCATCTGAGTCTTCAACGTCCAACTGTGTCCCCTTGTTGCTGTGTCCCATCTCTGGAACTTCCTGTCTTTGTTCACCTTGTCTGTATCTCTTCCAGTGTCATCAGGTCAATTTCCCTTAACCTCTCCTCGTAGGACATACCATTTAGCTCCGGGACTAGTCTTGTTGCAAACCTTTGCACTTTCTCTAGTTTCCTTACATGCTTGGCTAGTTGTGGGTTTCCAAACTGGCGCTGCATACTCCAAAAAGGTCCTAAGGTCCCGGGTGTCAGGGTCCTAAACGTTCCCTTATTAAGATTCGGAATGCGTTCTGAGGTTTGCTAGGGCCCAATGCTGCAGCATTTTTTTGGGTAAGTCCCCTTCGGGGAATTGCCGGTGTTATACTCCCCAAAAACCCTTTTTTTTCGTAGAAAGCGTTGTGGGGTGTGTGTGGGTGTGTGTGTGTGGTGTGTGTGTGTGTGTTTGTGTGTGTGTGGTGTGTTGTGTACTCACCTAGTTGAGGTTTGCAGGGGTAGTTTCCAAGCTCCTGGCCCGCCTTTTCTTTGGGTTTTGCTACTTCACCTCCCTAACCGTGAGCTTTATAACTCTGCTTAAAGCTATGTATGATCCTCCCTCCACTACATCGTTTCCCCAAACTATTCCTTTTCCTGACTACTCTTTTGGGTGAAGAAATACTTCCTAAAATCCCTTGTTCATCTGGTCTTTAATTCCCAATGTGCCCCTTGTTCTGTTTCCCATCTCTGGAACATCCCTTTTTTGTTCACCCTGGGCAATTCCTATCAGTATTTTTTTATGTCTTTCATGTCCCCCCCCTCCCTGTTTCCCGTTGTCTGTTATTTCCCTTAAACCCCTCCTCGTAGGGAAAACCTCTTACTCGGGAAAAATCTTGTTGCAAAATTTGCACCTTCTCTAGTTTATTTACATGTGCTTGGCTAAAGGTGTGCTTCCAAACTTGGTGCAGCATACTCCCAATATTGGCCTAACGTTACACGGTGTAAGGGTCATGAGCGATTCCTTATTAAGGTGTCGGTATGCTGTTATGTAGTTTGCTAGGCGCCCTATATGCTGCACAGTTATTTTGGTTGATGTGCGCTTCATGGAGATGTGCATGGTGTCTATACTCACCCCAAGATTCTTTTTCTTGAAGTGAGGTTTGTAGTCTTGGCCCCCCCTAGGCTGTAACTCCATCTTGCGGTCTTCTTTACCCTTCCCCAATCTTAATGAATTTGCACTTGGTGGGGTTGAACTCCATCAGCCAATTGCTGACCTGGTCTGCAAAGGCCTGTTCCAGATCCTTTGTGTTCTGCTGAGTCTTCGATTCGAATATGAATTCTTCTCATCATCTCACGTCTCTGCAAACAGGAACACTTCAGAGTCTATTTCCCTTGTCATGTCGTTCACAAATACCAGAAACCAGCGATGGTTCCTCCTAGGACTGACCCCTGTGGGACCACGCTGCCGGTCACAGGTGCTCACTCTGACACCTCGCCACGTACCAAGACTCGCTGCTGTCCTTCCTGACAATAGTATTCCCTGACCCATTGTAGCGCCTTCCCTGTTATCCCTGCTTGGTCCTCCGTTTTTGCACCAATCTATTGAGTGGAACTGTGTCAAAAGCCTTCTTGCTGTCAAGAAAATGGCAATCCACCCACACCTCCTCTATCTCTTGTCTTACTGCTGTCACACATGTCATAGAACTCCCGTAGGTTTGTGATAATGGGATTTCATGTCCCTGAAATAACCATGTTGGATGCTGTTGTTGTGTGATGTCACACTATTTATATTTTCACTAATGACTTCATTACAGTTGTGACTGCTGTAGATGTGTGAACTGCCGCTTACCTTATAATTTGTTGATGATTGTAACCATTACTTTGTACCTTGCTTCAGCTTTCATAACTTAGGGGTCCAGTTCATGGAACCCATTTTCGTACCTCGGTAATGTTGTTGGTTCAGTTCCTGGACTCCATTATGTACCTCTGTAATCCCTGTGATTATTACCACTGGATGAGGGTAGCGTTAAATAATAAAGATATTAAACTAATTAATTAACGATACGAAAATATATTACCATGGTGGATAATGTAATATGAAAGAACAATGAATTACATGTGAATTCCATTATTGAAAGAGAACGAATGCGCTCATTGTCACATTATCTACCATACATCCAACAAGGTTCTCGATGGTTTCTATAAGGGTTCAGAAAGTTCTTCATACATTCCTAATTATTACCTTCTAATATTGTTAATAACAATATTTTGACTATTATTTATTCATGAATCTTCAGTATCTCCGATTATTCTTCCTGACGTGAAATTCGGATTATTGATGAATTTTCAGTTATTTCTTACCTGTTGCTCACCGCAACTAACTCTCTGACTCGTAATTATCTAATAGTTAGTTTCCGGTCACCTTGCTGTTAATAAATGACTGCGGTCACCTATCTTGGTGTACCTGTACTGTACTGTACCTGTTCCCTGTACCTGTCCCTGTACTGTACTGTTACGTGTACCTGTCCCTGTACCTGTTCCTGTAACCTGTACCTGTACATGTACTGTACCTGTTCCTCTTGTACCTGTCCCTTACCTGTACCTGTAACTGTAACTGGACCTGTATACATGTACTGGACCGGTCCCTGTACCTGTACACTGTACCTGTACATGTAAAAAAAAACCCCCCCCCCCTGTACCTGTACATGTACCTGTACGGTAACCATAAGCACCTGGACTTAAATAGGCCTAAATACTATTGGTTATACGTCTAAAGTAATGAAGGCCTATTTAAGTACAGTCACATAAAACATGGAGTGCTTAAAAAAAATCGCAGGATTGTTCATAGCGTGGAGTTAAAAAATAGGAAGTGCATCTGCTGGTCCTCAGCAGACGGAGGATAGAGCCTCCACGCATGTTTACACTGAATGTCTCCATAGGATCAGTTTTTGACATGAATTACTTATAAAAATCACAATCTATTTTTCATTTAAATTATAACAGTTACAAGTTATGCTGTTATTATATTAACAAAGTTATTCTGTATTATATGAACAAGTTATTCTGTTATTATTTTTAACAAGTTATTCTTGTTATTATATTTAACAAGTTATTCTGTTATAATATTTAACAAGTTATTCTGTTATTATATTTAACAAAGTTATTTCTGTTATTATATTTAACAAGTTATTCTGTCATTTATTTAAATGTTATTATGTTATTATATTTACAAGTTATTCTGTTATTTTTATTTAAAAAGTTTTTTGTTATTATATTTAACAAGTTATTCTGTTATAATATTTAACAAGTTTTCTGTCTATTATATTTAACAAGTTATTCTGTTTATTATATTTAACAAGTTATTCTGTTATTTTAATTTAACAGATTATTCTGTTATTTTATATTTAACAAGTTATTCTGTTATTAAATTTAACAAGTTATTCTGTTATCTATATTTAACAAGTTATTCTGTTATTATACTTAACAAAGTTATTCTGTTATTATATTTAACAAGTTATTCCTGTTATGTATATTTTAACAAGTTATTCTGTTATTATATTTAACAAAGTTATTCTGTGATTATATTTAACAAGTTATTTGTTATATATTTAAGAAGTTATTTCTGTTTATTTATATTTACATGTTTATTCTGTTATTATATTTACAAGTTATTCTGTTATTATATTTAACGAAATTTATTCTGTTATTATATTTAACAAGTATTATGTTATTATATTTAACAAAGTTATTCTGTTATTATATTTACACAAGTTATTCTGTTATTATATTTAAACAAGTTATTCTGTTTTTATTTAACAAGATATTCTGTTATTATTATTTAACATTTATTCTGTTATTATATTTAACAAGTTTATTCTGTTATTATATTTAACAAGTTATTCTGTTATTATAATTTAAAAGTTATTCTGTTATAATATTTAACAGTTATTCTGTTATTATATTTAACAAGTTATTATGGTATTATATTTAAACAAGTTTTTCTGTTATTATATTTAAAAGTTATTTCTGTTATTTATATTTAACAAGTTTTTTCTGTTCTTATATCTAATAAAGTTATTTGTTATTATATTTAAAACATGTTATTCTGTTATTATATTTAACAAGTTATTCTGTTATTTATATTTATAACCATGTTTTTTGTTATTATATTTAACAAGTTATTCTGTTATTTATATTTAACAATTATTTGTTATAATATTTAACAAGTTATTCTGTTATTATATTTAAAAGTTATTCTGTTATTATATTTAACATGTTATTCTGTTATTATATTTAACATGTTATTCTGTTATTTATATTTACAAGTTATTCTGTTATTATATTTAACAAGTTAGTTCTGTTATTATATTTAACAAGTTATTCTGTTATTATATATAACAAGTTATTCTGTTATTATATTAACAAGTTATTCTGTTATTATATATAACAAGTTATTCTGTTATTATAATTTAACAAGTTATTCGTTATTAATATTTACACAAGTTATTCTGTTATTATATTTAACAAGTTATTCTGTTATTTATTAACATAGTTATTCTGTTATTTATTTAACAAGTTATTCTGTTATTATATTTAAACAAGTTATTCGTTATTATAATTAACAAGTTATTCGGTTATTATATTTACAAGTTATTCTGTTATTATATTTACAGTTATTCTGTTATTATATTTAACAAGGTTATTCTGTTATAATATTTGACAAGTTATTCTGTTATTATATTTAACAAGTTATCTGTTATTATATTTAACAAGCTTATTCTTTTATTATATTAACAAGTTATTCTGTTTTATATTTTAACAAGTTATTACTGTTATAATATTAACAAGTTTTCTGTTATTATATTTAACAAGTTATTATGTTATTAATTTAACATGTTCTTATGTTATTTTTTTTAACAACGGTATTATGGTATTATATTTAACAAGTTATTCTGTTAATTATATTTTACAAGTTATTCTGATATAATTTTTAATATTTAACAAGTTATTCTGTTATTTTTATATTTAAAAAGTTATGTCTGTTATTATATTTAACAAGGTATTTGTTATTTTATTTAACAAGTTATTCTGTTATTATATTTAAACAGTATTCTGTTATTATATTTAACTAGTTATTCAGTTATTATATTTAACAAGTTTTTCTGTTATTATATTTAACAAGTTATTCTGTTATTATATTTAACAAGTTATTCTGTTATTATATTTAACAAAGTTTTATGTTATTTATATTTAACTAAGGTATTCTGTTATTATATTTAAACAAGTTATTCTGTTATTATATTTAACAAGTTATTCAGGTATTATATTTAACAAAGTTACTTCTGTTTATTATATTTAACAAGTTATTATGTTATTTTATTTAACAAGTTTTTCTGTTTTATATTTAACAAGATTATTCCTGTTATTATAATTTAAGACTGCAAGTTATTCTGTTATTATTTTAACAAGTTATGCTGTTTTATTTTAACAAGTTATTCAGTTATTATGTTTAACAAGTTATTATGTTTATTATACTTAACATAGTTATTCTGTCTATTATATTTAAACATAGTTATTCTGTTATTATATTAACAAGTTTTTCTGGTTATTATATTTAACAAGGTATTCTGTTTTTATATTTAAAAGTTATTCTGTTTATTAGATTTAACAAAGTTATTCTGTTATTATATTTAACAAGTTATTCTGTTATTTATTTAACAAGTTATTCCGGTATTATTTTTAACAAGTTATTCTGTTATTATATTTAACATAGTTATTCAGTTATTATATTTAACAAGTTATTCTGTTATTATATTAACAAGTTGATTCTGTTATTACTAGTTAACAAGTTATTCTGTTATTCTGTATTTAACAAGTTATTTCTGTTATTATAGTTAAACAGTCATTTGTATTATTTTTACAAGTTATTCTGTTATTATATTTAACATGTTATTCTGTTATTATAATTTAAAAGTTTTTGTTATTATATTTAACAAGTTTTTCTGTTATTATATCTTAAACAGTTATCCTGTTGTTATATTTAACAATTTATTTTGTTATTATATTATTAACAAGGTAATTCTGTAATTTATTTAACAAGTTATCTCTGTTATTATATTTAACAAGTTATTCTGGTATTATATTTAACATGTTATTCTGTTATTATTTAATTTAACAAGTATTCTGTTATTATAATTAACAAGTTATTCTGTTATTATATTTAACAAGGTATTCTGTTATTATTTTTAACAAAGTTATTCTGTTATTATATTTAACTAAGTTATTCTGTTATTATATTTAAAAAGTTTTTCTGTTATTATATTTAAACGTTTTTCTGTTATTATTTTAACCAAGTTATTCTGTATTATAGTTAACAAGTTATTCTGTTATTATATTTTACAAGTTATTCTGTTATTATATTTAACAAGTTATCTGTTATTTATATTTAACAAGTTATTCTGTTATTATATTTAAAAAAGTTATTTTGTTTAATATATTAAATGTTAGTATGTTATTATAATTAACACGTTATTTTGTTAAAATTATATTTAACAATCTATCTTTTATTATTATTTAAACAGTTATTCTGTTATTATAGTTACAAGTATTCTGTTATTATTATTTAAACAAGTTATTCTGTTATTATATTTTAAAAAGTTGTTCTGTTATTATATTTAACAGTTATTTCTGTTATTATATTTACCAAGTTATTATGTTATTATATTTAACATGCTTATTCTGTTATTATATTTACAAGTTATTCTGTTATTATATTAACATGTTATTCTTTATTATATTTTAACATTTTTTCTGTTATTATATTTAACAGTTATTCTGTTATTATAATTAAACTCAAGTTATTCTGTTATTATATTTAACAAGTTTTTCTGTTATTATATCTTAACAAAGTTATTCTCGTTATTATATTTAACAAGTTATTTTGTTATTTATATTTAACAAGTTATTCAGTTATTATATTTAACTAGTTTTTCTGTTATTATATTTAAACAAGTTATTACTGTTATTTATTTAACAAGTTATTCTGTTATATATTATAACAAGTTATTTGATGTTATTAAATTTAACAAGTTATTCTGTTATTATATTTAAACAAGTTATTCTGTTATTATATTTAACATGTAATTTCTGTTATTATATTTAACAAGTTATTCTGTTATTATATTTAACAAGTTATTCTGTTATTATTATTTAACAAGTTAATCCTGTATTCTATCATAACAATGTTATTTTGTTATTATATTTAACAAGTTATTCTGTTATTATATTAACAAGTTATTGTTATTATATTTAACAAGTTTTCTGTTATTATATTTAAACTTGTTATTATGTTATTATATTTAACAAGTTATTCTGTTATTATATTTACAAGTATTCTGTTATTATATTTAACAAGTTATTTCTGTTATTATATTTAAACAAGTTATTCTGTTATTATATTTAACAAGTTATTCTGTTATTATATTTAACAAGGTTATTCTGTTATTATATTTACAAGTTATTCTTTTAATATATTAAAAGTTATTCTGTTATGATAATTTAACAAGTTATTCTGTTATTATATTAACAAGTTATTCTGTTATTATATTTAACAAGTTATTCTGTTATTATAATTTTTTAAAAAAGTTATTCTGTTAAATAATATTTACAGTTATTCTGTTATCATATTTAACACGTTTTTTGTTATTATATTTAAAAAAGTTATTCTTTTATAAATATTTAACAAGTTATTCTGTATTATATTTAACAGTTAATTCTGTTATTATATTTAAAGTTATTCTGTTATTATATTTAACAAGTTGGTTCTGTTATTATATTTAACAAGTTATTATGTTAATTATATTTAAACAAGTTATTTGTTATTATTTTTTAACAAGTTATTCTGTTATTATATTTAACAAGGTTGTATTCTGTATTATATTTAACAAGTTATTCTGTTCATTATTTACAAGTATTTGTTATTATAATGAACAAAGGTCGATTCTGTTATTATATTTACACAAGTTATTCTGTTATTATATCTTAACAAGTTATTCGTTTATTTATATTTAACAAGTTATTCTGTTATTATATTTACAAGTTATTCTGATTATTATATTTAAGAAGTTATTCTGTTATTATATTTAACAAGTTATTCTGTTATTATATTTAACAAGTTATTCTGTTATTATATTTAACAAGTTATTCTGTTATTATATTTAACATGTAAGTTTCCAACAGTAAATATATTCCAGTCTTCACGTGATGTTATTTATGTCCTGCCTCTCTCCTTATTGTAAAGTGAAGGGATGTGTTCCCTTCACCTGCCTCTCTCCTTATTGTACAGTGAAGGGATGTGTTCCCTTCACCTGCCTCTCTCCTTATTGTAAAGTGAAGGGATGTGTTCCCTTCACCTGCCTCTCTCCTTATTGTAAAGTGAAGGGTTGTGTTAACTTCACACGGCCTCTCTCCTTATTGTAAAGTGAAGGGATGTGTTCCTTAACCTGCCTCTCTCCTTTATTGTAAAGTCCAGTGAAGGATGTGTTCCTTCACCTGCACTCTCTCCTTATTGTTAAAGTGAAGGGAAGCTGTTCCCTTCACCTGCCTCTCCTCCTTATTGTAAAGTGAAGGATGTGGTGTTCCTTACCTGCTCTCTCCTTATTGTAAAAGAGAAGGGATGTGTTCCCTTCACCTGCTCTCTCTTATTGTAAAGTGACAGGTTGTGTTCCCTTCACCTGCTCTCTCTTATTGTAAAGTGAAGGGATACCTGGTTCCCTTCACCTGCATATCTCTTCCCTTGTAAGTGAAGGATGTGTTCCCTTCACCTGCTCTCTCCTTATTCGTAATAGTGAAGGGATGTGTTCCCTTCACTGCCTCTCTCCCCCCCCCTTAATTGTAAAGTGAAGGGATGTGTTCCCTTCACCTGCCTCTCTCCTTATTGTAAAGTGAAGGGATGTGTTCCCTTCACCTGCCTCTCTCCTTATTGTAAAGTGAAGGGATGTGTTCCCTTCACCTGCCTCTCTCCTTATTGTACAGTGAAGGGATGTGTTCCCTTCACCTGCCTCTCTCCTTATTGTAACTGTGAAGAAGATGTGTTCCCTTCCACATGCCTCTCTCCTTATTGTAAAGTGAAGGGATGTGTTCCCTTCACCTGCCTCTCTCCTTATCGTAAAGTGAAGGGATGTGTTCCCTTCACTTGCTTCTCTCCTTATTGTTAACTAAACTACACTTATTGTAAAGTGAAGGGATGTGTTCCCTTCACCTGCCTCTCTGTTGAGAATTTTGGCTTTACCTGCTGTGTTTATTATAACTGTATATAATGAACACTTAGCTGATAAATGACAGCAATTCGTCTACACAGCCGCCCCTGCAGACGAGGTCTAGAAGCTGTCGAAACCATCACAACAGTGGGCTGTCAAGAGATACAATTTGTAAGTATAAATTACCCCTAGGGGGTGTTATGTCAGCATATTTCATTCGATGATGGCTGACGAAATACCTATTGTTTGGACTCAAAGTCCACACTTACTGCAGATTATAGGTTGTTACTAACTCCTGTGACTCAGAATTGCGCAATACCCCGTTCTACAAGAAATTCGTAAATACCTTGACTCTTTGTATCGTGAAGCTATCGGTGTTCTCAACACCTTCGAAAGGTATCGGTGACTTGATAGAAGCTGAAGGTCATTGGTATGTCCACGTCTTCCCATTGTCTAGGAACGCACACTGGTACACATGTTCCTCAAAGATTTGTCTTTATTGTTCACAATGTATCAACAAGAGAAGATGATCGCATTCTCTAACTTTAATCGTTTTTTGTGAGAACCTTTGTCCACACTAACGCACAGATCAGTGTTCTTTGTTGGTTATCCTGCGTCAGTGTCACTGTAGTAGAGTCAAAGTTGTCTGCCAGACGCCACAGCGCTCCCATCGCCGTCACTGCCCCCAGCACAAAAAAAAAACGCTGACCTAGTACCTTGCATCCTTGTCACCTCCTCGATATTAAGCAAGCACGAATTGTTTGTTTCTCTGCTGTCTAATCATAGACAACAAATGTAACTATCTTTACTATGAGTAATAAAGGGGAAGCAGGTTTTCCTTAATTGTCCTGCTTAAGTAATAAGGTATTGTTCTTATAAAAAATACCACTTTGCAACACCGCTGTAGGAGCAGAGGTCTCTTGACTACGTTGGGCAAGCATCTGTTGATCAATTACTCCCCCCCAAAACTTAGCAGTAAACAAGACGCTCGCCCCTCTGAGTGGCCCCTCAGGGCTGAGAGGGCTTGGCCCTCAAGGGCTGGAAAGGCTGAGATGGGGGACTGTTACCCCCTCCTGGAGAAAAATTTCTCCACACTGGGGGGCGGCAGAGGTTCGCTGCAAGGTGAATCTATTACATCACTTAACATTATTTAATTGCTCCTCGCCACCACTGCTGATTGTCTTGTCTGAACAGCATTAGTCTGTGTGGTTTCTGTGAGAATCACTAAAAAAAATGTTTGTTTTCAACACTGTGTAATTCTAACCGCACTAGTGTATTTATTGTCCCGCTTGATTCACTACACCTTTGACTCATAACATTCATCTGTCCTTGATGTTCCATTTGCATAGGTTATATGGTCACAATTTTTCCAAGTGGCCATTGGGATCGGACCATCACTTGTCGATAATCACTATGTCACAGGTCTTAAGGACTTATGATTTTCAAGGAACACCAGCTCCATAGAAGTGTTCTCTCAATGAGGTGGAGATAGTCTTTCGCAATTTCTCCCAACTTTCATTCACTTTTTAAGGTGTTTGAATTTACGTCTGAGTTGCTCAGGTTCGAAATAGTAGGATCCTCTATGATTTCTTTAATCATTATGGGAGGAACAGGTTCGAGCCTTACTTCCATGGGTAAAATGAGATGGACTCTTCTTAACACTTCTATTGTCCAGATTCATCGGTAACATAATGTTAGGGTCTGTGTTGACTCTATTTTCTATTTCTGTCCAACTGTACGAATTCTTCTAAGTTCTATCCTGACGATGAAGAGGAGTCTTCCTTAAACAACGTTTTACAATTTGCCGATATTTCTTTCACTAAAATCCGCCGTGCCATGGAGATTTAGGAGGAATGTATCTCCAACGACATCTGCGTTGTATCTGCATTGTTGACTTCTGGTTGTTCTAAGATCTTGCTGATATAAGCGAACCGAGCTAACAATGGTTCGTTGCATTATCTGAAATCAACATTTCTGGGACATGCCTTCTGCTGCAAATACCCCTTATGAATAATTTGATAAAAGTTTCACAGAACATGTCAGTGGCTACTTTCTAGATTGTAGAAGGCTATAGTTGTAGCACACGAAAATGTGAACAAATCAGATGTACACCCTTGATGGGAACTTTGTCAACTGTTTTGGTTAAAATTATTGGTCCAGTATAATTACACCTGTCTCACTCAAATGGAGTGATATGACAAACTCTTTTTCAGAGGGATATGGAGGTGGACCTGGATCTGACATTACCTCGCATACTTCGTAAGCTGGACGACAAGTATTACAGTCCTTTATTTGTTTTTTCACACTTTGTCGAACTTGAGGTATCCAGTAGGATTGTCCGTTCATATGACAAATGTCAGCTACCCCACCCTGTAAACACGGTACTGTGGGCGTTTCGTTTTGCACAATCACGTTTGTTAGCCAATGATTCTTGGGGGATCATATTGGTTGTTTGGCTTCTTTTAGGTATGTGAAGAATTTTGCAATTCATTCCTCGACCATCTTATAATCTTTTCTGAGTCGAGATAAAGTCCTAAAGAATTAATCATAACAGGTTTCTTTGGGGAATTTACTTGTGCTTCCAGAAATTTATATTCTGTAGAGAAAACATCTTGCTGTATTAGTTTCACCCAGTATTTAATGGGTTCAAGACAGTCATAATCAGGTTTTAATTCTTTAATGAATTTAAAGACAGAGCTGTAACTCTTAAGAGTTTACCCAAAGATGAGTATTTAGATCCATCAATGACTATTTCTGTTGTGTCTGCAGTATTTACACAAATTATTTCTGCTGTGTTCAAGCAGGGACTGTTTCTTCTGGCACATAATGTGAGCTTTTTTGCTGAGCCAGTTATTTTCATTAGAGGAGGCCAGTTCGGGGTCCGTGGGAAGCCATAAGTTATTATCACAAAATTTCTTGAGTGGAGACACCACGTGACAACGTGTCTGCTGGAGTCTCTTGGGTAGAGACGTGAGAAAGAGGAGAAAGAGATAATCTCTCTGCCATTCTTTTTTTTATGCTACTTGTTCTGTACTTAGTCAGCTTAATTTATTATTTCTAACTATGGTGAGAACTGCTTCATTATCACTCCATGATCACGGTTTTCTACAGAGTGAGATTGATCATGTACTTTGTTGAGTTAGACAGCTATTTTTGTACACCTACATAGGAGTGTGGTCAGTTCCATACTGTTGGTACTGTTTATGACCATCAAGGGTTCCTTACCTGGCCTTTGAAGTAATGAGTTGTCACTTCAATCAGCTTTAATCATGTAAGCTACAGCGCCCATAACTCTGGTTGAGCATCACAGAACACATGTAATGGGTAATTGTTTCCTTCTTGACCTATTTGTCTGGGTAATTTAATTTGATGAAGTTGTTAAATCCTTGGTTATTTAATCCCATCTTGACTCATTTCTAGAGGCCAAGTTCTCATCCCATCCAATTTGAGTTTCCATGCATCTATCACTGAATATGCATTTTACCTTTTATGTAATTGGTGAGAAGAGTCATAGAGGATCAAACAAAGGTGATACCTTCTGACAGTAAACTCACGTTTAGTGAGGTCGTACTGCATGATTTATTGTTCTATCCTTTTGAGACTCTCAACGTATCTTCATGTGTGTTCCAATTAAGTCCCAGCATTTTGTTTGCAATCAGGAATTTCAGTTTTCAGGGAATCTTTGATAAAGTTCCATTAATTGCTTTGAATTTGAATTCCTACATACATAGCAGGCATATTTGCTCTTTCATCTCCTTGTTAGCTTCTGTGTATAAGGATTGCAAATCCTCCTCTTTATTCACACTACCTTGAAGATTGTCCAATAGAAACTTTTCTTTAAGATTTCTTTGATGGGACTTTCAGATTTCTTCATAATGTGTATTTCAGAGTACTTCTAGTAAGAATGGTGAGGATGTCTGACACCAATTAATACTGATTAGAAACGATAAGTTTCACAGGACTTGAGGATCATGTGGATTTTCGGCCAAAAGATTCGAGTATAATCTCTATCTATTTCTTGTAATAGTCACTTCTCTTAAGAAAGCTTTGGAAATATCAGACCGTGGAGGCATATGGGTTTGTGCGAAAATTTCACCAAGCACGTCTCCAGCTTCTCAGGTTTGTGAGGGTCGGTCATCAACAGTCATTAAGACTTGCTACATCTTTATTGGCACTAGCGCTGCAGTTATAACAAGTAGTGGAGTGGTTTCAGAATCTTTTCCGACTCCATGGGGCGGGAGATAAGAGTTTTGTCTTCAACTTATCTTCGACTATTTCCTCATTGATATTTATTTCCAACTCTGTTCTGTATGATATTATCATAGAAGTCAGTAACTCTGGATTTTACTGTGCCTCATGTATTTGTGCTTTCATCTGTCCGAAAGCATGCGATAATGCTAGGCAGATGTGGTGGATTTATTTTCAATGGTAACCTAACCCAAGAATGTCCATCTTTATATTTGGACAGTGTCCAATTATTGGTTTTAAGTCTCTGAGGACTCTTGTGGGCTTGTTTATTTACATCATTCACCTATCGCTAATCTAATCCACAACTTTATCAACTCAGGTTCATTGCATTCTTCAGTAATGATAATATTTTGCTGTAGAGTACATAATCAGCGGTTATTTTCGTAACTAGTACAGTTTCCACACCTGAATCAATAATCAGCTTCTTTCCACTTGAGAGGGAATGGGGACCACATATCATGTGGCCTCTGCTGTTTTCAGCAAGTGAACATCATGTTTACATTCTATATTTTGAACAAAACAGTTATAATAATCACTTCATTGATTAATTCAATGGAACATAATTGTGTCCGTCTGTATGTCAGGGACAGGCTAACTTGACTTAGCTGCTTTCAGTGTGATGCAACTGTTTCTTTTTATCCCTGGATCTGCACAGACTTAGCAAATCATCTTCTACCACAGCTTCTAATGTCTTTTTCCTTTTCTAGACCAACAGCCAATGATTTTGGCAAGGTCATATGTATGTTTCCAGAAATTATGGAGAAAACCAGCTATATCTAAATGTATTTTGGAATAGGGTTGTTTATTCAGTTTCTGACAACATGTTCTTTCTTATGAAGGACCTTTGTGCGCCTTGATCCAAAGAGTCGTTTAGCACAGTGGTTTTTTGTAATTTATTAAGTATAACTCAACTCGAGCTTCGTGGAGAGCAGTTGCCTTTAAACTTTTATCTCACATTAATGCTGTTGCTTGTTGACTTCCTGATTCTGTGGAAGGCTGCTGCTGTTCAGCACAAAAGTATTTTTTGGATAATGCTGGTATGATGCATCCCTTGCATTTATAACACTTCTTCAGTGAGAATTTCCTCCCTTGTGTTCCACCTAAACACTTGATGACATCTTTTCAGCTGATGAACACGTTGTTTACGTGCCTCCATGATGTGTTTGACTTCAATACTGTGCCAATGTGTTCCCATCCACAAAGTACACATTTTGGAGTACGTTTATGTATGGACAGTCCTGTTTACTGTCTGTTGTATTACAGCTTGATAATGCTAATATGGGATTTCCATTCTGTGGGTTTAGTGGAGTAGGTATACTCTTCTTATACTGAGTTGAAGGTTTTTGCTTATCACTGGATTTGTGGATTTTTCATCATGGTCTCGTTGCTTCGCATGCATGAAACTATTGTCTTGTAAACCATTGCTAATTTCTTCACAAGTGAAATAGCGTTTATTGAACATTATATTTAATCGATTCATAAGTTTGTGGTGACTGCTTATCCTGTACAATACCAATTGATAACCAATCACATTGGCCTATAGGTTCATATTTAGCACCTAGAGACCTGACACTAGTGTCTAATGTAATTCTAATGCCTGTAAGTCTGAAAAACAATGTTTGGGTGGCTTCAAGCTTGATATTAAGGACTGCAATGTCTAACTCTGGCCTTGTTCAGCATCGAAGTAATTGTCTGTTAAGACACGGTAAGGATATTTGATAATTGCCTTATGACCACCGGAAATGACTTATCAGTTCATAGGGTTCTACCTTCACAAGGTCATTTAACGGTTATTTGAACTTGGCAATCTAATCTATTGTCAGTTCGTGAACTTTACTAATGGATTGAAAACCACTAATGAATTCTTCATACTTATGACCTGGGTAAATTGGTTAATGGACAATTGTAGGTAAGCTAGGTAATGGGACACTTGTTGTTGTTACAGGTGTAACAGGGTGGTTGCCCACTAGTTACAGTGGTCTCTGTGACCAGAGTTTTGCGGCAGATAGCCTGTATCCTGATCCACCTTAATTGTTGATCACTAAAAGTATCCAAACCATTTTTAATTTCATCCTCAGATGGATCTGATTCAAGAATATTTAGTTTTCATAATTTGTATAGTCTAGAATTAATTATTTCCAGACGTTGTGTAAATAATTTCAAACTTGACCTCAAGATCATCAAATTATATGTTTGTATCTTGAGTTATTTCCTAGACTGACTGAATTAAATTTTCTAAATTGTGTAATTTAGTCTGTAAAGACTGAAACTGAGTTTTCAAAACAAGCATTTTAATGGGTATACTGAAAATTCGTAGCACCACACTTAGAGTGTTTAAAAAAGAGTACATGTACTGCTATATTTACAGCTGAGTTCTTTGTTATGCTTAAGTCAGGCAATAATCGAGTCAACACTACTGACCCACTAAGCTTAACTCAGGGTCAATGACATGAAGGGTACAGGGTAATGTGTTGGTGTTTATGGATTTGTTTGCTTGTGTCAGACCTGACAGGATAATTAATCGTAAATAAATATCGTTATACACTTCATTCACTCTAACACTTTAATGTCACTGTATAACTGTAATCAACGGTGAATATACTTACACATATATAATTTCACTGTTAATATATATTTGAAAGCTTACACTTTATATATAGAAGTTCCTTTAAATAAACAGGTAGACTATACGAAACAAAACTTTAACACAATCTTGCTCTCTTATTTTTGGCTTATACATATAAACAATGTGTATATATATACACTCAGAAAATCACATCAACTTGGGTTGTCTTAATTCAGCAATTCTCGAGTTTGGAGCAGTGGGTGCAGGTGTGGGTGAGTATACCAGCTCCCGTTTTCTTGTTGGGTTGCCGCTGGCGGTGAGCGCACAGTTTTCTTTTGGGTGAACGCTGGGTGAGCGACCTGTTTCTTTTGGCTGCCCATTCTCTGTGATTGAGTCTGGAGGGACTCATTTATACTGTTTTATATTGTAAAAACAATAGTTTTTTACAGCTTTTTCGAAGGACCTTGGCTCATTGGTTTTGTGTACACTCGTAGTTCAAACTTATTTGGACCACGGTGTGGTCTGTATCCGGTTTGAGCACGAACAACTCTGTTGAGAATTTTGGCTTTACCTGCTGTGTTTATCTATAACTATATATAATGAACTCTTAGCTGGATAAATGACAGCAATTCGTCTACACAGCCGACCCCATGCAGACGAAGTCTAGATAGCTGTCGAAAACCATCACAAACAGTGGGCTGTCAAGCAGTTACAATTTGTAAGTTTAAATTACCCAATAGGGGGTGTTATGTCAGGCTTATTTTCGATTCGCATTGATGGGCTGACGAAAATAACTACTTGTTTGGACTTCAAAAGTCCACACCTTAACTGCCGAGTATAGGTTGATTTACAAAACTCCTTGTGACTCAAGAATTGCGCAATCCCCGAATCTACAAGAAATTGTAAAGCAATACCTTGCTCTTTGTAACGTGAGCTATGGTGTTCTCACACCTTCGACAGTATCGGTGACTGATCCCTTGTGATTCATCTGTGTCTCTCATATTCAATATGTGTCCCCTTGTTGCTGTGTGTCCCATCTCTGGGAACATCTGTCTTTGTTCACCCTGGTCAATTCCTATCAGTATTTGTTATGTCGTTTCATGTCCCCCCCTTCTCTCCTGTTATCAGTGTAGTCTTGTTTATTTCCCTTAACACTCTCCTCGTATGGAAATACCTCTTACTCTGGAACTAGTCTTGTTGCAACATTTGCACCTTCTCTAGTTTATTTACATGTGCTTGGCTAAAGGTGTGCTTCCAAACTTGGTGCAGCATACTCCCAATATTGGCCTAACGTTACACGGTGTAAGGGTCATGAGCGATTCCTTATTAAGGTGTCGGTATGCTGTTATGTAGTTTGCTAGGCGCCCTATATGCTGCACAGTTATTTTGGTTGATGTGCGCTTCATGGAGATGTGCATGGTGTCTATACTCACCCCAAGATTCTTTTTCTTGAAGTGAGGTTTGTAGTCTTGGCCCCCCCTAGGCTGTAACTCCATCTTGCGGTCTTCTTTACCCTTCCCCAATCTTAATGAATTTGCACTTGGTGGGGTTGAACTCCATCAGCCAATTGCTGACCTGGTCTGCAAAGGCCTGTTCCAGATCCTTTGTGTTCTGCTGAGTCTTCGATTCGAATATGAATTCTTCTCATCATCTCACGTCTCTGCAAACAGGAACACTTCAGAGTCTATTTCCCTTGTCATGTCGTTCACAAATACCAGAAACCAGCGATGGTTCCTCCTAGGACTGACCCCTGTGGGACCACGCTGCCGGTCACAGGTGCTCACTCTGACACCTCGCCACGTACCAAGACTCGCTGCTGTCCTTCCTGACAATAGTATTCCCTGACCCATTGTAGCGCCTTCCCTGTTATCCCTGCTTGGTCCTCCGTTTTTGCACCAATCTATTGAGTGGAACTGTGTCAAAAGCCTTCTTGCTGTCAAGAAAATGGCAATCCACCCACACCTCCTCTATCTCTTGTCTTACTGCTGTCACACATGTCATAGAACTCCCGTAGGTTTGTGATAATGGGATTTCATGTCCCTGAAATAACCATGTTGGATGCTGTTGTTGTGTGATGTCACACTATTTATATTTTCACTAATGACTTCATTACAGTTGTGACTGCTGTAGATGTGTGAACTGCCGCTTACCTTATAATTTGTTGATGATTGTAACCATTACTTTGTACCTTGCTTCAGCTTTCATAACTTAGGGGTCCAGTTCATGGAACCCATTTTCGTACCTCGGTAATGTTGTTGGTTCAGTTCCTGGACTCCATTATGTACCTCTGTAATCCCTGTGATTATTACCACTGGATGAGGGTAGCGTTAAATAATAAAGATATTAAACTAATTAATTAACGATACGAAAATATATTACCATGGTGGATAATGTAATATGAAAGAACAATGAATTACATGTGAATTCCATTATTGAAAGAGAACGAATGCGCTCATTGTCACATTATCTACCATACATCCAACAAGGTTCTCGATGGTTTCTATAAGGGTTCAGAAAGTTCTTCATACATTCCTAATTATTACCTTCTAATATTGTTAATAACAATATTTTGACTATTATTTATTCATGAATCTTCAGTATCTCCGATTATTCTTCCTGACGTGAAATTCGGATTATTGATGAATTTTCAGTTATTTCTTACCTGTTGCTCACCGCAACTAACTCTCTGACTCGTAATTATCTAATAGTTAGTTTCCGGTCACCTTGCTGTTAATAAATGACTGCGGTCACCTATCTTGGTGTACCTGTACTGTACTGTACCTGTTCCCTGTACCTGTCCCTGTACTGTACTGTTACGTGTACCTGTCCCTGTACCTGTTCCTGTAACCTGTACCTGTACATGTACTGTACCTGTTCCTCTTGTACCTGTCCCTTACCTGTACCTGTAACTGTAACTGGACCTGTATACATGTACTGGACCGGTCCCTGTACCTGTACACTGTACCTGTACATGTAAAAAAAAACCCCCCCCCCCTGTACCTGTACATGTACCTGTACGGTAACCATAAGCACCTGGACTTAAATAGGCCTAAATACTATTGGTTATACGTCTAAAGTAATGAAGGCCTATTTAAGTACAGTCACATAAAACATGGAGTGCTTAAAAAAAATCGCAGGATTGTTCATAGCGTGGAGTTAAAAAATAGGAAGTGCATCTGCTGGTCCTCAGCAGACGGAGGATAGAGCCTCCACGCATGTTTACACTGAATGTCTCCATAGGATCAGTTTTTGACATGAATTACTTATAAAAATCACATTTCTACCCACTATTTTTCCCACTTGTTACGGCACATATTCTCCTTAACTTCTCTTTATAAGTTTTCTTAATTCTCGTCCTGGAGAAGCTGAAACACTTTCCTACCTTCTGTATTACTTTTAACTTAACACAAAAACTTGAAGTTACTCTAGGTAATCTATGGCAAGAAAACAGTAATGCTGCATTAATACTTTTCACATATTGAAGATTTAAAAAAGACATGTTGAGTGGGGAAATTGGAAAAGATATTTAAAAAAGTGGAATTGTTGATAATTAATGAACTGACAATGTCGTATGACAAGTAATTGTAAACTTTTTTAATGCAAGGTTGTGTAAATACGTTCACTGTTCACTAATATAAAGAGGCAGTAACACCGTCCTTACCAGCCACTGTAGGTAAAAAGTGTATGATAAAACGCTGTGGCTATTAAGGCCGGATGCCAGTTTGTGGCGGCCATGACGTCATCATAGTTGTGTGTGCGTCCCCACGCCAGATAGTAGATGCCGAGCACAATGATCATGATGAGAGACAATACCTTGGTGAGTGAGAGTATGTTCTGCACTCTGGTAGCCCATTTGACCTTCCTCGAGTTGACCCACACTAACGTAACTGTGGAGACACAAGGAAGGTAGACAAGTTATACACGATCACAGCCATTAGCAACATGATTCTTAAACTAGCAGACTGATTAAAAAAAAGAATATTAGAATTTTGAATGCTATTAGCAAGCTTCTTAAATATATCATTGCAAATGGGTATTATTCTTTAAGTGTAGAAGAATACTAATGTAATAACTATCGTCAAAAGACGAGATATCTCCCTTCCATCTGAAATTTCAGTTCGTCTCTCATATAATTACTCTCTTGATTTAAAGCCTCTCTCTCTTTTCATAATAAAATGATTTTCTTTTCTCTTTAACCAGCTTCTTCACTGAAAACTCCTGCACTTTGTCTTCCTTATATTTTTTACTGTTAGAACCATAACTTGCTTGTAGCCTAAATAATGTAATTCCTATTTTTCTTCCACTGCGATACTTCAGGTGTTAATTCCTCTCCTGTTCCTTCTGCTTTTTGCTGCTCCATTTCTGACAGAATCAGTGAAAACAAAAAGTGTTCTCCAAGCTGGGCAAAATGTTTCACAGACGACGTTTTCTTCCATCGAACTTAATGTGCAGGATCCTTAACATGAGTCTTAGTGCTTTTGTTTCCGCTGATGTTTGCATTTTCTAGTATATTGGTAATAGTCAAGAATTGATCGAAATATAGTCTAGTTTTCATCTCCACTTTGTGGATCAGCAGTGAATTTTTCTAATAATGTCACTGAATCCAACATTGGATAACTTTGAGAGTGGATTGGACAAATACCCGAGCATGAATGGTTGGGTTTAAGTTGATCTTACCTAACATGGACCAAAAGTCCTGCTGTCATCTAAGTTTTGCATATGAACTTCCCATACAGACTCTTTCATATCACGAAAATCTGTATGCGTACGCATATGTTGTTCTTACAGATGTATTTGTTGGGTTTAGACCCAGATTCTCTTCCTATCTCCTCGACCACTTTGATCAGCACTGATATCTGGCCTTTTAATCTTTATCATATACACTGTTGATGTTGTACATTAAATGTGTCTACACTCTTACCTCATCCAAGTTATTCCTCTAGTAAACCATTATGATCTTAAAGAATTCCATTCAAACATTGGTTCATCTGCATGTCAGGAGAATTGATAGGGAACAGTGTAGTAAAGAAAGCGAATGCCAGGCTGAAGTTCCTGTATAGACAAGCACAGTGTCTACCTACTGAGGTTCGCAGGACCCTATGTCTAGCCCTTATACAATGCCATATGGATTACGCTTGCTCTTCTTGGTACTCTGCCTTGACAAAAAAACTGAAAGATAGACTGCAAATCACCCAGAACAAAATCGTAAGATTCATCCTGGGGCTGGGACCAAGAGAACATGTAGGCCAGGATGAATTACAGCAGTTGGATATGCCGAATGTTGAAGAAGAGTAAAACAATGAAGCTAAATCATGTTTTTTAAAATTGCTCACAAAAAGTCCCCGAATATCTTGTGTCAATTTTGTCAAGGTTGGGGAACCCAAAACAACATAGATAGGGGGAGGAGCCAAATTTTTTACTCACGTCAGTGGCCAGAAAACACCTTTATTGTCAGAATAAAGGAATGGAACGACTACCCACAAAGTCAAAGGCAGCATGCTTGAACCCGTTAAAAGACTGCCCAAAAATGTCTGATGAATAAGCAAAAGAAAGGGGGGGATGTTTTCTATTTTTTAGCTAAAATAGTGTAAAAATTTTCCTTACCCCAGTAATGGGCCCCCGTATTGTAGTATCGTATGACCTTGGGAGAGAAGTCTTAATGACCCCCGTATTTAGATAGTTTAATGACCCTCGTGTAGTAGATTCTTTTTTGTATGATAATAAAATGTTTTTCATTATAGAAAAATAAGAAAATATTATAACCTTTTATTATAAAAATAAGGTAAAAGGACCCATGGAAATAATCACTCGTCTACTTTTTTGGGTTATCCCCGGTTTTTAACATATGCTGCTAGTAGATAATTCTATGAAGTTTTGTTATACTGAATAAATTTATTAATTAATTTTTCCAGCTTCCCTATGTAATCCCCTTTACCCCGGTCCCCCCTTTTTTCAAAAATCTCTATTCGCCCCTAATCCCCCATAAGATTTTTTAATTATAATAAGTATTTAATTCTTCTTTGTCCCAAAGCGTTTGGCTGTTTTTCATTTTATCACAGAGTAAACTCGATGTTCTGGGGCAAAAACTTGTGTAAGTCTTAGAACATATTTGGACTTCACAAGCCATTTTTTATATAAGAGTTTAGACCTAATTTATTGAATTAGGCCATTGATGAGGGTTTTGATGTCAGTGTGGTTGAAATTTAACCAAAA
>NC_069439.1:37774262-37799561 GCF_026875155.1 Cherax quadricarinatus | reverse complement strand
AAGAAATTTTATAAAAAGTTCTACAATTTATATAACGTTCTACAAGGTTCTATATAACGTTCTACAAGGTTCTATATAACGTTCTACAAGGTTCTATATAACGTTCTACAAGGTTCTATATAACGTTCAGAAGATATACATCTCTAGTATTCCGTATATTCTTTCTGACGTAAAATCCTGACTATTCATAATTCTCGTTATTTCTTACCAGTTCCTCACCGCTTAACTCTCTTGACTTGTAATCACCTAAAGTTAGTTTCAGTCAGCATATTATAATAACTGATCGCAGTCACCTAACTTCGTGTACCTGTACCTGTACGCTGCCCATAACCAACTGTATATAAATAGGCCTACTACTATTGCTTTTTTAATTAAAGGTAATAAGGCAATTTAGGTACAGCTGTATAAACATGATTGCTCTACGAAATCACAAGATTGTTGTTAGGGGAGTACATATAGGGAGCGCATCTGTCTGGTGCTCAGCAGACGGAGGATCGAGCCTACACGGTATAGGACTGGACAACACATACTAAAGATTTAAAAAAGTCATGTTAAGTAAAGAAATTAGGAAACGTATTTAAAACAGTAGAGTCATTGATATTTAAAAGAAATTATTTGAAAATGTCTTATGCCAAGTAATTGTAAACTTTTAATACAAGGCTGAGTGTGTAAATACGTTCACTGTTCACTAATACAAAGAGGCAGTAACACCGTCCTTACCAGCCACTGTAGGTAAAAAGTGTATGATAAAACGCTGTGGCTATGAAGGCCGGATGCCAGTTTGTGGCGTCCATGACGTCATCATAGTTGTGTGTGCGTCCCCACGCCAGACAGTAGATGCCGAGCACAATGATCATGATGAGAGACAATACCTTGGTGAGTGAGAGTATGTTCTGCACTCTGGTAGCCCATTTGACCTTCCTCGAGTTGACCCACACTAACGTAACTGAGGAGACACAAGGAAGGTAGACAAGTTATACACGATCACAGTCATTAGCAACGTGGTTATTAAACTAGTAGACTGATTAATGGAAATTAAATCGAGGACTAAACAAAAAGAAAATTAGAATTTTGAATGCTATTAGCTAGTCTCTTAAATATATCACTGCAAATGAGTATCATTCTTTACATGTGGAAGAATTCCATTGTAATAACTAGCGCCAAAAGACGAGATTTCTCCCTTCATGACTCGCGAAATCGTAATGACACGATTGCAAACAAACCATACCACGGGCGGGGCTTGAACCCGCGCTCAGTGAGTCATAAAACTACTGACATATGCGTTAGCCACTGGGTCAGTGGTGCCTATGCTAACCTCCCTATGGTGTATAAATATACCTAGTTGGATGACTCTTATTGTAGCAAGCTGGTCCAGTGGCTAAAGAGTCAGTCTGGTGTTTTAGAGAGTCTCTAACCGCGGGTTCAAGCCCCGCCTGTCCATATGAAATTTCAGTTAGTCTCTCATTTAATTACCCTCTTGATTCAAAATCTCTCTCTCTCTCACTCTCTCTCACTCTCTCTCTCTCTCTCTCTCTCTCTCTCTCTCTCTCTTTCTCTCTCTCTCTCTCTCTCTCTCTCTCTCTCTCTCTCTCTCTCTCTCTCTCTCTCTCTCTCTCTCTCTCTCCCCTCTCTCTCTCTCTCTCTCTCTCTCTCTCTCTCTCTCTTTTTTTTTTTTTTTTTTTTTTACACAGGGTTTGACAAGGTTAAGGATCCCTTGCTTTATTGACAAGCTATTTACAGGTTAAGGATTCCTAACTTTATTGCCAAGCTAAGAGCTGTTACCTACATCAGCTCATTTGAAAGCATTTTCATTGTTATGAGACATACAAGTAGGGAACAGGATGAAGCTGGAGCCATCTGTGGGCCAGCATTTTCATTTGATCAACTGACGTTATCGCGTTGACATCATTATGCTGTACGAATGTGTTCCATACTCGAGTCATCCTGGGTATATATGATTTCAGATGGAGTGATGTTCTGGAGAAGGGTACAGCCAGAGCGAAGTTGCTGCTTTCTGCCCGTCTTGTGGCATAAAAGCTGGTTTCTCGCTGTCCTCGAAGTGGATCCAAGTGTGGTACTTTGACAATATTGGCCTTGTACATAACAGTAAGACCACCCACATCCCTCCTGTGTTGAAGGCTCTACTGAAATGACAGATCTATCCAGGATGGGTCCAGGCGAGAGATGAGACGTCTTGCTCTGTTCTCTACTCTGTCAAGCAGTCGCAGATGAGAGGGGGTGCAGGCAAACCAAGAAAGTGGAGCATACTCAAGGTGTGAGCGTACTTGTGCCTCGTACAGAATCTTGCAACCCCTACTGTCAAGCAGATGCGAGATACGGCGAAGTGCTGTAAGCTTCCTGGCTGCCTTGTTTGCAAGATTTACAACATGGTTCTTCATGGTTAGTTTGGAGTCAATTTCCCCCCAAGGATATCAACTTCTTCTCCAGGTGCCAACACCCTCCCATTCATCCTTACTACTGCACTAGCATTACCATCATGGTGCCTAGAGACGATCATCATTTGCGTTTTCCCAGGTGCAAATGTTACTTGTCATCTATTTCCCCAAGCTGATATAGCTCGTAGCTGGTGATTGATGTAGCTTAGAGCAGCTGGCATTTCTTCTCTTGGATAAGTGAATGTCAGTGTACAGTCGTCTGCATATGCATGTGATTCTGGGATGAGATGATGAAGGTCGTTGACTACACAAATAACCCGCACATAAAAGACAGAAGCTTACGACGACGTTTCGGTCCGACTTGGACCATTGACAAAGTCACACTAACAGGGGAGGAGCAGGACGGCTATATATAGGCAGGAAGAGGTGGAGGTAGTAGTAGTGGTAGTAGTAGTAGTAGTAGTAGTAGTAGTACAAGAATTGTATATAATACCGACAGGATGAAATGACACACGCACAACACCCGGGCATCCTCACCGTAGACGTTTCGCCATCCAGCCAGCCACTGGATGGCGAAACGTCCACAACAAAGACAACCAGACGCCGCACATGTGTCTAATTTCATCAGTAGTTGTAGTAGAAGAAGAAGAGGTAGTGGTAGTGGAAAGTGGTAGAAGTGGGAAATAAGGAAGGACGAGCCAGTCAAATACAAAGGGAAGGGGGAGCACTGCAAGAGAGCTAGAAACCCACAGAGGGAGAGCAAGCGAAACCGAGGTGCGTGAAAGGGGAAGTGGTGAAATAAAATAAAGAAGGAACAGAAACACGAGACAGGAGAGAGAAAGACAACCCAGAGGAGAAAAGGAGAGAGGAAAGGGGAAGAGGAAGAAGAAAAAAGAAGAAGAAGAAAAAAAATGAGGAATCGGGTTTAAAAGTCACGGGTGTTTCTGAAGTTTGGAGAAATTTTACAATGTAGTGGGAGAGGAAGGCATCTACAGAGACGAAGCCAGGGCTAAGGTTCATACAAGGAATGTTGTGTATAAGAGAGGATTCAACTAAACGGCGACTGTTCGAGTTGGAAGTAGGGAAGACAGTTTTAGCAGAAGACCAGTCAATAGGAGGGCCTATGATCTCTGACGTGACAGAAAAGAGCATTGTTAGTGTCGGCAAGCCTAACACTATTTTGTGCTCCCTAAGTCTGTCAGAAAGAGAACGACCATTTCTCCAAAGTATTGAAGAGGACAGGAGGAGAAGAAATAGAGTAGACACCGGGAAAACATCTGTAGAGGAGGAGAGGTATGAACGAGATTAGTGCGAAGAGTGTTAGTCTGGCGGAAGGTAAGCTTGATGTCTAAGGGACGGAGAGAATTTTTTGAGATTAGAAAGACCGGAAATGTAGGGAAGGCAGAGGATAGAAAAGTTCCCATGAGTAGAGAGTTTGGGGAGAGAAGAATTGCGTTAGCACGTGAGAGGGCGAGTCTAGAAATGGGAAGGGGGAGCCAAGACGGGAGAACGAATTATAAAGAGTGGAAATTTCTGCTGGAAGGAACTGAGGATCACAGATGCGGAGGGCACGGAGAAAGAGGGAGATAAGAACACTTTTCTTGACCCGGGGAAGCATGATAGGAAAAATAGTGAATGTACATGCCACTGTGCATAGGTTTACGGTAAACGGAAAAGGAAAAACCTGTATCTAGCGGTGGACATGGACATCAAGGAAAGGAAGTAAGGAATTAGATTCCCATTCAGCTTTAAACTTAATGGGAAAGGGGCAAGATTGTTAAGAGCTTCAAGAAAAGGGTGGAAGAGACTGGAGTCATGAGGCCACAGAGCAAAGATGTCATCCACATAGCGGAGCCAGAGTGAAGGTTGCACATCGAGGGTAGGAAGAAGAACAGTCTCGAAGTATTCCATGTAAAGATTAGCAAGGACAGGAGAGAGGGGAGCCCATAGCGACACCGAAGGTTTGGGAATAATATTTCCTTGGAAGGAAAAGGAGTTAGAGTCCCCACAGGCGGATCAGATCAAGAAAGACCCTCAGGGGGATAGGGAGATGAAGAAACCCTTCATGGGCCTTCTCTCTAAGGAAATCAAGGACATCATCAAGAGGGACATTGGTGAAGAGGAACTCAACGTCAAGACTAAGCATCTTACAGGTTGGGAGAGAGCGAACCCGTTCAATGAAGTCTTGAGAGTGACGGAGGTGGGGAGGAGAAAAAGTACCAAGAAAGGGAGTGAGGGTTTTGGCCAGCCAAGAAGCAAGAGAATAAGAGACAGAACCTCTAGAGGATATGATAGGACGAAGAGGAATATCAGACTTAGGGAGCACAAAAATAGTGTTAGGCTTGCCGACACTAACAATGCTCTTTTCTGTCACGTCAGAGATCATAGCCATCCTATTGACTGGTCTTCTGCTAAAACTGTCTTCCCTACTTCCAACTCGAACAGTCGCCGTTTAGTTGAATCCTCTCTTATACACAACTTTCCTTGTATGAACCTTAGCCCTGGCTTCGTCTCTGTAGATGCCTTCCTCTCCCACTACATTGTAAAATGCTCCAAACTTCAGAACACCCGTGACTTAACCTGATTCCTCATTTTTTCTTCTTCTTCTTCTTTTTTTTCTTCCTCTTCCCCTTTCCTCTCTCCTTTTCTCCTCTGGGTTGTCTTTCTCTCTCCTGTCTCGTGTTTCTGTTCCTTCTTTATTTTATTTCACCACTTCCCCTTTAACGCACCTCGGTGCGCTTGCTCTCCCTCTGTGGGTTTCTAGCTCTCTTGCAGTGCTCCCCTTCCTTTGTATTTGACTGGCTCGTCTTCCTTATTTCCCACTTCTACCACTACCACTACCACTACCTCTTCTTCTTCTACTACAACTACTGATGAAAATATCTAGCCTAGACAGGACTCGCAGCAATGGTTTTAAGTTGGAAAAATTCAGATTCAGGTAGGATATAGTAAAGTACTGGTTTGGTAATAGAGTTGTGGATGAGTGGAACAAACTCCCAAGTACAGTTATAGAGGCCAGAACGTTGTGTAGCTTTAAAAATAGGTTGGATAAATACATGAGTGGATGTGGGTGGGTGTGAGTTAGACCTGATAGCTTGAGCTACCAGGTCGGTTGCCGTGTTCCTCCCTTAAGTCAGTGTGACCTGACCTGACTAGGTTGGGTGCATTGGCTTAAGCCGGTAGGAGACTTGGACCTGCCTCGCATGGGCCAGTAGGCCTTCTGCAGTGTTCCTTCGTTCTTATGTTCTTAAATTAGACACATGTGCGGCGTCTGGTTGTCTTTGTTGTGGACGTTTCGCCATCCAGTGGCTGGCGTGGATGGCGAAACGTCTACGGTGAGGATGCCGGGTGTTGTGCGTGTGTCATTTCATCCTGTCGGTATTATATACAATTCTTGTACTACTACTACTACTACTACTACTACCACTACTACTACCTCCACCTCTTCCTGCCTATATATAGCCGTCCTGCTCCTCCCCTGTTAGTGTGACTTTGTCAATGGTCCAAGTCGGACCGAAACGTCGTCGTAAGCTTCTGTCTTTTATGTGCGGGTTATTTGTGTATCGTTCCAGTCACGGTATTGTGCCTTTTTGTTATTTAGGTCGTTGAAGTAGACATTCCATAACAATGGTCCTAGCACGCTTCCTTGTGGAACACTTGCCCCAATAGGATGTCTTGCTGATTCCGTTCCATTGAGAACTACACTTAGAGATCTACCATGCAGGTAATCACTGAGAAGACATAGCGTAGAGCCTGCAATTCCCAGTGCATGAAGTTTTGCTAAGAGGCCCTGGTGCCACACCACGTCGAAAGCACCAGCAATGTCCAGTCCACACAGCTGACTTTGGATCATCCAGTGACTGGTGCCACTTAGTGGAGAGGTTAACAACAGATCAGCAGCAAGTCCTTTCTGAAGCCATATTGACTATCAAAAAGTATGAGGGGTAGTCAAAAAATCTGTCATTTGTCTTGAGATTATTGTCTCAAGGATCTTACAAGTGTTGACAAAATGGCCCACTTTGAACGTCCCCATATGCCACAGGCTTCCCTTGGGCAAGTTCCTGTATAGGGGTAGGTGCCTTATACCTTCGCCAGCTTCACTTAGCATGCAGCCTCCTGCAACGAAAGCCAAACCAAGGGCTGATCTTAGCTTCGTCACATATTGCGGTGAGGAATGTGTTCTTGTTGTAGTTTAAAGGATGTTCCATAAAGGGCCTTTCATTTGGGTTTTTCGACACCCCTTGGAGAACGCATTCCAATCGGGGTGGCGAGCTCAGAGCAATAGACTGGCCAATTACCTCTTTCCCATAGCCAGGTTGTGCGTGTGGACTCCTCACCTCGTTCTGTTGGGATCTTAAGTGTCGTAAAAACAGCCTTGTCGTCAGACGATCCAACGTAGCCAAGGGGTTGACAAGTGACTATACCTTCTGCCAGATCACTCACTACTGGGTCAAGGGAGGAGCCAGAGATGTGAGTAGGGAAATCAACAAAGTTTCTCTTATCAAATACTGCAAGAAGGTCATCAAAGTTCCTCTGTATAAGGTGTTGGTTGAGGTCACCAACAATTATTTGTTGACAGTTGTGTTATAGCAGAAGGGAGTCCATATTTTCCATTAGGAAGTTGATGGGGTCTGCGTGTTGCCACTGAGGTCTGTACATTGCACATGCTAGTACAGAGGTACTAGTGTTTAAGCAGAGCTTGAAGAACATCATTTCAAGATGAGTAGGGGTGGCAACATCAATATGCTGGGCATGAACACTTTTAGAGAAGCACACAGCAACACCTCCTCCTTGCCCTTGCCTGTCTCTTCTCATCCATGAGGTGTAGCCAGCAATTCTTGCAAAATTTTCTGGAGTCCTGTCATCCAAAAATGTTTCAACAACAGCTATCATGTCGGGACGTCGAGTGTTCACAAAACTATGTGTGAACTCTCCAACATTAGTAATGAAACATCTAATGTTGGCCGACAGGATGCTGATAGACTGGCTCATCATGATGTGGTCAGCTTGAGGTGGTGGGTGTGTAGGGCACGTAAGGTGCCTGCCCTTGAGAGAGGTAGGGTACTGAAGCAGCTGCAGGGATGTAGGTCTGTGGTCTTGTATAAGGCACAATACCACCTGCTGGGCTGAGATAGTAGTAGCTGAGTGGGTGACGTGTGAGTGTGTTCACCAATTCAGAGATCCTGCTGGTTTGTTCTGAGAACAGATCTCTAAACAGGTGGTCCTGTCTGTCAAGTTCCTTTTTTTTCCGACACTGGTCCTCTTGATGTCCCTTTCTTGTAGCAGTAATTGCACCTTCATCCAACAAGAAGACTTCCTAACACGATTAAGTCAGCGTGGGCCCCACTGTGCCTACACAGCAAGTTTTTCAAGACGTATCTTATGGGATTTTTTGAATCCTTGTCAATTAGAATATTTTAGAGATAATGCCACAGCCTTCTCTTCTCCTGTCTTGAGATCCTTACATGAGAAAGAGGCTTGTGTAACTGTTATTTCCCTCTCTGTAGAGTGGGAGTGAAGGATGGGGGGTTATGACTTACAAGAGCAGTGTAGTATTTCCCCACCAAAGAAGAGCCAAGTGTCCTCGGAATTCATTAACTGTACACTCGTTATGTGACAGTTTAAGTTATTAAGTTATATTATGAACGTCGTACAAGAACCAAGAACCCAGCCAAGTTAGGTGTGTTACTCTTGGTCCGAGGACACTCGGTAGTGTGGGAGCTTGCAAGCTAATTTCATCCTCATCCCTGTTTGGTACACTAGCCTACGAGCAGCATATATGCATTATCGTAACCACGGACGAGTGGTATTGGTTCTTGTTGGATTGGGTGGTCTTGTGGGTTAAGGTATCATGTTGTTCTGGCTCACAATGGCGGGTCAGTACAAGATGGGTTCGACTCCTTGTTATTGATCAACATCAACCTTCCGTGGTTACAATAATATATATATGCTGCTCGTAGGCTAGTATACCAAACAGGGATGAGAATGAAATTGACTTGCAAGCTCCTCCGACCACGAGCAACACACCTAGCTTGGCTGGGTGCTTGGTTCTTGTAGGGTTGGGTGGAACTGTGGGTTAAGGTGTTATGTGGTTCTGGCTCACAATGGCGGGCCAGTACAACATGGGTTCGAATCCCTGGCTAGGGCAGCGTTGTTTATATATATATATATTATATATATATATATATATATAAATATTATATATATATATAAAATATATATATATATATATAATATATATATAATATAATATAAATAATATATATATAATTTTTTTTTATTTTATTAATCACACTGGGCCCATTCCCCCCAAGGCAGCTACCTTTTAGTCCAAACCCACCTCAACAACCTTCCTCAGCCCTCTGGACAACATTTTTTGGTAATCCCGCACCTCCTCCTAACTTCCAGACTACGAATTCTCTGCATTATATTCACACCACACAATTGCCCTCAGACATGACATCTCCACTGCCTCCAGCCTTCTCCTCGCTGCAACATTCATCACCCATGCTTCACACCCATATAAGAGCGTTGGTAAAACTATACTCTCATACATTCCCCTCTTTGCCTCCAAGAACAAAGTTCTTTGTCTCCACAGACTCCTAAGTGCACAACTCACCCTTTTCCCCTCATCAATTCTATGATTCACCTCATCCTTCATAGACCCATCCGCTGACACGTCCACTCCCAAATATCTGAATACATTCACCTCCTCCATACTCTCTCCCTCCAATCTGATATCCAATCTTTCATCACCTAATATTTTTGTTATCCTCATAACCTTACTCTTTCCTGTATTCACTTTTAATTTTCTTCTTTTGCACACCCTACCAGATTCTATTTTAGTAAATGTCCACAGGAGAAGGGGTTACTAGCCCATTGCTCCCGGCATTTTAGTCGCCTCATACGACACGCATGGCTTACGGAGGAAAGATTCTTTTCCACTTCCCCATGGACAATAGAAGAAATAAAGAAGAACAAGAGCTATTTAGAAAAAGGAGAAAAACCTAGATGTATGTATATATATATATGCATGTGCATGTCTGTGAAGTGTGACCAAAGTGTAAGTTGGAGTAGCAAGATATCCCTGTTATCTAGCGTGTTTATGAGACAGAAAAAGACACCAGCAATCCTACCATCAAAGCAAAACAGTTACAGGTTTCTGTTTCACAGTCATCTGGCAGGACGGTAGTACTTCCCTGGGTGGTTGCTGTCTACTAACCTACTACATATATATTATATATATATAAATATATATATATATATATATATATATATATTTTATATATACATATATTATATATATATATATATATATTATATATATATATATATATATATATATATATATATATACATATATATATATATATATATATATATATATATATATATATATATATTTTATATATATATATATATATATATGCAAATCAACCACTCTGAAAGAATAGAGAAATTCCAAGCGCTTTCGTGACTACTCACATTATCAAGGAACTATAGTTCCTTGATAATGTGAGTAGTCACGAAAGCGCTTGGAATTTCTCTATTCTTCAGAGTGGTTGTTTTGCATATTCTGAAATCACCTGTTTACTGTGATCTTATTGCTATATATATATATATATATAAATATATATATATATATATATATATATATATATATATATATATATATATATATATATATATATATATATATATATATATATATATATATATATTATATATATATATATATATATATATGTATATATATATATATATACATATATATATATATATATATATATATATATATATATATATATATATATATATATATATATATATTGAAACAAGTCACTCTGATTTCTTTTAGTTATCGTGGGTTCTTTACTCATATGTTGTTATATATGATAATCTATGTAGCTGTATTTGTGTATACCTGAATAAACTTATGAGTGAGAAAGGTTAGATCTGAGAAAAACCTACCCAGGCTTGCTACACTGACACTCAATTATTACATTATTGCTTCTACTAGTCGGCTCCGCCTCTTCTGTCGACTTTAAGATTTTCTCCGCCTCACCTGTGCCAGTATTTAAGTCTCCATTGTGATTGTTCGAGACTATGGTGCAAAGCTTTCCTCTGGGCTGAGGATTTTACCACCTCTAAACTACTTCCTCGAGAGTGATAGACTGATTATATAGCTTCTTTGTCTCCACTGCTTCTGCTTCTTCTCTATTCGACTGAAGAAGCCTACTGTGCAGGTGAAACGTTTTGGAACAAAGATATCTACTGTTGCACAAGTGTCTTAATTATCTGCGGAGGTATTTTGAAAAGCCTAGCTAACGGTTTACTAAATTTCTACTTTCAATTTAAAACTCATTTAGTTTTAGAATGTAATAATGGCACTAGCAACATTTATGTTTTAGGCGACGATACACACTTCTTACACGTCCTTCACTCACCAATGAGAAGAATCCCCACGATCCTGAGAGTGGACTGCGGAGGATCCTGACAGTCCGGAAGGAAGGGCTTTAGGATGTAGTTAGCAAAGGTTAGCGCCCCGATTGCTCTGTTGCTTGGCACACTGATCATAATTGTCTGCCACAGGTAGAGGAATGCAGGTATGGGACCAAACGCCTCTTGTAAGTAAATGTATCTTCCTCCACTCTCCTGAATCATCAAGCCTGAGGGTGAAAGTGCACAATGTCAGGTCAGATATTACCAAGATGGAGAAAGAATTTTTTTGAAGTGAATGGTGAAGTATTTCATGAGGGAATACTTGAGGGAGAGAGGTAGAGGATTTTGGTGGTGGAGAGTAGTTAGTTATAATGGGAATTCAATTTAAGAATGTTGGTCGAAGGGTTTCAAAGGATGCAGATACATGACTGTCTATAATAATTCAAAGGACGTTGGTATATGAGTGTTTATATTGAATCAAAGGGCATTGGTATATGACTAGCTGTCAATACTGAATCAATGAACGTTAGTACATGACTAGCCATCTATACTGATTCGATGGATACATGTACATGACTGTATCGATATCAGAAAAATGGATGATATGATTATTGTATATATTGTTTTTTCATGTTTTTAGTTACCCTCTAACACAAAAATTTCATGTTTAATATTATTATTTGATTTATATTATTATTTATATTATTTATATTATAGGTAGGATGTGACAACTAAACCTCTCATTGTGTTCGTTGAAGGAAAGCTTTCAGGAAATACTGCAAACTACCTGTCTGCTTGTTTCATAGTTGGTGACAGGGGTGAGCTGGTACAAGTCACCCTATGATGTATCTGTTCAGTCTCACTAATCCTTGTGCAGGAAACGTCTCTATTCTCCTATCAAAAAAAAAAAAAAGAGAGAATTGCACTCTGTTCATAGAGCATTATTTAGACTCCGTGATATATTAAGTTTTCATAGGCTGAGTGTGTCGTAGGACGCTGTATTTCTGGTCTGACTTCAATTTTCAACCTACATTGTTTTGGTATCTAGTCACTGTCATAACCAGCAAACTGGAATTGCTAAACTCAGTTTCAGTAATAGGGAGTTTAGCATATCGGGGACAACTTGCTGATGGTGCTCCACTTAATCATTTTTGGTCTCCTTGTTAATTGTCTGATGCTGTGCTGTTCACTGCTGTTTCGAGCATTACTGCTGCTTGGCGAACGATTCATCATATTGTCCAAGCAAGCTGTTTGATTGCTTAAATGGTCCAGAAGTTAGCTTATCTAGGGACTTGTTGTTGTCAGCACATTCTAAGTCGAGTCAATCCAAGCACATAACACTTACAAATGCATCAACTTATGAATCTATATCACTCTTTTACTTGTTATTATTGTGGAAAATTGCATTTATCTGAATATAACTCATTATGTACATAACAGTAAATGATAACAAAGATAATTATTATTTATCAATGTTACATAGACAAGTAGGAATGTGGGACACCTAGGTCACAAAAAATGTCCCCCTTCGATACCTACCACTGTCATATCCACAAGTTGCTCTGGACCTATTAATTAAATGAAATATACATACACCAGGAATACTGGTAAATATATAAATTTGTGGACTGTATATTAAAAATAATAAATGGTTATATATATATATATATATATATATATATATATATATATATATATATATATATATATATATATATATATATATAATATATATATATATATATATATTATATATATATATATACACACAATTACATAACAGAAGGAGAATATCTTAATATCACTCACCAATTTGACTGGAGATTAATGTGTATCATACTCAGAAAACCTCACTCTAACTAAATCTATGAAAACACTGGCCAGAATTATACACAAATCTAGAGAGCTGTCTTGTCCAGTCGTCTGAAATCTTAAGTTATGCAGGAATGCATGTCCAACAATTTCGCCTCCTATTTGAGAGGTATCAGCCTAATTTTAACCTCTAGAGCACAAAAATTCCTTCCCATTACAGTAACGTTGTATCCAATTCAAAACCAAGATGGCGAGTCTCGTCTGCGCAGACGCAGGCTTTCCGTTTTCTATGACATAAATATTATTAAATACAGCGTGGCCATCTATTTACATATAAATACTGAATTTCTGGAAAATATATACAGTATTTTCCACAATTATACCTCATCATAGCATAGTACCTGATGGTAAATATTCATAAGCGAATTATAGTGTAGTGGAAAATGGCCAATGTACTCTCTATTTTTTAAATCAGGGGACAAGTCGTTACCATCAAATTACCGCCCAGTAAGCCTGACCTTAATTGTAGGCAATTACTCAAGTGTTGACCTGTACATTATTCACCAGTGGTGACCTGTACCTTGCTTTGTCAAGACGTGATTAGTGTGCTCGCCGATCGTAGCTACCTGAGATTGTGGTGATGCCTTCTCTCGATTATGAGCAGCTATATCTCCAGCCTAAGGCAAAGTTAACGGAAGCAAGAAGAGAAATTCAGCGACTAAAGGGTATGTGCAAGGATTATCCCTGGAACAACATCGTCGAAGATTGGACCAACGAATGGATGCTAGTTGGAACTGAAGGGACGAAGCTGAAGTTCAAGAAGGTCCAGGAGACTGCTATGAAAATCAGCAACTCCTTTTCCTTGTTAGCAGACGAATGTGAATCGACCATCCAAGACCTTCCACCATAGACAGTTCCAATATGGAACAATGTTAACGATCCAGCAAAGCCAGCCAGTGGACATATCCCAGCAAAGGCCATTTCTACATAGATCATAGAGAATGTCATGAACACTGCTAGTCAAGGTAAGAGCATCGTTTTAGTTGGGGATACTCAGATGAAGTTTATGGATAGTGCTTTTTCTCTTAGAGATAGAAAGAGGAGGCTGAGAGTTAGTTTTCCAGGGGCTGGGATGGAGGATATTGTTAGCCATCTGGACGACATCATGAGAGGTTACGGGAGCAATCTTATTTTTTGTATCAGTGCTGGAAGCAACGATGTTGGCAGACATAGATTACATAATTAGGAAGAAGGGTGGGAATCTTGTGATATGTAGCATTTTGCCAAGGAGAGGAATTGGAAACGAATGGTTGTCCACGGCAAATAATGTCAATTGTTGGCTGGACAAACACTGTAAGGAAAATGCAGTAACATTCATAAACAACTGGCACCTCTTCTATGGCAGAAATGATATGAATGCCAGGGATGAGGCTCACATATCTACGTCTGGAGTGGGGGTACTGGCCAATGGGGTGGTGGGATCTATTAAAGCTTTAAATTGGACATAGTTAGCAGAATGGGTTTTTGTGGGAAATCAATGAAGTCTCAGTGTAGCGATAGCGTGAGTTTTCGGGAAATTAGTTATAGACAGGATAAGGTAGCGTTAGTGGTGAATATTGGAAAGCCAGTGACACTAAGTGACAAAGGCAATACTAGGATAGTGGAGGAACAGAAATGAGCAATAAGGTAAAAGGGAAGGAAGGGTCTCTAAATTTATATTATACAAATAGTCGTAATGCTAGAAATAAGATGGACGAGTTGAGATTAGTTGCGAGTGCTGGCAACATTGACATATTTGCCATAACTGAGACGTGGTTTAATATGAAAAATAGAGATATGCCTACTGAATATCACATTCAGCGTTCTAAATTGTTCCATGTAGATTTATACATCGGAAATGGGGGTGGGGTGTCAATATGTCCGAGATCACTTGAATTGATGCATAAAAACTGGTAAAAGTCTGAAATAACACATACAGAGTCTGTCGGGGTACAATTTTCAGAGACGCATGAAAAATGAATTTTAGGCGTGATGTACCGTCCCCCTAACTTGGTTAGGGACCAAGGGAGACTACTGTGGGAGGAAATTGTTAATGCCACAAGGTACGATAACATAATAATTCTAGGAGACTTTACCTTTAGTCAAATTGATTGGAATTTCTTGACTGGGAATTTAGAATCTAACGATTTCTTAGAGGAAGTTCAGGATTGTTTTTCATAGCAGTTTGTTACAGAGCCTACAAGGAGATATAACCTGCTTGACTTGGTTCTGGCAAACAAGGAAACCCTAATTAATAATTAAAAAATTACAGAGGCACTTGGCACAAGCAACCACAAACGTTTAGCACTGAATGGAAGTATGATAGTACGGATAAATCAGTAACGGTCTCAGATTTTTGCTTAGTAGATTACAGTGGGCTTATAGCACGACTGTCGTCCACACACGACAGTCGTGCTATTCAACCTAAAGAAATTATATCTATTTTATCAATTTGATCTAAAGAAATTAGATCGAATAGAAATGATCCGATATGGATGTTTAATAGGCTCCAACATTTTTTTAGGGCAGAAGAAAGGAATTTAAAGACACATAAGACATACAAGGATAAATAAGTATACAAGATATGATGTAGCACGTAATGACTATAGTTTGCTGGACTCCATATTGGAAGATAAAAGTCTGTTGGGTAGACTTCAGGATGTACATGTTTATAGAGAGGCCACAAATATATCAGATCACTTTTAGTTGTAGCTACACTGAGAGTAAAAGGTAGATGGGATACAAGGAAAATGGAAGAAGCAAGTAAGAGAGAGGTGATGGTTTGTGAACTAAAGGAGAAGGCAGTTAGGGTATGATAGAAACAACTGTTGGAGGACAGATGGGCTAGTGAGAATACAGGCAATGGGGTAGAAGATGTATGGGATAAGTTTAAGAATATAGTGTTAGAGTGTTCAGCAGAAGTTTGTGGTTACAAGGAAGTGGGTGCGGGAGGGAAGAAGAGTGACTGGTGGAATGATAATGTAAAGAGAGTAGTAAGGGAGAAAAAGTTAGAATATGAGAGGATTTTACAAAGTAGAAGAGATGCAAGGAGGGAGGAGTATATTGAAAGAAAAAGAGAGACTAAAAGAGTGGTGAAGCAATGTGAAAAGAGAGCAAATGAGAGAGTGGGTGAGATGTTATCAACAAATTTTCTTGAAAATAAGAAAATGTTTCGGAGTAAGATTAGTATTATTAAATGAAGAGTTAGAGGTATCGGGAAGATGGGGAGAATATTTTGAGGAATTGTTAAATGGCGATGAAAATAAGGAAGCAGTGATTTCGTGTATAGGGCAAGGAGGAATAACATCTTGTAGGAGGGAGGAAAAGCCAGTGGTGAGTGTGGGGGAAGTTCATGGGGCAGTGGGTAAAATGAATGGGGGTAAGGCAGCTGGGATTCATGAGATAAAGAGAGAAATGTGAAAAGTAGGTAGGGATATAGTTTTGGAGTGATTGGTGCTATTATTTAATAAATGTATGGAAGAGGGTAAGGTACCTAGGGACTGCCAGAGAACATGCATAGTTCCTTTGTATAAAGCCAAAAGCGACATAAGAGAGTGCAAAAATTATAGGGGGAATAAGTCTGTTGAGTATACCTGGTAAAGTGTATGGTAGAGTTATTATTGGAAGAATTGAAAGTAAGACAGAGAGTAGAAAAGCAGATGAGCAAGGAGGCTCTAGGAAGGGTAGATGGTGTATAGACCAATTATTTACAGTGAAACACATAGGTGAACAGTATTTAGATAAGGGTAAAGTTTTTTTTTTGGCAATTATGGATTTGGAAAGGGCGTATGGCAGGGTGCATAGGGAGGGCAATGTGGTATATGTTGCAAATTTATGGAATAGGATGAAGGTTATTGAAACCAGTGAAGAATTTTTACGAGGATAGTGAGGCTCAGGTTAGAGTACATAGGAGAGAGGGAGATTATTTCCCAGAAAAAGTAGGTCTTAGACAAAGATGTTATCTTAGTTGTTCATTATATTTATAGAAGGGGTTGTAACAGAAGTAAATGCTCAGGTGTTGGTATGAGGAGTGGGGTTAAAAGATGAAGAATCTAACACAATGTGGGAGTTATCACAGTTGTTCTTTGTGGATGACACTGTTTTTGGAAGATTCTGAAGAGAAGTTGCAGAGGTTGGTGGATGAGTTTGGTAGGGTATGTGAAAGAAGAAAATTAAGAGTGAATATAGGAAAGAATAAGGTGATGAGGATAACAAAAAAATAGGTAACAAAAGATAGGAAATCAGACTGGAGTATGGAGGAGGTGAATGTATTCAGATATTTAGGAATGGACATGTCAACAGATGGGTCTATGAAAGATGAGGTGAATCATAGAATTGACGAGAGGTAAAAGGCGAGTGGTGCACATAGTCTGTCGGGACAAATAACTTTGTCCATGGAAGCAAATAGGGGAATATATGAGAGTATAGTTATACCAACACTCTTATATGGGTGTGAAGCATGGATGGTGAATGTTGCAAGAAGGAGAAGGCTGGAGGCAGTGGAGATGCCGTGTCTGAAGGTAATGTGTGATGTGAATATAATGCAGAGAATTCGGCATTTGGAAATTAGGAGGAGGTGCAGGATTACATAAACTACTAACTAGAGGGCTGAGGAGTTGTTGATGTCGTTCAGACAGGTAGAGAGGGTGAAACAAAATGGAATGACTTCAAGAGTGTATTAATCTGTAGTGGAGGGAAGACAGGATTGGGGTCGGCCTATGAAAGGTTGGAGGGAGGGGGTAAAGGAGGTTTTGTGTGCTAGGGGCTTGGACTTCCAGCAAGTCTGGGTGAGCATGTTAGATAGGAGCGAATGGAAACAAATGGTTTTAGGAATTGACGTGCCGTTGGAGTGTGAACAAGAGAGTGGGAAGCAAAAATCAGATTTTGGGAAACATCACAAGCTGTGTTCCACAGGAGTCAGTATTGGGACCTTTGTTGTTCTCAATTTACATAAACGATATAGATGAGGGGTATAAATCGCGACATAAACAAGTTTTCCGATGACTCCAAATGAGGACACTAGAGTCTAGGATGATCTGATTAGACTGGTACAGTGGTTAGTGAAGTGACACATACAGTGGGAGAACATAAAACAGAAGGAACACTGCATTAGACCTGTTGGCCCATACTAGGCAAGTCCTTCGCAAATCCATCAAACTAAGAGAATATTTTCCTAACACATTTTCAAAGCTAACCAAGCAATAAGCTATGATAAATCTATTTCACTCACCTGCAAGTCCCACTCAAATCCAGCCCCTCTCACTCATGTATTTATCCAACCTAAATTTGAAACTACCCAAGGTTTTAGCTTTAATAACCTGCTAGGCAGACTATTCCATTCATCAGCTACCCTATTTCCATACCAATACTTTCCTATGTCCTTTCTAAATCTAATCTTATCTAATTTGAATCCATTACTGCGGGTTCTCTCTTGGAGAGATATCCTCAAGACCTTATTTATTTCCCCTTTGTTAATACCCACCTTCCACTTACACACTTCGATCATGTCTTCGATCATGTCTCCCCTCACCTTCAAGTCTACTTGAAGGTGAGGTTCATCTTATAAATTGATATATTCACATTAAGAGGAAGGTTAAAAAGGGAATAAGAAATGCCTAACGGGTCTAAGAAATTAACATTGCTAGGGATTAGAAAACTAACCCGAAAGTTTTTTCCAGGTATAGAGAACAAAAGTTAGGGAAAAATAGGTCCCCTTAAAGATAACTCTGGTCATATTACTGATAAGAAGGATGATATGTGCTTGATTTTTAATAATTATTTTCTCTCTGTCTTCACACAGGAAAACAAACAATGTACCTGGAGTATACCTGGAGAAAGTTCCGGGGGTCAAAGCCCCCTGCAGCCCAGGCCTCATGGTGGATCAGGGCCTGCTCAACCAGGCTGTTACTGATGGCTGTATGCAATCCAGCGTACGAACCTCAGTTCAACTGGTCAGGTGCTGACTTTAAGTGCCTGTCCAGTACCTGCTTGAAGACAGCCAGGGATCTATTGGTAATTCCCCTTGTGTATGTTGGGAGGCAGTTGAACAGTCTTGGGCCACTGACACTTATTATGTTGTCTCTTATCGTGAAAGTGACACCCCTGCTTTTTATTAGGGGGATGCTGCATCGTCTGCCGTGTCTTTTGCTTTTGAAGTGAGTGATTTTCGTGTGCAAGTTTGGTACTAATCCTTCCAGGATTTTCCAGGCGTATATAATCATGTATCTCTCCCTCCTGCGTTCTAAGGAGTACAGGTTTACGAACTTCAAGCTTTCACAGTAACTGAGTTGGTTTATTGCAGTTATGTGTACAGTGAAGGTTCTCTGTACATTTTCTAGGTCAGCAATTTCACCTGCCTTGAAAGGTGCTGTTAGTGTGCATCAATATTCCAGCCTAGATAGAACAAGTGACCTGAAGAGTGTCATCATGGGCTTGGCCTCCCTAGTTTTGAAGGTTCTCATTATCCATCCTGTCATTTTTCTAGCAGATGCGATTGATACAATGTTATGGTCCTTGAAGGTGACATTATCACCCCCAGGTCTCTGATATTAGTTTTTCGCTCTATTGTGTGGTTGGAATTTGTTTTATATTCCGATGAAGTTTTAATTTCCTCACGTTTTCCATATCGGAGTAATTGAAATTTCTCATCATTGAACTTCATATTGTTTTCTGTAGCCCATTTAAAGATATGGTTGATGTCTGCCTGGAGTCTTGCAGTGTCTTCAGTGGAGGACACTGTCATGCAAATTCGGGTGTCATCTGCAAAGGAAGACACGGTGCAGTGGCTTATATCACTCTCTATGTCAGATATGAGGATGAGGAACAAGGTGGAAGCGAGTACTGTGCCTTGTGGAACAGCGTCTCACAGTAGCTGCCTCAGACTTTACTCTGCTGACTACTACTCTTTGTGTTCTGTTTGTGATGAAATTATATCCCAGTAATTAATTTTTAAAGTGGGCCTGAAGAAAATAAATTATGTAATATCACAGTCACTAGGGATAAGGTACTCAGATAAGTAGACCGAATAAAACAAAATAAATTCCGGGGTCCTAGGGAACTTTTTTCAAGGGTTCCTAAGGAGTGCAGAGTGATGGTCTGTACTTAGCTTTGTGGTGATCTGTACTTAGTTTGCATGATCTGTACTTAGTTCATGGTGAACTGTACTTAGTTTGTGATGATCTGTACTTTATGGTGATCTGTACTTAGCTGTGGTGATCTGAACTTTGCTCGTGGTGATTTGTACTTAGCTCAGTGGTGATCTGTACATAGCTCGTGGTGATCTGTACTTAGCTCAATGATCTGTTACTTAGCTCTATGACGACATATCTAGTGTACTGTCTGTGAATCTGAACCAAGATGTCCTTCATTGAGCAGTTATACCAGTCATACCAGTTATACCAGTCATACCAGTCATACCAGTTATACCATCTACGTGCGAGTTTTTCCAAATACCAGCAGTCGCTCGGTCGATTTTTTGCTTCCATACACGAGCAAAATTTCCATAAGTGAGCGGGCCTCAAGGGAGGTTCCTTGACGCTGGCGAGGGGCTCTTGCTCTTGATCTAGGGAACTGGATGTCATTTGTTTGTTGGACTATCTTAATGAAACTTGACCAATGTATGGTGGATAGATATTTCTTAACGTACACCAAAAATGACAGAAATCAGACAATTAATAACGGAGTTCACCTCCCAGCAATTAGCCGCCCCTTAGCGGTATATTTTCGTATGGTTTTTATGGTTGTATTCCCTTTTCTTGGTATCATTTGATAGAATAGAAGATATACTACTGAAATAGATGTGATTCCATGTTTCTTGACGAAAAGTAACCTTAAAATGGATCAAAGTAGCGGAAATGATTTAATTTTATGCCGATGTCAAAGTAAACAAATGACCCAATTGACCAATGTGTGTTCAACTGGCCAGTCTAATAATGAGTTGACATTATTTATACAATATACAATAATGCAGTAGTCTGCATAACATTAAATCTTCTATTATAATATCTTTAGTGCATAAATCAATTTCTTATGTTATTAATATTGTTCATTTTGTCATATAAATTGAATTTGTGATAGATAATTAGCCGTATAGATGATATAGGAAAAGACATCTTGTCGTGCCTCGTGAGAACCGGAACGATTATTCTTCTCTTTTCTTTCTCTTTTTCTGCTCCCCTTACGCTTCTCCGTTTTTGCCTTCGCCCACCCCCTTTTTTCCCGGGAAAAACTAACCCCCTTCTTACTTTCCCCCTCTCCCGTTTCCTCTCCCCCCCTTTTTCCCTCTTCCCCTTTTTCCCCCCCCATCCCCCGTTTTTTTTTCCTCCCAAAAATTTTCCCCCAAAATTTCCCTCCCCCTTCCTCACTCTTTTTTCCTTTCTTTTGTTTTTACTTCAAATTTTTTCCTTTTTTTTTTCCCCTCCCCTTTCTTCCCTCCCACTTACCCCCCCCCCCCCCTTTTTTCTTTTTTTTTTTTTCCCCTTTTCTTGTTCTTTAAAATTTTTCCCCCTCCTTCCCCCTTCCTTTCCTAAACTTTTAAAAATTGGCTTTTTTTTTTCTTTCCTTTTCCTTTCTCCCCCCCCCCCCCCCCTTTTTTTTTTTTTTTTTTTTTTTTTTTTTTTATTAGGGGGGGGGAAAATTTTAAAAACCTCAAACCTTACTTTTTCCCTTAATTTTATTCTTTTCTCTTTCCCCACACTTAAAAATAACCCTTTTTTCCCTCCTCTCTCTCCTCTTCCCCTCTCCTCCCTCTCCTCCTCTCCTCCCCCTTCTTCTCTCTCTCTCTTTCTCTTTTTAATGTTTCAAAATTATCCCAGCTGTTCTGGGGGGGTTATCGTCGTCTTGCTGCAGTCCGTGCACGTTCCATTCCAAAACATTTTATGTAGTATAGGCGGCTGAGGTCCTGAGGCGGCCCTGTGTTGGGTAATCGGGAAAATTTGAAAATAAATGCATGGACTCTATTTTGTCCATCATGCATATGTTTACTATCGTCTTCACAATAGTTAGGAATGTCTCTTTATTTTCCTGTGAGTCTATCATGTGGCATATGATACCGGTGAAGCAGATGATCGTTGATATCATGTGATGGCTCATGTGTAATATAAGATGTCCTGGTCTGCTCTCTTGGACTAGTGTTCCTAACTGGTGACTCTTATGGTGCAAAGGTTGATGTCTTATCTGTAGTCTCCTGCTGTAGCATGGGGCACGTTGGCTACCGTCGTCGGGTGGGAACTTAAGTTTAAGCTGGTAGAGCAAGGACGCGACCCCGTTACTGTGTGGTTCTTCAGCTTCCTTTGTCACTGTGGCTGGGGAAGTGGCCCTGGATTCAGTGTTGCTGTAGCCTCCTCTGGGCGAGGCTGCTGCTCAGTGGTGAGGGCTCTATGCTGGAGGATGGACAACCGCAGTTTTCCTGCTGCCTTGACACCGAGGAGCTTCTCCGGGCAGTGCAGGTTCCAAACTGCTACTTGCCGCAGTTCGGACACTTTGGTTCCGTAGCTTCACCTTTTTTCAGTTTATCCAAGTAATCCTTTGTTGGGTGAGACCCGCTGCAGGTGCCGTATACTTCTTTAAATTGACATCGGGCTCTGAGGTGGTTGTATTTCTGGCACCTGACACACCTCAAAGGTTTTAGGTATTATGCCCTAACCTGGTATGTTCCCCAGCAACCAAGATCTAATTAAGCTCATCTATGTTGAATGCTGAGGTCATCTATGCTGAATGAAGACCTGCATCGTAGGTATGTTGCTGTCCTGCATGGCTCACAGGTGCTCAACTTTCACAATAATTCCCTTACTGTGGGCTGGATCAAGAGGCATGTCTAGCGGATAGCACATTAATACGCGTTTTGTCACACGTTCCATGGACTTTAAGTTCTGCTACAACAAGTGATGATACAAGGTCGTTAAGCTTCTGTAGTACTTCATAAAACTCTATGTTTTGGGGAGTGAGAATAAACTTTCTTTTCATTCACGGTATTTTCTCGCCAGGTGAATTGTAGTAGCATACGAGGTGTCATGGTGTTCTTTGTTGAAGAGTCTAAATTTTTGTGTCTACGGATGCTTTTGTTTGATCAATCTGCAGCAATTGCAACAGCATCAGTACCAGCAGTAGTAGTCAGCAGTCACAGCAGCAGCAGGAGCGGCAATAGTGGTCAGCAGTTACAGCAGTAGCGACAGTGATGGTCATATGTAACGGCCGCAGTACCGGCAGTGGTCAGCAGTCACAGCAACAGCAGTAGTAGCAGTCATGGTCAGTAGTCACAGCAACAGCAGTAGTAGCGGTGATGGTCAGATGTAACAGCCGCAGTAAAAGCTGTTGTGGTCAAAGGTAACAGCCGCAGTACCGGCAGTGGTCGTCAGCAGTCACACAAACATCAGTAGTAACAGTGATAGTCAGGAGTCACAGTAACAGCAACAGTAGCAGTGATGGTCAACAGTCACAGCAGCAGCAGTAGAGGCAGTGATGGTCAGATGTAACGGCCGCAGTACCGGCAGTGGTCAGCAGTCACAGCAACAGCAGTAGTAGCAGTCATGGTCAGCAGTCACAGCAACAGCAGTAGTAGCAGTCATGGTCAGCAGTCACAGCAACAGCAGTAGTAGCAGTCATGGTCAGCAGTCACAGCAGCAGCAGTAGTAGCGGTGATGGTCAGATGTAACAGCCGCAGTAACAGCTGTTGTGGTCAAAGGTAACAGCCGCAGTACCGGCAGTGGTCGTCAGCAGTCACACAAACATCAGTGGTAGCAGTGATAGTCAGCAGTCACAGTAACAGCAATAGTAGCAGTGATGGTCAACAGTCACAGCAGCAGCAGTAGAGGCAGTGATGGTCAGCAGTCACAGCAGCATTAGAGGCAGTGAGGGTCAGCAGTCTCAGCAGCAATAGTAGCAGTGATGGTCAGCAGTCACAGCAACAGCAGTAGTAGCAGTGATGGTCAGCAGTCACAGCAACAGCAGTAGTAGCAGTGATGGTCAACAGTCACAGCAGCAGCAGTAGAGGCAGTGATGGTCAGCAGTCACAGTAGCAGTAGAGGCAGTGATGGTAAGCAATCTCAGCAGCAGTAGAGGCAGTGAGGGTCATCAGTCTCAGCAGCAGTAGTAGCAGTGATGGTCAGCAGTCACAGCAGCAGCAGTAGAGGCAGTGATGGTCAGCAGTCTCAGCAGCAGCAGTAGCAGTGATGGTCAGCAGTCACAGCAGCAGTAGTAGCAGTGATGGCCAGCAGTCACAGTAGCAGTAATAGCAGTGATGGTCAGCAGTCACAGTAGCAGAAGCAGTAGTAGCAGTTATGGTTAGCAGTCACACCAACAGCAGTAGTAGCAGTGATGGTTAGCAGTCACAGTAGCAGCAGCAGTAGTAGCAGTGATGGTCATAAGTCACAACAGCAGCAGTAGTAGCAGTGATGGTCAGCAGTCACAGTAGTAGCAGTGATGGTCATCAGTCACAGTAGCAGCAGCAGCAGTAGCAGTGATGGTCAGCAGTCACAGCAGCAACAGCAGTAGTAGCAGTGATGGCTAGCAATCACAGCAGCAGCAGTAGTAACAGTGATGGTTAGCAATCACAGCAGCAGCAGTAGAGGCAGTGAGGGCCAGCAGTCCCAGCAGCAGCAGAGGCAGTGATGGTTAACAGTCAGAGCAGCATCAGCAGAGACAGTGATGGTCAGCAGTCACAGCAGCAGTAGGGGCAGTGATGGTCAGCAGTCTCAGCAGCAGTAGAGGCATTGAGGGTCAGCAGTCCCAGCAGCAGTAGAGGCAGTGATGGTAAGCAGTCACAGCAACAGCAGTAGTAGCAGTGATGGTCAGCAGTCACAGCTGCAGCAGTAGTAGTTATGGTCAGCAGTCACAGCAAGAGCAGTAGTAGCAGTGATGGTCAGCAGTCACAGAAACAGCAGTAGTAGCAGTGGTGGTCAGCAGTCACAGAAACAGCAGTAGTAGCAGTGATGGTCAGCAGTCACAGCAGCAGCAGTAGGAGTGATGGTCAGCAACCACAGTAGCAGCAGTAGTAGCAGTGATGGTCAACAGTCACAGTAGCAGCAGTGATGGTCAGCAGTCACAGCAGCAGCAGTAGTAGCAGTGATGGTCAACAGTCACAGCAGCAGCAGTAGTAGCAGTGATGGTCAGCAGTCACATCAGCAGCAGAAGTAGCAGTGATGGTCAGCAGTCACAGCAGCAGCAGTAGCAGTGGTGGTCAGCAGTCACAGCAGCAGCAGAAGTAGCAGTGATGGTCAGCAGTTGGACGATGATCTTGGACTTCCTGCAGGCATGCATGAGCATATTTGATAGGGGTGAATGGAGACAAATGGTTTTTAATACTTGACGTGCTGTTGGAGTGTGAGCAAAGTAACATTTATGAAGGGATTCAGGGAAACCGGCAGGCCGGACTTGAGTCCTGGAGATGGGAAGTACAGTGCCTGCACTCTGAAGGAGGGGTGTTAATGTTGCAGTTTTATAACTGTAGTGTAAAGCATTCCTCTGGCAAGACAGTTATGGAGTGAATGATGAAAGTTTTTCTTTTTCAGGCCACCCTGCCTTGGAGGGAACCGGCCGATGTGTTAATAAAAAAATAATACTTTACGTGTTCAGACGTTGTGATGCTGTCTGAGGAGAGATGTGAGGAGGAGTA
>NC_069439.1:37760306-37773762 GCF_026875155.1 Cherax quadricarinatus | reverse complement strand
ACTTTTTAAAGCTCATTCTAGCTCAATACATAGTCAGTCCCAAAGTCATTTATTAGACCATAGTGTAATTACTAGTGAGAGACTAGTGCTATTTTTAATTTGTATTTTTATATTATTAGATTAAACCTAGTTGTACTATAGCTCATTCTAGCTCAATACATAGTCAGTACCAAAGTCATTATATTAGACCATAGTGTAATTACTAGTGAGAGACTAGTGCTATTTTTAATTTGTATTTTTATATTATTAGATTAAACCTAGTTGTACTATAGCTCATTCTAGCTCAATACATAGTCAGTACCAAAGTCATTATATTAGACCATAGTGTAATTACTAGTGAGAGACTAGTGCTATTTTTAATTTGTATTTTTATATTATTAGATTAAACCTAGTTGTACTATAGCTCATTCTAGCTCAATAAATAGTCAGTACCAAAGTCATTATATTAGACCTTAGTGCAATTACAAGTGAGAGTCTTGTGCTATTTTTAATTTGTTTTTTTTATATTATTAGTTTATACCTAGTTGTACTTTAGCTCATTCCAGCACAACACATAGACAACACCAACTCCATTATGTGTATTAGTGACTATACTCTACATGACCAAAATGCTATAGCTATATACTTGTCCAAACTTCCCACCACTACAGATATCAGTACTAGAACTCAACACACAACTCAGGATATAAATAACCATAATTTAAACCTAGAAGATGATTGATCACGTTGACCCTGATCTAAACCTCCATAATCTGACACACAATCAAAACCTATTGGAAAGTAACTGCCTTTACTACTCAGCATCACAAGCCAGCACTATCCTAAACAATGATAAAAGTCTATCAGTACTTAACTACAACATCAGGTCCTTAAGCAAACACTATGATGACCTCCTGGCACTCCTTGAATCACTAAAGACACCCTTCTCCTGCATTATTCTTACTGAGACCTGGCTTAAGCAGGACACAATAGATACCTACCCTCTACCAGGATACACAGCAATCCAAAACTGCAGACCATACCAAGTTGGGGTGGTATTGCAATCTATTACTCTAACCAATTATCTTGTATTAGCACCACTTGCTTTAGTGATGAATATGGAGAATACATTTTTGCTAATTTTACTGTAAAAAACCTTAAGACGCCTATAACAATCGGTGCCATTTACCGGATACCCCACACAAACATCCCAAATTTCAGTGAGAAATTAAAGGAACTAATAACAAACATACAAATGAATAAGCACCACCTTCTCTTAGCTGGATACTTCAACATCAACCTTGGCCTACTAGATGATCAGCCTGTAACTGATTTCATCAACAATATGAACAACACACTTCTCATACCAACAATAACTAAACCAACCAGGCTCACTGAAACAAGTGCAACCATAATAGACCACATATGGAGCAATATACTAGCCCCCCTTAAATCAGGGATAATCACAGATAGCACTACAGACCACTACCCTACCTTCCTCTTAACAAACATTAGTAAACCACCACTTGAATACAACAAAGTTTCATTTAGACTCCATGATGAGGCCTCAATAAGGAAGTTCACAGCTGACCTAGAGACTGTTGACTGGCCTACAGAATTCTCCAAGGCCAATGGTATTGATGACTGGACAGACATTTTTCTTAACAAATTACTTAGACTATACAACAAACATTGTCCTATAAAAACGAAACAGATCACAAACAAACGGCTTGGTTGCCCTTGGCTAACCAGCACCATTCTGAAATCAATTGATAAGAAACACAAATATGAAAAGCAATATATACAGGGCTTAATACACAAAGATATTCTTAAACACTATTCATCAGTCCTCACCAAAGTAATAAAGAAAGCCAAACAACTATACTACTCCAGTAGATTCACTGATACAAGAGGAGATATAAAAAAGACCTGGAAAACACTCTTTCAGATTCTAGGGACCCACAAACTGAAAAAAAAACAAGAATATTGTCCTAACTAAACCTAATGAAACACCACTGCATCCCACTGACACAGCTAACAAGATAAACGACTTCTTCTCAACCATAGGTTCTAATCTCGCCAATAAAATCCCATGTACCAATGCCCATGCCAGGGACTACCTAGATGGGAATTTCCCAAATTCCTTCTATCTTACTCCAACTGAGCCCACGGAAGTCAACGAGATTATAAAGTCACTTAAAAATAACTCAGGGAATCTGTCTCATGTCCCACCATTATTGTACAAGAGAGTGGCCCATGTCCTCTCGCATGCTATCTCATTACTTTTTAACAAGTCACTAGAAACTAGCACCTTCCCGAAACTACTCAAGACAGCAAGGGTTACACCAATACATAAAGGTGGTGACCCTACAGATTTAAACAACTATAGGCCAATATCAAACTTACCATTGCTATCCAAAATCTTTGAGAAACTCGTGCACAGGAGACTATATTCATTTATAACAGCACAAAACATACTTAACCCCTGCCAATTTGGATTCAGGAAAAATAAAAGCACTAACGATGCAATCATAAAAATGCTAGATCTGCTTTACACAGCATTGGAAAATAAGGAATATCCACTAGGAATTTTTATTGACCTAAGAAAAGCTTTTGACACAGTAGACCACGGCATCCTACTCCACAAACTTGACCATTATGGTATAAGAGGCCATGCGCTTGCATATTTCAAATCTTACCTTACTAATAGGTATCAGTATGTCACCATTAAAGACACAGCATCAACAACTCAGCCACTTGATACTGGAATTCTGCAGGGAAGTGTCCTTGGTCCCCTGCTCTTCCTCATATACATCAATGATCTTCCAAACGTATCTCAACACCTGAACCCCATTCTCTTTGCTGACGACACGACTTATGTCATCTCTCACCCTAATTTTGCCACCCTCAACACCATTGTTAATGAGGAGCTGATCAAAATATCGACTTGGATGATAGCCAATAAACTTACGTTTAACACTGACAAAACCTTCAACATTATGTTTGGTAGCAGAGCAGGAGATGCGCAAATTAACATTAAGATCGACAACACTGTAATTGCCAGACATAATGAGGGCAAATTCCGGCCTATACCTCGACAACAATCTGAATTTCAGCACCCATATCTAACACATAACTAAAAAAGTATCCAAAACGGTTGGGATCCTCTCCAAGATACGACGTGCCGCAAACTGCCCTTCTCACACTATACCATTCACTTATATATCCCTACCTCACCTATGCTATTTGTGCTTGGGGTTCAACTGCAGCAACACACCTAAAGCCAATAATAACCCAACAAAAAGCCGCAGTAAGAATAATCACTAAATCCCATCCCTGGCAACACCCCCCCCCCCACTCTTCATAGATCTAAACTTACTCCCTGTTCAGCACATCCTCACTTACTACTGTGCAATCTACATCTACAGGACCTTAAATTCCAATATTAACCTTGACCTAAAATGCTTTCTTGATAGTTGTGACAGAACCCACAGGCATAACACCAGACACAAACATCTCTACGACATTCCCCGTGTCCGACTAAACCTTTACAAAAATTCAATGTATATCAAAGGCCCTAAAATCTGGAGCACCCTACCTGAAAATTCTAAAACTGCAGACACATTCATCACCTTCAAAACTACCATCAGAAAACATCTTATCTCCCTGATACACCCTGTCAACTAATTACACGAATACCACCTGGTGGTTAACACTTACACTCACTCATCCATTTGACCATAAACAGGAATATCAATCTCAATCTCAAAATAATGAATCTTAACTAGTCATAAGTTGGCCTGTGATACTCCAATACTGAAACTATGTATAGTGCCAAAACAAAAGCATTCACATTACTAAACTCACAAACTAGTATTTAGTCACTTAGCCATAATACCAACTTACCTCATAATTTTGTAATATTTTTAAACTTAAGATTTAATTTAAAACTGCCCGAAATGCCTAGCCATGCTAGGTGTTCTAGTGGTACACTCTGTAATTATTATTTTACTACATGTAAACCACACAATAACCAAATTCTGTAAACTCAGCATTGTAATCCTTATAGAGAATTAACTTTGAATCCATCGACAAAATCCCAGATATCCCCATGACCCTCATACATCGTCCTACCTGGCACACCATTCTGCCCTACATGTATCACCTTGCTAAACACCTTCTTAAACATATTCACCAAAATCTTTGCATATATCTTGTAGTCACAGCACATCAACGATATGGGACGATAGTCCCCGATCGCTAATGGCGCATCACGTTTCCGAACCAAGACCAAAACCGCCGTACACTGTGACTTACCTAAAACCCCTCCCTCCTTCATGGTGTTGAGTAAGCGAACCATGAAACCTCGTATTACCTCCCAATGATGAATGTAGAATTCGCAGGGGATGCCATCAATGCCCAGCGCCTTCCTCTTACTCATTCGTTGTAGTGCCTCCCACACCTCTGCTTCTGATATAGGCTCACCCATGATATGTCGATAGTGATCATCCAATGCACAGTGTATTCCCCTCCCCAGTTCCTGAATTGCTGCCTCATTCACACTTTTGCTCTACGTGTGTAGCCTACTCCATGCATCTACATAAAAACTCATCCCCTCAGTTGTTGTTAATACTTGTCCCGCACTATACCCTTCCAATTCCCCCATGCACCACTAAACTCATAATTTCCGTCGCCTTACGTCTTTGCATCTGGCCTTGTAAGACACAGGCTGACAGCCTGTCACTCTACAAAGCTTCCTCTGCCCCTCCAATAATGCGTGCCCCATTGAACTGCTCATTTTTTATAACCCAAATCTGGTCCTTGATGGCTTCAGTCTCGTATACTGGGTAAACTCCACTCACCTCTCCCCGCGCATAACAATGCCGCAGCTGGCCCTCCAGATACCCCAGTAAACCGTATGCCATGTGATAGACCTCCCTACCCCGATGTACATAAAAATTCTTGATTTGGGGCTTCGCAGTCTCATTCCACCATCTCACTAAATCCCATCCCTCCCTGGAGCCAACACCTATAGACGCCCATAATCCCATGAACATTGCCCTGTCATCTGTGTTTTGAAGCAGCCTTGTATTTAACTTCCAATATTCCTTATACTGTGTCGGTAAATCACCCCAACCAAGCTCCACAAGGATCCCCTATGGTCAGAGAAAAAGACATCCAATGCATGCACCCTGGTTACGACTGCTCGCTGGGACACATACAACCTATCTAAATGCGCCACATAACCCCTACGCACGAATGTATGCACTATTCCACATTCAGAACTTTCCCCCACATCCTTCAACCCCAACCCCGACAGCAAATCTCCCAGAATAATCAAACAGCAATCTGCCTCCCTCGGTTCTACATCTTTACGGTGAACCACACAATTCCAATCCAGACCCACCACCGTTATTTCCTGCAGAGACCTCAAATGATAAACTAAGACCTCCCTAATGAATGTATTTTTTAACATTCATGTCACTTTTTGCAGGCCCATATACACCCACAAAACCTACCCTCCTACTTCCCCAGTCCTCCACCACCCTCCCCTCCCCTCCCTCCTCTCAATGCCTCATCACAAACGGGCTGGCCGCTTTTATTAACACAGCTATTCCACCTTTCAACCGACTTAAGTGAGTCACATAAAGGGTGTAACCCTCTACCTCAAACGAACTCCCAGCCTTATGGTTGTGTTCCTGAAGAAAACACACATCTACATCAAAACGGATCAACCACTCTCAAACTTGCACACACTTCTGTGCAGATTTCAAACCATTAATATTGATGGTTACACACTTAACCGAGCCAAAGGGGGCTTTCCTCTTAAGGCCACCACTCCCTTTCACTCTTTGCATCGCAAAGTACCCAGAACTCCCCCCCTCCTTTGGCAATCCCTTTGACCTTACCTGCTGTCCTGGAATTGCTTGACTCCTCACCAGCAATTACCGACCACGTCTTTTTCCCTGTACGTTGTCCAGGGGTTAACACGTCATCAGAGTCCGACAGGGTCGCCACACGCTTCCTAGAAACAGCATCTGCAGTTATATCCATACATGGAGTGCCTTCCTTGTGGATTTCCACCTCAACAGTATGAACTCTCTGACTCAATGGGTCACCCATGACTTCATTCTTATCATTATCATCTAATATTAATTACACCACCTCTGAACCCTTGCCAAAGACACACGTGACACAGAATCGGCATCGCGCGATTCTAAAAGTTCACTCAAGGCCGAAACAATCGTGGCCTCCATGTCACCTGCTTCTCCTGCTAGAGGCATCTCTCTATCCATATTCCCCATAGCATCACAAGAGGCATTCCCCATCAGGGACACGCAGAATGACTCTTGTTTACAGCCCAGTCCACTTCAGAAGGCCATGACGTCAAGTGCGGCGACTCCACCACCACCTATTCCTCCAGAGCTTGTCAGGGCACCTCACCATCTGGACAACGACCACGCACAATGGGCGGCTGTCACTTAACACAATGCACCACCATGTGATCCAAGGCACCCCAGAGGCGGCAAGTTCTTCCTTGACCAGAATATGTAACGTACATCTAGGTTCGAAAGTCCTCCAGGTGTATATATGAAGGTATCGGCTGGTGCAGGGACATTTTTAATGAGGAAACGTTTCGCCACACAGTGGCTTCATCAGTCCATACGTAGGAGAAACTTGAAGAACAGGAGGAGAATATATCTAATTTATCAACTTGAAGAACAGGAGGAGAATTTATCTAATTTATCAACATGTCGGTTCTCTGAATCATTCATCAACAAACCTGTCAGACACTGCAACTTCTTGGGATCTTAATACTTAGGAATTCTTCGCTTGCCTAATTCTTGGGCACGACCTACTTCCACATTGAACAAATGTGACACGACCTACGACTGCTACACCTCTCCTGCCATACGGTTTATAAGCTGCTTCTCCGCTGATATGCCGTATTCTATTCAAGATTGATGGACTGAACACATCGACTCAAGGTTGAGGGACTGATTACCTCATTCTCCTCCTGTTCTTCAAGTTTCTCCTACGTATGGACTGATGAAGCCACTGTGTGGCGAAACGTTTCCTCAATAAAGATACCCAAGAGTTGCACATATGTCTAATTTATCAACATGTCGGTTCTCTGAACCATTCATCTACACACATTTTTAATGTATTCAACCCTCCTGTACACCAGCATAGAGGCCTTCCGACCACCTGCCCATGGTGGCCAGGTGTATAGTCCCATACCTCTCGAATGCCTCACGTGTATCAGCTTCATTGGGCTCAGATGGTACATACCTGATGCGTACCCCATGTACAGTATGGCGAAATGTCGTGCAACTGTACTGTCACAGCTGGGGTAACCTGCTTACTTATATCTTGATACTGGGTCACAATCTTCTCGTACATCTCAGTGGATACCGTAGGTATCGCGGATGATCACTGGCAATAACACATGGAGCGATGCACTGGTTATAGACCCTCTTGTTAGCTCAATACGTACAGTAATGACTCGTTATTAAACAGCAGTCACCATTGTTGTTGTTCCAACAAACCCTACCACTAAGTTCAGGTGTTCAGAAAAGTGTTTTAAAAAATCATGATTTTTAGATGGTGTCCTTTTAAGGTGGGGAGGGGGGGGGGGAGCTCCTTGTGGCATGATGAGCTTTGGTTTTGAGGGATTGGACCTTTTGGTTTCTTCCTCTGGCCGAAACCCAACTACATCACATTCCTCCCTTCTCTTGCCCGATCCTTCCCATCCCTCCTCCTCTTCCCATCCTTCACCCCTACATCTTTTCATGCTTTTGTCCATTGGGGTCCTTCACTTCGAAATTCTAGCTCTTACTGTTGGAAAAGTGTGTCGTTGGCCGTGGACTCGGATCATCTGGATATACTCCAATCCACCCTTCTAATCTCTGTAGTTCCAAGGGGCGGCTTACGTTGCCCTTCGATTGATGGGGTATCTTTGGAGGGCGCTTGTCAGTTCCAGGAAATAGTGGCTGAAGGAGGAGGAATGTTTTGCTTTGGGCTTCTGACCGTCCACCTCTCTTTTGTCCAATGAGGTGGTTCTGTGGATGTGAAGTTGCTCTCCTGTACTGCCGGTTTACTGGCATGAAAGGTAGGGTAGGACACGGGTTCCACACCACATCTACACTACCGGTGGCACTGGGAGCCTTCTTGGGCTCAGAAGGGGATATATAATTTCTTTCATTCCTCTTAGTAGCTACCCCTCTAGGTGCCCCATTTTTTTTAAAAAGACAAAAAGAAGAAAAAATGAAACCCCATTTAAAAAAAAGACAAAAAGAAGAGAAAATGAAACACTGTGAGGGAAAAGTCCAATAGATAGGAGTAGCGAGGGAGTATATAGTAACAATAGTTTCATTGCCGGCTACTTGTTAAGGTAGGGTAAGTCCAGCTCCCGCTATTCCCCCCCCCTTTTTCCCCCTCCCCGAAAGTGATAGTTTGATTGCCGGCTGCTTGTTAAGGTAGGGTCAGTCTAGCTCCCGCTATCCCTTCCCCTCCCTTCTCTCCCCCCAGAAAGGTGACGTTTGGGGCTCCGGTCAAACAGTAAATCACTCGACTCACAGCTCCCAGCACTACTGTAAGTACACGCCTGATCATATTTTAGTGGACTTATTGGTTGAAAGCTTCACTTTTGACCAATAATTAACTTAGTCCTTTCAGTCTTGATAGGTTAAAATGTTTTAATAATCACCACATCTTTTAGGTATTGTACTTATCATGGAGAGTGATTTCTTAAGCAGTGGGTAACCTGTCACTCTTTACAGCTTGAAATGACAGAGAGGGTCACCTGCCAATCAACGAGTAGAATTGAAGGAGACGGACAAACGTTCTGAGGCGTCCCAATTTCTGATCCACTTACCTGTTTGTGTATGCAAGTAGCAGGATATAACCCCTCATCATTGTAGTGGAAAAAAACCTGCTTTCCTGTCATCTGGAAGGATTATTGATGGCTAGAAAATCTGTGAAGAACGAGCCGGTGGGTTGTCATCAACACCTGCGACCCCCCCCCACATCATCAGCAAGTTAGTTAGTTTAATATGTTTATTATGCACCCCATACCCATCCTGTGGGCGGTAGTCAAAAGATTACAGAGGTACATAATTGGTCCAGGGGCTGGACTCCAAAGTTTTGATAGCTGAGCAAGTTACAGAGGCAATGAACTCACAATTTACAAAGGTAATGAACTCACAATTTACAAAGGTAATGAACTCACAATTTACAAAGGTAATGAACTCCAGGTAAGTCTGGTCACAATCATGACAAGTTACAAAGGTATTTACAGATCATCAGCAATGGCTACGATTTCAACAACACGCAGTGTCACCAACACCAGACACCCAAGTTTTATATATATATATATATTAGCGTTGAATTCAGATGTCATTTATATTTTTCATTTTTCATTTTCTTTAAGGTAGGATTAATATTTCATATTTAGGTGTTTTATATTTTATATTTTCTAAATAATAAAGTGTTTATGTTTGTCAGTTTTTGTTCTTTTTCTATTCATTAATTTTCCTGAGAAGGAGCCAGCCTTGGTAATACTGTCTGAAGTTGTTACAGGGCTGAGTAAGCCTTCACAAACACCATTAAAAAAAGACAAAAAGGAGAAAAATGAAACCTTACCATGGAGTCCTATGTCCATGAAATTCCTCCTCCTCCCAGACCCCTATCTTCTGCAGCACTCACTCACGACTCTGCCTCATCATTAGACCATTCTTCAGACGTTCCTACCAACTTCGTAACTTTTTTGGTTAACATTTCAATGCCCACATCTGGTGGAAAAATAAACACATATGCAGTATAGTGTGATCCTTTATTGACTACGTTTCGCCCACACAGTGGGCTTTTTCAAGTCACAAACAGAACTACCTGGGGTGGAAGGAACGCGAGTATTTAATAAACGTAGTCAATAAAGGATCACACTATACTGCATGTGTTTATTTTTCCATTGTGTCGGTATTTTATACCATTTATGCCCACATCTAGTACTGAGGTTCCACCTGACGCTTTTAATATGTCCAACTTCCGTGCTTCTTTGACCATGCTTTTTCCCCTACAATGACAAGATTTTCAGATCTCCCACTTTTCTCAGGATGGACCACTTCTGGTTTCCCCTCTCCTCCTGGAAGACCACGACCAATACCGGATGACACTCTCGCTCTTCCCAGAAATGACTGGTGCAACACTTCTCTTACACTCTACGATTCAAGGTACACAATGGACCATGTTCTTCACTCTTCAACCGACATCTCCCATTCATTGTCTTTTAGATCATAGTATTAACAAGGCACTCTTATGCCAAGTTGGGCAATTTATTTCGTATTGTGTTCTAATGAGTGGTGCACCATCTTCACAGTGCAAAATGCTTGGCAGGCTCACAATATATTCATTCTTACCCCTCCATTGACAATATTCCTGTCACGATTCTTGAACTCATTTCTCTCAGTTCTTTCAGTGGAACCATAGTTCTTCTGTGTTGTGATGATGAAACATCTACAATAAAGATGCCTAGATGTTGCTCATGTGTCTAATTTTCATTTTGTCAGTATTGTATACCATTCATGTACAACTTGTCAGACACTGCAACATCAGAGATTCTTGGTTTAGAGGACGTCTCCACAACCTTATTCACTACTTCTGACCCGTCCCTTAGGTATGACTTACCTCTACTGAGGAATCCCACCTACCAGTGACACTGTCTTCGTCTGCTATATGACCCTTACCACTGATGCCAGTATTTAAGCTCCAGCCTTCTTGTCTGTGCTTCAGATTCTTCACGACTCTTCACCAACTCTAAGGCTGAGGGACTAATTACCTGATAAGAACATAAGAACATAAGAACGAAGGAACACTGCAGAAGGCCTACTGGCCCATGCGAGGCAGGTCCAAGTCTCCTACCGGCTTAAGCCAATGCACCCAACCTAGTCAGGTCAGGACACATTGACTTAAGGGAGGAACACGGCAACCGACCTGGTAGCACAAGCTATCAGGTCTAACTCACACCCACCCACATCTACTCATGTATTTATCCAACCTATTTTTAAAGCTACAAAAACGTTCTGGCCTCTATAACGGTACTTGGGAGTTTGTTCCACTCATCCACAACTCTATTACCAAACCAGTACTTTCCTATATTCTTCCTGAATCTGATTTTTTCCAACTTAAACCATTGCTGCGAGTCCGTCTGGCTAGATATTTTCAGCACACTATTTACATCCCCTTTATTTATTCCTGTCTTCCATTTATACACCTCAATCATATCCCCCTAATTCTACGTCTTTCTAGAGAGTGCAGTTTCAGGGCCCTTAGTCTATCCTCATAGGGAAGGTTCTGATAATGGGATCAACTTTTTTCATCCTCCTTTGTACATTTTCCAGAGAATTTATATTCCATTCTGTAATACGGTGGGCCAAAACTGTGCAGCCATAATCTAAATGAGGCCTAACCCAAAGGGTGTATAGAGTTGAAGAACAACCTGAGGACTCCTAATTATTTTTGCTTCTTGATATGAAGCCCAAAGGGTTTATTAGCTTTATTGCGAACACTTATCACTGTTGTCTTGGTTTTTAGATTTTCTGCTAACCAGAAACTCCTAAATCTTTTTCGCAATCCGTAATATTAAGATCTACATTAATTTAGTTTATATGTGGCATGGTTATTGTCCTGTCCCCAACATTTTAGAACTTTGCATTTGTCTATATTAAACTGCATCTGGCCCCCTTCTCCGACACTGCATCAGTCTATTCAAATCTTCCTGGAGTGCTCGAATGTCCTCGTCAGAATGAATTCGACGGCCTTTTTGGTGTCATCGGCAAACTTTTCCGATGTCGCTCTTTATGCCCTCATCTATGTCGTTTATGTAGATTGTTAACAGCAAGGGGGCCCAACACTGACCCTGTGGAACACCGCTCGTGACACTTCCCCACTCTGATTTCTCCCCATTTTTGCAAACTCTCTGCTGCCTATTTGTCAACCATGCCTTATCCCGGAAAAAATTTCTCCCTTTCCTATTCCATGTGCTTTAATTTTTCCTCAATAGTCTCTGATGTGGGACCCTGTCAAAAGCCTTACTGAAGTCCATATACACAATATCATATTCATTACCATGATCTACCTCCTCAAATACCTTAGTGAAAAAAGTTAATAAATTCGAAAGGCAGAACGCCCCTTTGTAAAACCTTTGCTGAGTTTCGTTGATTAATTTATGCTTTTCAAGGTGGCTACGAACTGCCTCGGCAATTATTGATTCCATAAATTTTCCCACTATGGAGGTTAGGTTTTATTGGTCTATAGTTCGAAGCTAAGGACCTGTACCTGTTTTGAAAATAGGTATCACATTTGCCATTTTCCACTTATCTGGCACCATGCTATTTTTGTAGTGATATGTGAAAAGATTACCCAAAAGGGTTTGTGCTAAGTTTCCTCTTTTTACATTCCTTTAGAACCCTTGCATACAGTTCATCAGGGCCTGGGGATTGTTGGGTTTTTAAATTTATCTATTTGCCTAAGGACCATGTCACTTTGTGACCCTAATAGTGCACAGTTTATTATCGTCCTGTTCTACATAATTTATCATTACTGGAAAAATCGCGGGTATCCTCCTGTGTAAAAACTGAGAGGAAGTATGTGTTAAAAATTCTACCCCATTTCCTTATCACTGTCAGTGAGCTGACCCGAGGAATTTTTGAGTGGCCTATCTTGTCCCTGATCTTACTTCTGTATACCTGAAAGAATCCTTTTGGGTTAGTCTTCGATTCTCTTCCCAACTTTAACCTCATAATCTCTTTTTTTTGCTTTTCTAATTCCCTTTTTTATTTTCTCTTTAACTGAATATATCGATTTCTCAATTGCCCCTCTCCTCTTTTGATTTGCCTATATATGCCTCTCTTTTGACCAATCAGATATTTTAATCTATTGTTCATCCATTTAGGATCATTTTTGTTTGATCTGATTTCCCTATTTGGAACATAATTTGACTGAGCAGCTAGAACTATGCCCTGGAAGCATCATATCGGCAACCATCACCACCTACCTGACCCTTAGTCAGGTCATTCCAGTTCAGCCCCACCTAAGTAATTTTTCAGTCCTATGAATCAGCCAAGCGAAAGTCAGGGACGGAGACTTGATTGCCATTATTAGGGGAATTCCAAAGATATATTAAAACTGAGTGATTTGTGATCACTTTCCCCAAGCTCATCATTAACCTCAAGATTATAATTAGTGTTTCCTACTGGCAAAAACCAAGTAAGGAGGTTATTTTTCCCCCAGTTGGCTCTGTCACAACTGTTTTAAAAAACAATCCTGGATCGTATCAAGAAAGTCACCTGACTCTAAATTTCCTGTCAAATTGCTCCAGTCAATCTGTCTATAGTTGAAATCTCCCATTAGCACAACATTTTCGTATGTAGATGCCTTACGAATTTCGTCCCATAGAAGTTTACTGCACTCCCTATCA
>NC_069439.1:37730306-37757806 GCF_026875155.1 Cherax quadricarinatus | reverse complement strand
ATAGAGGGGCGCATATATATATATATATATATATATATATATATTTATATATAATATATATATATATATATATATATATATATATATATATATGTCGTGCCGAATAGGCAGAACTTGCGGACTTGGCTTAAATAGCAACGTTCATCTTGCCATATAGGACAAGTGAAAATTTGTGTATGCAATAATTTCGCCAAAATCATTCTGAACCTAACGAAAAAAATACATTTCACTGTGTTTGTTTAGTATTAAATTATTGTAAACAAATCTAAAATATATTTAGTTGGGTTAGGCTAAAATAAATTGTTCTTGTTATAATAAGGTTAGGTAAGTTTTCTAAGATTCTTTTGGTGCAAAATTAAATTTTTTTACATCAACATTAATGAAAAAAATATATCTTAAAACGTATAAGAGAAAATTTTAGAAAGGACTTAATTTTAAATGAGTTCTTGCTAATTGACCAGTTTTACATATTCGGCACGACATATATATATATATATATATATTTATATATATATATATATATATATATATATATATATATATATATATATATATATATATATATTTATATATATATATATAGGATGGGGTCCACCTCTGGTGTAAAATTGTTGGACCCACAGCCTCGGAGAAGTGGATAAAAAGGCTTCAAGGATGAATATTTGGATTTCTTCCTGAAGCCGTTTGAATATTCCACTTCCCCTACCAACCCATCTTTTCATATTTTTTTTTTTACCAGTAGGAATATGTTATTACATAATACGGCACAAAAAATTTAAGAGTTACATTGTTGATATAAAGGTGGCATATACGGTACATGTTGTTACGTGTGTATCACCGATTATAAGGCGAAGATCTCATCCAGCTCCTCAGAGCTGGGGCGTGTGCCCAAAATACAGCAGGCATTACCCCTTTGAACAGCCGCACTGAGCCGCTGGAACAGAAAACTAGCTGCCCTGGGATCCCTAGTTACCCTGATGAGTCTTTCTCCCAGCTCCTTAAGGAATTTAGATGCACTCTTTCCCCATGAGCCAAGGGTCTCTGAGCCTATGGGAACAAACATATAATGATGGGCAAGTTCTTCATATTTTCTAGACTTTTGGGACTCCCTGAAGCTGGCAGCTGCCCCTCCTTCCTCCCTGGTGTACTGGAGATAGGTATCAGCCAAGGTAGATGCACATGTATAGTCCCACAGCACTTGCTTCCCATCTGTCCAGGCTTGAAGGGTGATACCATCTGGATGCTTCTGGCTGCCATCAGATCTGCATAGCTGGGGTGGCTCCCTTACTGCTGGGCATCCGGCTGTTGTGAGGCTCCTCTTGATAATGTTATTAACCTCCTCATGTCTTGCAATCTTTCCCTCGGATTTACGGCACACAAGACCGTGGTACCCGAATCGGTCTGCTGCTTCACTGCCACAAATACACCTGTGTTCGGCGAGAATAGGGGCGACATGTCGAAGGGCAACACCGATGCGGATGGTCTGTGGGTCGAGGCGTGTGCGAAGGCTGGAGTTGGGAACAGCCAACAGAAAATCCCCTGCATGAGGTGCTCTCACTGCCAGGAGGCGGGCTCTATCCTTCCCTGACACACTCTGAAGCATTGTTGAGGCTATATTTTCCACTATTGGACCATCCCAGTGCGAGTGTTTATAGTTGTTGGGGGGAGCAGGTCTGGTTTCAGAACCCGTTAGATTATCCCAGATCATGGCTCCGTCAATGAACTTTTGGTCCTGGACTCCAATCTTGTCCCTAAGATGTTCAGGGAGAATTGCTGCTACAAGCCTTCTGGATGCAACACATGAGGACAGAAAAGTAGGTAGTGCAATCTGTGATGACTTGCGGACACCAATGCCTCCTAGTCTGACTGGAAGTGTAGCTTGGTTCCACTGCCCGTCTTCTAGAGTAAAGTTAAGTACTTTCGTAAAAATCTGCCTCAGGATACTGTCATATTCGTGCAGTATAGGGTTATCATATGAAGGTGCCGAATAGGCAGAACTTGCGATCTTGGCTTAAATAGCAACGTTCATCTTGCCATATAGAACAAGTGAAAATTTGTGTATGCAATAATTTCGCCAAAATCATTCTGAACCTAACGAAAAATATATATTTCACTGTGTTTGTTTAGTATTAAACTACTGTAAACAAATAAATTGCGCTTGTTATAATAAAGTTAGGTAAGTTTTCTAAGTTCCTTTTGGTGCAAAATTGTAAATTTTTACATTAACATTAATGAAAAAAGTATATCTTTAAACGTATAAGAGAAAATTTTAGAAAGGACTTAATTTTAAATGAGTTCTTGCTAATTGACCAGTTTTACATATTCGGCACGACATATATATATATATATATATATATATATATATATATATAATATATATATATATATATATATATATATATATATATATATATATATATATATATATATATATTATTTATCTTGAATTTTCATATAATTTTATAATGCCGATGTTTTAATTAATCGCTAAAATGAAAATATTTTGCTTTATATTATTATTTGATTTATTATATTAATTCATGACTCACGAAATCGTAATGACACGACCGCGGGTTCAAACCCCACCCGTGGTATGGTTTATATTAGTTCATGTATGTAGATAGAATGTCATATTTACACCTGTCTGCTCGCTGCTGGAGAGTTGTGACTGGCTGTCCACACTCGCAAACTACCTGCTCGTTTATTTCAATCGTTGGTGTAAGTCGGAACCTTGTATTTCCCTTGCCGGCGTCACTGGAGTAAGCACGAGATAGTCACATGATCGCACCTAATGCTGGAGCAGCAGTCCCTACCTCAACCCACAGTCAGTGGCCAGGCTTCAAACACCTTTTATTGTACAGCAATAAAGGAATGGAACAGACTACCCACAAATGTCAAGGCCAGTCATAGCGTGAACCAGTTCAAGAAGACTGCCAAAAAGTGTCTGATGAATGAAGCAACAGAAAGGGAGGGGAATGATTTTCTATTTTTTAGCTAAAATACGTGTAAATTTTACCTTATTCCTAGTAATGACCCTCGTATTGTAGATAGTCGTAATGACCCTCGGGTAGTAGATAGTCTTAATGACCCTCGTATTGTAGATAGTCTTAATGACCCTCGTGTAGTAGATAGTCTTTTTAGTATGATAATAAGATGTTATCTTCATTATAGAATAATAAGAAAATATTATAACCTTTATATTATAATAATAAGGTAAAAGGACCCCAATGGAAATAAGTCACTCTGTCTGACTTTTTTGGGTTATCCTAGGTTCTCTACACATATGCTGCTATGTATGATAATTCTATGTAACTGTATTGTGTATACCTGAATAAATTTACTTACTTACTTACTTACCGTTCTCTCTCTCTCTCTCTCTCTCTCTCTCTCTCTCTCTCTCTCTCTAGATCTGCTTCTTGCTTGAGAAGTACCTCTCTCTATAGCTACTTCTCCTACGAGAGGCATCTCCCTCTCATCTTTCGTCTCTGGATGTTTGTCCATGATTTAGACTGTTTTGGTAGACTATGCGTTGGAAAGCTGAAACATACTTCTTGTATCTCTGTTCACAGAGCATTGTTCAGACTTAGTGATATTTGCAGATGTTAAGTGTCGCATGGAGAAACTCTGTTCAACTCTGGTCCTAAGTTAAAGCTTCTGACCTACGTTGTGGCGTCAACGAACAATTGTAGTTGGGATTTATTTATGCTGAAGTTATAGCCAGTATTAAGAGAGTTTTATGTCGTTTATGGAGGATCAGCTGATGATCCCCAGTTTGGATCTTTATTTTGTCTACTTGTTCCTGCTGCTGCTTACTGCTGCTTTGTACAATATTTTTGTTTGGCGAATTGTTCGTCTAATTGTTCATGCAAGCTGTTTGATTCCCTTCTTGGTCGAGAACATGTATTATTTGTGAAGTTGTCAGTCACTGTTTAAGTCTAAGTCTAGTCGAGTCCTCCTGAGACATAACGATCACTTTGATCACATACACACATTCTCATACACACTTGTATTATTCTTATATTTGATATCAACGTACCAGACGGTACTTGTGAGTCGTACTGTTGAGAAACGTGCCCTCACCACTATACTACTGTATGTACACTTTAACAATGTATTTCACGAGAAGTGTAGGAGCTTATTTCCTAAATTATTCCAAATAAGTAAATTTTGTGAATAATCACCTAGGTAATTTTTGTATTAAAGATCTTAAATATTTCGTTAGTATATGTTCTACCAGTTGCAATCCCAAGGTGCTGTTAATGTTTTTTATTAATTTTAATGGATAACTGGACTAGAATATTCTCTAACAAACTGTTACAAAACCAGAAACATGCTAGATGCTAAAGAGTGATCAATAAGCTGACCTTCTAGTATTCTCTGGCGATGTCTATACATTATGGATATCGCATTTTGTAACATCCCTTCTTCCCCAAAGTCTAAAACATCACCAGAGTTCAAAATCACGTTTAACCTCTCAGTCGCATGTCAATACCAAACATTTTCCTTTTTCCCCTCGTACAGTTCCTTCCTCTCCTGTCCCCACTCATGTTCCTTCCTCTCCTGTCCCCACTCAAGTTCCTTCCTCTCCTGTCCCCACTCATGTTCCTTCCTCTCCTGTCCCCACTCATGTTCCTTCCTCTCCTGTCCCCACTCAAGTTCCTTCCTCTACTGTTCCCACTCATCTTCCTTCCTCTCCTGTTCCCACTCAAGTTGCTTCCAGTACGCTGAGGTCAGTGGTCACGTGTGGTCATACCTGCCTAAGCTCTTGGGAGTTAGCGTGGGCTGTTACCAAGCACCATGGCTTGTTGTAGTGCTTTAGAATCTCAGGTTCAAGTGTTGAAGAAGGAGGTTCTATTTCTTCAGGAGGAAAATAGGAGGCTGAAGCTTCTCATAGATGAGTTAGGGAGTGAGTGTGAGAAGGATTTAGCTGGTGAGGAGGAAATGGTCACCAGCAGTGATAGTGGCAGCCGCTATAAGTGGCAGGTGGTTCACAGTTCAGGAAGAAGGAAGATGAGGAGAGTTAATAGAGAAGATGTGAAGGTAGGAAATCGATTCTCTGTTCTCCAAGACGAGTGTACTTCAGTGGTTAGTGAGGTTGAAGGTACCACTGATTCCCCTGCTAATCAAGGTAAGAATATTTTAATAGTAGGCGATTCTCAGGTAAGATATATGGACCGTGCCTTTTGTAACAGAGACAGAAAGGTCAGACAGGGAGTGTGCCTTCCTGGAGGTGGTGTTGGTGACATAGTCAGCAGGTTGGATAATTTTATGGCAGGTAATGGGAACAAGCCCATTATCTGTCTTAGTGCTGGGGGTAATGACACTGGGAAGGGCAGGAGAGAGGAGCTGCTGGATAAGTACAGGTTAGCCATAGATGTACTTAGATCTAAGGGAGGGATCCCAGTCATATGTAGCATCTTGCCTAAAAAGGGAGTGGGCAATGAATCGATGTCTAGGGCAAATGATATAAACTGCTGGCTAGACAGGTACTGCAAGGAACATGCAATCCCATTCATTGATAAATGGGACCTATTCTTTGGCAAACGTGATATGTATGCAAGGGATGGGGTTCATCTCTCTGGGGATGGAATGGTTGCATTAGCCAATTCAATTGAGAGGGTAACTGATGACTTGTCTAGGAATTTAAACTGGTAGATTATAGAGGTATGGGTGTTTGTGGGAAACAATCAGGCTGCAGCATTGGGTTAAAAAACGTGGTTATTGGGATCCCTCAGGAATATGCTTAAAAGACAATTTCAAAAAAAAAGTTGCTAGTAAGGGCAAATAAATTTGATCAAAAAAACAAAGGAGAAAGTAGGGGGGAAAGGGTGACTACCCCCTTAAGGGTTTTATATCAATAGTAGGAGTTAAGAAAAAAGATGTGAGTAAGATTACTTGCAAGTGTAGGAAATATAGATGTTTTGGTAAAAACAGAGACTGGTTAACCCTGAAAGTAGAAAAAATTCCCTTCCGAGTGCAACATACGGGTTATAAACTATTCCACCTGATGGGGTCAACGGGGGGGGTTTGGTGTGGCTTTGATGTAGAGAAATTTAAACAGAATCTGTTTGGTACTTTTTTCCGGGGTCGGACAAAAAAATTTTTGGGGGTGTTTTATGGGCCCCCCAAAACCCTTGTAGGGGTGCAGTAAGCTGTTTGGGACAAAATCATAAGGCATTTAGATATGAAAATGTTGTGATAAGGGGGAAATTTTAAACTTTAGAAAAATTGATTGGAAAATTGACAGGAAATCTTGAGGTGGGGACTTGTTGATAGGTTCAGGTTTGTTTTTAAACAGGTTGTGACAGAACCAATGAGGAAACATTGTTGGTTTGGGTTTTGCCAACAAAGATTCACAATTAATAATTTGGGGTTAATGGAGTTTGGGGATAGTGTTCACAAATCACTTAGTTTCAATTATCATGGAATTCCCCAGATAACTGCAATAAATCTTTTCCCTAGTTTTTCGCTTGGCCGATTTTGGACTGAAAAATTACCTGGGGGGGCTAAATTGGGTTTTGGGGACTTGGGTCAGGTGGGTGATGTGGTTGCCAATATGACTTTTTTAGAGCATAGTTCTAGTGCCCGACAATTTTTTTCCCGGTAGGGAAATTAGATCTAACAAAAATTATCCCAAAATGGATAAACAAAGATTAAAGCATCTCATTGGTAAAAAGAGAGGTTAAAAGGGCGTATAAAAAGAGGGGGGGGGGTTTAAGAATCAATTATTAAATTTAAAAAGGGAGAAATAAAGAAAGGAAAAGAAAAGAAAAAAGGGATTATTAGGCTAAGGTCGAAAAAGGATTCAAACAAACCCCAAAGGCTTTATCAGGTATACAAAAGAAAGATTAGGGAAAGACTGGCCCACTTAAGGTTTAACTTGGCAGATCACGACGTGTAGGATATGTGGGGAAATTCTAATACTATTTGCTTCAGTTTTCCCCCGGGAAAAAACTAGCTTTTTCCCTAAAAATAATAGATTATGTAAAAACAGGATGTCTTAACTAGTATGATTCGGAAAATAGTGACTTTGGGCCTCAGCAAATGAGAAGCTAAAAACCTAAAAATCCCCGGTCTGATGAACTGTTTGCAAGGGTGTTAAAGGAATTTAAGAGGAAATTGCATCCTTTGGCTAATCTTTTTAACAATCATACAAACGGCTTGTGCCTGATAGTGGAAAATGGCAAAAGTAATACCTTTTACAAGGCAGGTGCAGGTCCTTGGGTTCGAACTATGCCAATAAGCCTTACCTCCATAGTGGGGGAAAATTTATGGGAAAAATAATTGCCGAAGCAATTGTAGCCCTGTGCAGGCACAGATTGTTAAAAAAATTCAACCGGTTTTACAAGGGGGGTTCCCGTCTTACGAATTAATAACTTTTTTCAAAGGTGTTGAGGGGAAGATCATGGAATGAATATGATATTTTTTATATGGATTTCATAAGGCTTTCGATAGGTTAACCGAGGTATTTAGGAACTTAGGGCCCCGGGAAAGGAGGAAAATTTTTTCCCGTGTAGGGCATGGTTGACAAATGACAGCAGAGAGTTTGCATAAAAAGGGGGAAATCAGAATGGGGGCCGTACAAGCGGTTTTCCCCAGGGGGTCGTTTGGGCCCCTTGTTGTTCACAATTTAATAAACGAAATAGAGGGGGGTAAATGCGACATAAGCAAAATTTTTTGATGACACAAAAAAGGGATCCAATTCTTTAATGAGGACATTGAGATCCCGGTGATTGAACGATGACGCATGGTCGGAGAGTGGCAGATGCAGTTTAATTTGACAAAAGTTGGGCGTTAAATAACCCTCCCCAAAATAAAAATAAATAATGTAGTTTTTTATACTCCGATTGCGAAAAGGTTTAGGGTTCGGTTTGCAGTAAAACCCAAAACCAAGACAACAATGCTTAGTGTTCGCAATAAAGCTAAAAGAAACTTGGTTTCAAATAGAAGTATAAAAAATAAAAGTCCTCAGGTTGTTTTAATCTATTATCCTTTGGGTTGGCTATTTAGACTATGCTGCTCGTTCTGGGCACCGTTTTTTACAGAAGGATATAAATGCTCTGGAAAACGTCAAATGGGATGACAAATATCCCCTGTATCGAAATTTCCCCTTTAGGATAGACTGAGGGTCCTGAATTCACTCTCTCGAAAAGGGGTAAAAAAAGGGGGATATGATGGAGGTGTTAAATGGAAAAACAGGAATAAAAAAAGGGGATTAAATAGCGTGTGAAAAATTTCCCCAAGACAGGATCACAGAATGGTTTCAAATTGGAAAAATTTAGATTAGGAAAATTAGGAAAAACTGGTTTTTTAATAGAGTTGTGGATGAGTGGAATAAACTCCCGAGTACAGTTATTGAGGATAAAACGTTGTGTAGTTTTAAAAATAGGTTAGATAAACACATTAGTGGGGTGTGGGTGGGTGTGAGTTGGACCTGACTAGCTTGTGCTGCTGGGTCTGGTGCAGTGCTCCATCCTTGAGTAGAGATGACGAGACTGGCTGGGTCATTGGGATAATCCGGGAGGTGGGTCATTGGTCTAATCTGGGGGGGGGACATGGACCTGCTCCACATGGGTCAGTAGGCCTCTGGCAGTGTTCCTTCTTTATTATGTTTTTTTTTATTATCACACTGGCCGATTCCCACCAAGGCAGGGTGGCCCGAAAAAGAAAAACTTTCACCATCATTCACTCCATCACTGTCTTGCCAGATAGGGTGCTTTACACTACAGTTTTTAAACTGCAACATTAAACACCCTCCTTCAGAGTGCAGGCACTGTACTTCCCATCTCCAGGACTCAAGTCCGGCCTGCCGGTTTCCCTGAATCCCTTCATAAATGTTACTTTGCTCACACTCCAACAGCACGTCAAGTATTAAAAACCATTTGTCTCCATTCACTCCTATCAAACACGCTCATGCATGCCTGCTGGAAGTCTAAGCCCCTCGCACACAAAACCTTCCTTTACCCCCTCCCTCCAACCTTTCCTAGGCCGACCCCTACCCGCCTTCCTTCCACTACAGACTGATACACTCTTGAAGTCATTCTGTTCGCTCCATTCTCTCTACATGTCCGAACCACCTCAACAACCCTTCCTCAGCCTCTGGACAACAGTTTGGTAATCCCGCACCTCCTCCTAACTTCCAAACTACGAATTCTCTGCATTATATTCACACCACACATTGCCCTCAGACATGACATCTCCACTGCCTCCAGCCTTCTCCTCGCTGCAACATTCATCACCCACGCTTCACACCCATATAAGAGCGTTGGTAAAACTATACTCTCAACATTCCCCTCTTTGCCTCCAAGGACAAAGTTCTTTGTCTCCACAGACTCCTAAGTGCACCACTCACTCTTTTTCCCTCATCAATTCTATGATTCACCTCATCTTTCAAAGACCATCCGCTGACACGTTCACTCCAAATATCTGAATACGTTCACCTCCTCCATACTCTCTCCCTCCAATCTGATATCCAATCTTTCATCACCTAATCTTTTTGTTATCCTCATAACCTTACTCTTTCCTGTATTTCACCTTTAATTTTCTTCTTTTGCACACCCTACCAAATTCATCCACCAATCTCTGCAACTTCTCTTCAGAATCTCCCAAGAGCACAGTGTCATCAGCAAAGAGCAGCTGTGACAACTCCCACTTTCTGTGTGATTCTTTATCTTTTAACTCCACGCCTCTTGCCAAGACCCTCGCATTTACTTCTCTTACAACCCATCTATAAATATATTAAACAACCACGGTGACATCACACATCTTGTCTAAGGCCTACTTTTACTGGGAAAAAAATTCCCTCTTTCCTACATACTCTAACTTGAGCCTCACTATCCTCGTAAAAACTCTTCACTGCTTTCAGTAACCTACCTCCTACACCATACACTTGCAACATCTGCCACATTGCCCCCTATCCACCCTGTCATACGCCTTTTCCAAATCCATAAATGCCACAAAGCCCTCTTTAGCCTTATCTAAATACTGTTCACTTATATATATATATATATATATATTTATATATTATATATATATATATTATATATATTATATATATTATATATATATATGTCGTGCCGAATAGGCAGAACTTGCTGTCTTGGCTTAAATAGCAAGGGCTCATTTCCCATATAGGACAAGCGAAAATTTGTGTATGCAATAATTTCGCCAAAATCATTCTAAACCCTTTAACGAAAAAAAAAAAATTTCACTGTGATTGTTTAGTATTAAATTATTGTAAACAAATCTAAAATATTTTTTGTTGGGTTAGGCTAAAATAAATTGTTCTTGTTATAATAAGGTTTAGGTAATTTTTCTAAGTTTCTTTTGGGGCAAAATTAAATTTTTTTTACATTAACTTTAATGAAAAAAATATATCTTTAAACGCATAAGAAAAAATTTTAGAAAGGACTTAATTTAAATGAGTTCTTGCTAATTGCCCAAAGTTTTACATATTCGACACGACATATAATATTATATATATATATAAAATATATTATATATAATATATATATATTATATATATTATATATATATATATATTTATATAATATGTATATATATATTATATATATATATTATATATATATATTATATATATTATAATATATTATATATATTATAATTATATATATATATTATATATATATATATATATATATATATATATATATATATGCAATAAGATCACAGTAAAAGGTGATTTCAGAATATCCCAAAAAAAAACACTCTGAAAGAATAGAGAAATTCCAGCGCTTTCGTGACTACTCACATTATCAAGGAACTATGAAAGTAAAGCATCCAAGGAAGCTATATAAAGGGGTCTTTGGGCCCGCACCTCACTATCAGATCCCACAACGGTTAAACACCTGACACGCGCCGACCCAACTTGGATAGTCCTTTGCACAACTCACCCCCCAAACTATTCTACCCAAGAAATTTAAAATTATTTGTCCAGTGTATTATTAAATTCTTCCCAAATTCTATTAATTATAAATGGATCTAATTTATATAAACCAAAGGAAATATTCATATATTGTCAAAACTGCTTTTTTATGAAACAAGATTCAATTATATTCCTGTCGCCCATGGACTTGTTTGGGTACTATTTTCTCAACTTTTTAAAAAATCAATTTAGAGGGTTAAAATCTTTACATGAATAAATAAGCATTGGAATCTTTCCAGTTCTAATGATATTTATGTTTTTTTTAATCTTGTTCGAGACTTTTCCCCATTTTGGGCCAAAAATAAACTTTATCGAAAATTTTAAAAAAGGAAATTCTTAAACCATCCTTTCAGCTTTTTGGGGGGGAATTTTTTTAACAAATTTTTTTCCCCCCTTATCAAGATTTTTTAATCCAATTTTAAAATATTAAAAGTTTTTAAAAGGGAAAGGCATATAAACCCAATTTTTAAAGGAAAAAGGGGAAAAAACCCAAATTTTTGTTGAAAAAGGGTTTGGTTGTCCCTTTTTTTGGATTGTAAAAAAATTTTAGCAAATTTAAAAGTTTTTAATCAATTACTTTTTTCTTGGGTTTTTTAAATAATTACCTATTTCAAAAATTTTTGGGATATTTTTTCATCTTTTAATTTCCTGGAAAAAAATTTCCCGTAAAGCTCTAAAAAACCATTGATGGAAAACAGACATTTTTACTCATTTAAAGCGAGAAAAATAGGGAACATAAATTTTTATTTGTGGGGTTTTCCCGAAAATTTTTAAAAATTTGAATTCATTATTCCCCTTTAAAAAATTTTAAAAACATTTTAGAAAAGGAAAAATGAGTTTTTTTTCTTCAATTTCAACAGAAAATTTTTATTATTAGCCCAGGGGGGTCATTTTTCAAAAAAAATTTACCCAAAAAGGTTTTGTTAAATTTTTTGGGAGCCCTATTGTTGGCAAAATTTCTAATTTTTAAATGTTAAAAACAACATAGAGGGTTGAAAAATTTAAGCCCCTTTGACTGACCTAAATGATTTTAACAGGGTTTTAGTTTTGATTTTTCCCTTCCTTGTTTACGAAAGTTCCTGTTGTGATTTATTAAGTTTCTTATCGGAAAACTCGTTAACTATGTTTTCCCTTTGCCATTTCCCCTACTATCTTTAAAACTTTTTTTAACTTTGCATTTTTGATGAAAAATTTTGTTTTAATGAAATTTTTACACTCAGAATTTTTGGTATTGAAATTGGGAAATCCCTTTCCCCCTGTTCTTAGTAACCTTTACATGGAATTTTTTGAAAAAAGGGAAATTAACCCCAATCCCCCCAAATAGAGCAAAATTTGGTTCGGGAATGTTGTAAATATTTTGTGTTTATCCCCAAAAATTTTAGATATACCCCTTTTCCTAGGAAAATTAAATAGCTTAGCCCATTCTAAAAACTTTATTTTATTTAAAACCCAAAAAAACTAAAAGCCTTTTTAGATTTTTTTAATTTTTAAAAGGGAAATTTAAATGAATTAAAATTTTAAAAAATTTACAGAAAACCTACGAATAACTTTTTCCTATGCCCCACTATTTTTCCTCGATAAAAGGATAGAGTAAAAACGGTCTTTTTTTAAAATCAATGTTTTTGAGAGTTTTAAACGAATTTGTTCCTGATTCTTTGATGGGGAAAAATTTTCCCAAAAATTTTATGAAATAGGAAATTGTTTTTAAAAAACCCAAGAAATGTAATTGATAAATCTTTTTTAAAATTTGCTAGAAATACTTTTTACAACCCAAAAAGGGCCAAAAAACCTTTATTCAACTAAAATTATTTTTGGTTCCCCCCTTCCCATAAAAATTTGGTTTTGTATCCCTTTCTCTTCTTAAGACTTTTAAAAATTAAATTTGTAAAAAAATTTTGGATACATTTAAAAAAATTTTTTGGGGGGATAAAGAATTCCCCCCAAAAAATGCTGAGGGGATGTGTCTAAAAGGGTTTCCCTTGAAAAAATTTGCGATAAAGTTTATTACAGTCAAAACGGGTTAAAAATTGAACAAAGGGATTAAAACAACATAAATATAGCTTGGGAACGGGACAAGATTCCAATGCCTATTTATTCATGTAAGAGTTTTTTAACCTTTCCAAATTGATTTTAAAAAAAGTTGAGAAAGTAGTATCAAGCAAGTCCATGGTCGACAGGAATATAATTGAATCTTGTTTAAAAAAAAGGGCATTTTGACAATAATAAAAATTTTTCCCTTTTGGTTTATATAAAAAAGATCCTTTTTATAATTAATAAATTTGGGAAAAAATTTTAATAATAAAACGGGAAACAAAAAAATTTTAAAATTTTTCTGGGTAGAAAAATTTGGGGAATTTGAGGCAAAGGACCTACCCAAAATTTGGGGTGGGGCCGGGGGTCAGGGTTTTAACCCCGTTTGGGTTTTGATAGTGAGGTCTGGCCAGACCCCTTTATACCCTTCCCTTTGGAAATGTTTTTCCCTTTCATAGTTCCTTGATAATGGAGTAGCCCAGGGAAAGCGTTTGGAAATTTTTCCCCTTATTCTTTCAGAGTGGTTTTTTTTGCATATTTTATATTTTTATATATATTTTTAAATATATATATTATATTTATATATATATATATTATATTTATATATATTTATATATATATATATATTATAAAAAATATAATAATAATGACCCACAGAAGCCGGATCCCCAAAATTTTTCCCGGGGGAAACAACCTTTGGGGAAAAATAAAAGGGGAAATTCAAACCCATTTTGGGGGATTTCCACATGACAAGGAGCGAAAAAATGAAAATTTCCAAAGATGGGACTAACCCCGTGGTCCACCCTAAAAACACCTACCTTCTTATGTTGTCATGGGAAAGGTAGGGGATGGTAGTCAGACACTGCTTATTTTCTACCCAATTTTTTTAAACTTGTCTATGTATCTTAAATTCCTCCCACTTTAAAATTTTAAATTTAAAATAAATCCAATATGTATTTTTCAAAGGGAAAGGGTTCATAAAAAATTTGTTTTAAAAATTAATATAAAAAATTGCTTTAGGATTATAAAAATTTGGATTCAATTAAAATTTTAAAAAATTTTGGGGAAAAATGAAAGTTTTTTAAAACAAGTTAAAAATCTTAATTTATACCAGTCCCCGGGAGCTTGATCGACCTTTGGTTAATATAAAATCTAATTAATTTTTCGGAAAGAAACAATCATTTTTTTCAGTATTTCGGTAGAAAATAAATCATTTTCGATCTTTTTATGGAACACTCCTATTTTTTTTTAAATGAAATGGGATTGTCATGGCGGTTTGTTTCAACCAGTAATATATTAAGTCATTTGCTTTTCCAAAGGGAAAGGGAATGGAAACTTGCCAGTTTTTTCCCTGGTTATTTTTTTTCATACATTCCAAGTCATACAAAAAGGGGAAGACCTTTTAAACCCCCCCCAACAAATTGTTCCATTCCATTTCCTTTAAGTTTTTCCCTTTCTATTATTTTGCATTTTTTTATTGCAGCCGGGAACGTTTCTGAGCAGGTCGGGCTTTTCCAGCTGCTGCATGTTTTAAAATTTCCATTTTTGTGGCTCTTTTTTAGTATTTTCAATGATATTTTTTGGGGCATTTAGGGTTTGGAAGTTTTAAAGTCTTCTTTTTCCCTGTTTACTTGGTTGTGAGTACAGCCCTCATAGTGGAAAAATAAATCATCAGTAAATTTTTTATTTGGGGGCTGGTAATTTTTATTCTTTTGACCCAAGTAGTTAATGAAGTTATCTTTTGTTTTCGGGGTTTAAAAGAAAAAAATTTCTCTTTCTTTTTTTTGGCTTTTTGGGATGCAGGAGATTTGTTTAAAAAGGACGGGGTTGGGTTTTGGGGAGTGCCCCGGGAATAAAAGTTCATAAAAACTATGACAGAGTCAGCATCGTATTTAATATATTAAACCCCCAAAGGCACAGATTAGTTTTCCCAAATCATATATGTAGAAAGGTTTCAAAATGCCCCAAAAATTCGAACATTTTTCTGCTATTTAAAAAAATTTTCACTGTTTAGTTCCATTTTTTTGCAAAAAAGGCCCACCAATATTTTATGTCTGATATTAAGCCCCGGAAAAAAACAAAGGAAGGGTTTCACGTTAGGGGTTTGGGTTTAAAGCATCAAGTCAAAAACCTTTTTATGCGGGACATATGTTTAAAAAATTTTTAAGAAAAAGTTGCTTTTGGTTTATTTTGCACCATAACATTGTATGTTTACCCCCGCCCTCTGCAAGGAAGGGTGAATTTTGGAAAGTCTGGCGGGATTACTAGATTTTTTTCCTTTTAATTATCCTTTACATAAAAGGAAAAAGGAGGGTTTGGGAAAGGTTATAAAATTTTTTTAATTATTTTCCCTTTTCCTTTTTAGTAGTTTTATTTTTTATTAAAGAAAACTAAATCTAAGGGATTCTTTTAATTTAAAATTTAAAAAACTGTATGAAAATAAAAGATTATTCATATTATCTTGGAAATCAAATTTTTTCAAAATTGCTACAGCATATTTTTTGCCTGCTTTAAAAATATGCAAATTTTTATTAATAATAAAAATTTTCTTATGACGTAAAACTTTTTTGGGGCCCGGGTTAGGAAAAATTCGTTTCATAATAAAACTATAAACCTTTCCCATTATTTTAAATAATTTCGTCATTGCTTAAAATCAGGGGTTTTTTTTCCCAATTTAACAAAAAGCTTCTCAAATTTGAAATTTACTGACTTTTTTTTTTAAGCGGCGGGCAAAATTTTTGACCAAAAACCCCCCAGAGCACAGAGTATGCAAAACTGATTGTAAATCAAAACAATTTAAATTTAAAAAAAATTTTTTATTAGAAATTTTTAAAGTCCGTCTTTTGTTTTAAATTTAGATTTTTTAAATTTCTATTTTCCTTTTTATTTTTAAAATAAACATTTTATCATATTACAAAAGCAATAAATTTTTAAAATGCAATAGTAGTTTTAAAAACTTTTTCCCACAAGCAAGGATATATAAATAATTTTCCTACATGCCTCTTCCTTGCACCCCCCCCGGCGCGGGATTAATGAATAATCTCCTAGATGCCCTAAACCCTTGCACTCACCGGGCGCTGGTTTAAATAATTTAATCTCCTAGCTTTCCTAACCTTGCACCCCCAGGCGCGGATTAATGAAAAATCTCCTAGCATGCCTAAACCCTTTTCACTCCCCAGGCGGGGAAATTAATAAATAATCTCCTACATGCCTAAACCTTGCCCACCGGGCGCGGATTAAGGGAAAATCCCCTTTGAAACCCTCAACCTTTTTACTCCCCCGGCGCGGATTAAGGGAATAACTCCTAAAAAGGGCCCAAAAACCTTGCACCATCAGGCGCGGGTTTAAAGGAATAATCTCCAAGCTTTCCTCAACCTTGTGCTCACCAGGCACGGGATTAATGAATAATCTCCTTGCATGCCTAACCTTGTACTCCCCGGGGCCCTTGGAAATTAATGAATAATCATCTTGCTTTGCCTCAACCTTCCCATCCCCCAGGCGCGGTTTAATGAATAATCTCCTAGCATCCCTCAACCTTGTACTAAACCGGCGTGGATTAATAAATAATTTTCCTAGCATCCCCTAAACCCCTTGAACCTTCAGGCGCTGGATTAAGAATAATCTCCTAGAAGCCTCACCTTGTGCTCACCAGGCACGGGATTAAGGGAAAAAATCTCCTTGCATGCCTAAACCCTTTGAACTCACCGGCGCTGGATTAATGAAAAATCATTTTGGGCATCCTAAACCCTTCCATCACCCAGGTGCCAGATAAAATGAAAAAACCCCTCTACTTTCATCTCTCAATCCTTGAGTGGGGGAAACGTGTGCTGCTGCCCCCCCCTTTGGAGTTGTCTGGGGCGGTATTTTTTTCAAAAACATGGCGCGGCTACCCGGCGTCGTATCAATACTGTCAAAATTAAAATTAAAACCCAGTGGGCTGTAACGGGGCCATAAAAGGATTGCTTTTGCCTGTAAAAAACAGAGATACCTACGGAATACCCAATGAGAGATTTGTGGATTTGCACTGAATGGTTTAAAGGGGATTTTTGAAAAATTTTCCGCTGGGCGAATGTTTTGAAGCAAATGATGAATAAGTTTCAGGGAAATGGCCAACCGTTTTAAACATGCTGTGACAGTGAGGCTGCATTAGAAACAAGCTATTTACACCGGGGTTTAAGGGTCAGAATGTGCCGTTCGAGGGGGATGCCCCAAAAACTGAAAATTCGGTTTTGCTATGTGTAAATACGGCACAATACATACGGTCAAATGCAAGAAAAGGGGGTCAGCCGGCCCCTATATGGGGATACCTGGGGGGTACAAACCTGTCAAGATGACGCTCGCATCCCAATTTTCCCTCGTTTCTTGGGGAAGGGAAAATTTTAGAAAAATCAGGTTTTAGTGAAAAACGCGGGGATGAACCCACTTTTCCCTTTGGGGGGGTCGTGTGACACCGGGTGCGCTAAGTGATAGACGAAAGTGGTGATAAGGGCGCAGCAGTGACGTGATTTTGGAAGGAAAGGGGAGAAGATCCCAAAATCCGCCGTATTCGACACTGCCTCAGCAGAGTTTGACATGGGGTGAGGGGTTGAGAAAGGGGAGAAGAAAAAAGGAGGGACGGCAGGGCTATGGGGGAGGACATCACTTCCCCCGGGCGTTGTACAAGTGCCGGATGAGGTCCATCGCGGGGGAAATGAAAGGCACGATTGGAAACTCGATAGGTCGACGTTTTGGGGAAAATTTTGGGGCAAGGGGCATCCTTTCCCGGTGTTTTTACTGACCCCGGGTCTTGGGGCGCACTTAGGGAGGGCGTGGTGGGTGCCAGTTCGGCCGAAGTGTTTTGGGGAAGGGTGCCCTGTTGGTGAGAAACGTGGAGGGGGAGGTTTATCATGGCACTGGGACTGGAAGACTTGATGCAGGTTTGAGGGGACATGTAAAAACGAGCCCGCAGTGCTTTCTGATTCCCACACCCTGCTTACGCCCGCACCCAAAGGGCCCGGGAAAAAAACATGGGCAGAGCCAAAGCGGGGGAGGGTTTAAGTGGGACTCGGGGCAGGGGGTTTGGGTGTGGCCCCCGAAGGGGGGGGGGGAAAAAGGGTTTTCAACCAAAAAGATTGGTGATAATTCCCGTAAAAGGGCAAAGGGGGGAAAACCCCCCCGTCGGTTTTAAGTGCGTGACATTGAACATCAAAGGTTTAGGGCGCAGAGAAAGTGTGAGTGGGTTTTTGGGAATATTTTGGGGGCCATGATGTTTTACGTTTGTGTTCCCTTTCAGGAGCACCAAATTTTTGACCGGGTTATGAGTTAAGGTGGATGGAAATAATGTTAAAGTTTAACATGCAGTCAGAATGAAAAGGAGGTGTGGGCCCCTTTTTGGGGAAAGAAAAATAGCCCATTGTTTCAGGGGATTGTGAAGGGGGAGGGAGGGTGGTTTTGTGGGGGATGGGGTTATGGGGGGCAAGGGAAATGACGTTGGGTTTGGTATTTGGCCCGGCAGAGGGGGAAAAGCACGGGTAAAGAATAAAATTTGTGAGGGGGCATCCTGGGGGTATTTTTTTGCGTGGATTGCCGGGGGGGCGCTCTGATAGGGGGTGGTTGGAACTTTTTGATAAGGAGTAAGGATTTTAAAAACCCAGGGGGCAGGGATTGTTTTTAGAATATTGGGAGAATTTTTATCCAGGGGAGGTTGATTGATGTTGGGGGGGGCGGATGGGGGAGCACCCATTTTTAGGTGGGTATCGACTAGGCTTTATCGGGTTGTACATGCCCAGGGGCGGGTTTTAACCATAGTTAGGGAAAGGGGTGTGGGATTTTCTGAAAAAGTTTTGGGGGATATAGGTTGGGAGGGGTTCCCAAGAAGGGGGTAAGGGGTTTCTGGAAGTTGAATTTTAAAATGTTGCAGGGAAGAGCCCCCCCACGGGCATTTTAACAATTGGAGAGGGGGTTTGGTGGCGGAAAGGGGCCCCGGGGGAAAATGATCCCGGTTTGTTGGGGGACTTAGTGGCGAAAAACTCGATTAAGGGAAATTTTTTATTTCCCTATTTGGGGGGGAAAAACCAGGTTGAAGTATGGGTAAACCCTCTTTTTTAGGGGCAGTTGAGAGCTTGCACGAGAGTGGGAGTGCTTTTTATCCATGGACGTTTTTGAGGGATTGAAAAAGCGTATTTTGGGATTTGCAAAAAGAAAGAATTTTAGGGCCCCCCGGGGTTTTGGGGGGGGTGGGGAAAAGGTGTTATGGGTTTAAAGGGCCCTTTGGATTGTGTTGGGGGCGGCAGGTTTTTTAGAAGGTGGCGCGGAGATTTGGGATTAAAATGTTCATGTGAGGGTGGAAGGGTATAGGGAGGGGGAGGTATTAGGGGGCGATGGGGGGTATGAGTGGGGTATTAGTGCCCAATTTAGGGTTTAGGTTTTATATACACAAAACCCTTGGTTTCGAGGAACGGCTTTTAAAAAAATGGGGGGTTTTGTGGGAATTTTGAGATTGAAGGTTAAAAGTAGGGGAACATTAAAGGGGCCCAAACACGGAAAGTGGGGATTTCGCACGCTTTGTCTGGTGCAAAAATTTTTGTAAGGCGCCGGGTGTTGATGGGGTTTCCTAATGAAATTTTTTTGTTAGGAATTGGAAAGTTATGGGGGGTTTTTAGTTAGGTTTTTTCAATGTAATTTAAGGGGTGAAGGGGAAAAAGGGTGAGCAGCAAAGGACTGCTGTCGGTGGATTAGTTCCAAAAGGGGGAAGACAAGGGAAGGATTTCCGAGCAATATTGCTTTTGTGGGGGTGATTAAAAATTAAATTTTTTAAGGGTGTTTGGGAAAAGAAAAAAAAGGTGATAGGAAAAGTAATAGACAAAGGGCAATTTTGGGGTACCGGGGAGGGCAATGTTGAAGGGCATAGAGTTGTTAGAAGTTTTATAGAGCAGAGGGGGGAGTTGGGGGTTGGGGGTGTTTTTGGCATTTGGGTTGGAGAGCGGCCCTTTCACGTGTACAGGGGATCATTTTGGGGGTTTTATGCATTGGCAGGAATTCGGGAGGGAAATTTTACTTGGATGAAAACTTTTAACAAGGAGCATCTATGGGGGAGTACAGGGTTTAAGGAAGGCTATGTGTTAAAATTCAGAAAGGGGCAGGGGGTTTTGGGCAGGGGTGCCCCCTGTTGCAAATTGTTTGTGTGCCTCCAAGATCCCTTTTTTTTAGGGCAGTTTTTGGGGGAGTTTTCGCAAGTGGAGGGGTTAGTAATGAACGAGAGGGTGGGGCGGGGGATTGTGGGTTTTGTGGAGGGCAAACTGTTTTTGGTTTTAGGAAAAAAAAGGGATTTTCACAAGGTAGGAAAGGGGGAGTGTGTTTGGCGAGGGAAAACGGGGGATGGAAATTTAAAGTGGCAAAATCTAAGTTTTATGGACCAGGGAATAGGATAAATAAAGTGGGCTGTAGGGGGGGGTGGAGTGTGGGGGAATTTAGCTATTGATTTTTGGATGTGTACATTTAAAAATGATAGGGTTTGCACAAGAAATAAATTCGATGCGCCCCCGCAGATGGGGGTTTTTAAAAATTTGGGGGGCTTTAGGACCCGCGCGCTTACCCTTCCCTCAGAGGGTTAAATTTTGAAGAACGTCCTGTTTATAGTAAGTGTTTGGGCCCCTTTGGGGGCAATTTTACCCTTAGGCGGCAAAAAGGGGGAAAATTGCCAAAATGGGGGTTTTCAGATTTATATGGGGGCGGGTTGTGATGGCTAAGTAGAAAGGGTGGTGGGTGCTTCCCGTTAGCCAGGGCGGGCTGGGGGGTTTTACCTTTTTTAAAAAACGTATGAAAGATTTTTATCTAAAAACGCGGCCCAATTTTAGGGAGGGGGGGGGGGGAGAGGGGGGCTAGAAAGACTGCGTTTAAAGGATATGCAACGATGGTGGGGGTAAGGGGTTTAATGATTTGGTGAAGGGCCCTGTTGCAGGTTTTAAAGGTGGTGGGGATCCGGGCACCTCAATTGAGGGTTTTTGAGAGGGTGGGGGGGTGTGTCTGTGGGGGGTGGGATTTGAGGGCGGCATACCCAATGTGTGCGTGGGGAAATATCCCGGAAAAAGGGTTTCGGAAATTTTTGTGTTAAACCCGGGATAAGGGAGGGAAAAGTTTTGGTTTTTACTTTGGGAAACTTGCCGTTTGGGGTTGTGTGAGGGGGACTGCGGTGTATTTTTGTTTGTTTTGAAGCTGTGAGGGTATGGTTAGGTAGGGTAGTTAGGTTTGTGGGGGGGGAAGGGTTTTCAGGTGTTAAGGGGTTTTTAAGTTTAGATATAGGGGGGAAAGTTTTAAGGGGTTTAAATTTTTGATTTAGGGGGGATGAGTCAGATGGTGGTTTAATTGGGTTTTGCGTATGTTTGGGCCCCCTGATTTTTTATATATTTGAGCCATGGGGAGGTGGGGGTGAGGGAGGGGGGTGTGAGGGGGTGGGTGTGAGGGAGGGGGGTGTGAGGGAGGTTTTGGGTGTGAGGGGGGTGGGGTTTTGGGGAGGTGGGTTTTGAGGGAGGGGGTGTGAGGGAGGTGGGGGGTGAGGGAGGTGGGTGTGAGGGGGTGGGTGTGAGGGAGGTTTGGGGGTGAGGGAGGTTTGGGGGGGGGAGGTGGGGGGGAGGGAGGTGGGTTTTGAGGGAGGGGGGGGTGTTTTGGGGGGGTGGGTGTGGGGGGAGGTGGGGGTTTAGGGGGGTGGGGGGGGAGGGAGGGGGGTGGAGGGGGGGTTTGGGGGGAAAGGGGGGTTGGGGGTTTAGGGGGGTGGGTGTGAGGGAGGTGGGTGTTTAGGGAGGTGGGTGTGAGGGAGGTGGGGGTTTAGGGAGGTGGCAAGAGGGGGTGGGTGTGAGGAGGTGGGTTTTTGAGGGAGGTGGCTATGAGGGAGGTGGGGGTGAGGGAGGGGGGGTTTTGAGGGAGGTGGGGGTGAGGGAGGTGGGTGTGGGGAAGGGGGGTGTGAGGGATGGGTTTTGGGGGGAGGGGGGTGTGGGGGGGTGGGTGGGGGAGGGGGGTTGGGTATGAGGGGAGGGTGGGGGGGGGGAGGTGGGGGTGAGGGAGGTGGGTGTTTAGGGGTGGGGGTGAGGGAGGGGGGTTTTGAGGGGGGTGGGTTTTGGAAAGGGGGGGGGTGGGGAGGGGGGTGGGGGTGGGGAGGGGGGGGTGAGGGAGGTGGTTTGAGGGAAAGGGGGGTGTGAGGGGGGTTTGGGGGTGAGGGAGGTGGGTGTTGGGGGGAGGTGGGGGTGAGGGGAAGGGGGTGTGAGGGAGGTGGGGGTGAGGGAGGTGGGTGTTTAGGGAGGTGGGGGTTTTTAGGGAGGGGGGTGTGAGGGAGGGGGGGTTTTGAGGGGGGTGGGTGTGAGGGAGGTGGGGGGTGGGGAGGTGGGTTTTGGGGGGAGGTGGGGGTGGGGAGGTGGGTGTGGGGAGGGGGGTTTTGAGGGAGGTGGCTATGGGGGGAAAGGGGGGTGTGAGGGGGGGGTGGGTGGGGGAGGTGGCCTAGAAGGGGGTGTGAGGGAAAATGGGTGTGAGGGAGGTGGGTGTGAGGGAGGTGGGGGGAGGGGGGGGTGTGGGGGGAGGTGGGTGTGTGGGAGGGGGGTGAGGGTGTTGGGGTTTGGGAGTGAGTTTGGGGGGGGTTTGGGGGTTGGAGGATTTTTTTGGATTTGGGAGGGTGTGGTTAGGGGGGGTATGGTTTGGGGGTTAGGGTTTAGTAGTGTGTAAGTGGGGGGGGATGGTTATTTTTTGGGGGGGAGTTTTGGGGGTTTTTAGGGGGGTTTTGTAGGGTTTGGGGGTGGGGATTTTTAAGGGGTGGTGGATGGGTTAGGGTGGTTGGGGGTTTTTTATTTTTTTATTTTAGGGTTTTTTTTTTTGGTAATTTTGGGGGGGAGAGGGGGGGGGGGGGAAAAGGGGGGGAAATTTGGTAGGGGGGGGGGTTTGGGGGGTTTGTTTGGATTTTATTGGGGAGGGGTTTGGGTTGGGGGTGGGAGGGGGGAAATTTGGGGAATTTGGGGGGTTTTTTTATTTTGTTGGATTTTGGTTTAAAGGTTGGGGTGTGAGGATTGGGGGGTTTTTAGGGCGTGGTTTTGGGGTTTTTGGGTTTTGGGGAGTTTGGGGTTGTAGGGGTTTGGAGGGGTGTGGGGGGGGTTGGGATTTGTGGGGTGGTGAGGGTGGGGGTGGTGTTGTTTCGTTTAAGTTTGAGGATTGGTGTGATTATTGCTTATAAGGGGGGGTAGCGGTTTGTAGTTCGTTTTGTTAGGTGAGGGATGCTATAATGGATTTTTGGGGTTTGTAATGGTTTGGTTTTTGGCTTAGTATGCTTTTAAGGGGTTATTTTATGTTGTTTTGGGGTTTGGTGTGAATCTGATTTTAAGGGTTTATTTTGGTGTTAGTATGGGTTTTAGAGTGTGTTGGGAGGGGTATAGGAGTGGTGTAAATTTTGAGAGTGGTTGGGATGTTTAGGGAGTTTGAGGGTTATTAAATTATAGATTGGTGTAAGTGGGTTGGGATTTTTAGGGGTTTTTTTTGTTTGATTTAAGTTTGGGATATTATTTTTATGGGTTTGGGGGGAGGTTATGATTTTTAAGGATTTTTTAGGGGTTGAGGATTTTTTTAATTTATAGGGGTGGGAGGGAGGAGTTTTGTAAGTGGTGTGAGGATGGGGGGGAGGTTGGAGGGGGGTGGTTTTAGGGGTTATAAGGTTTGAGTAGTTGTGTGAATTAGGATTTGCTTAGGAGGTGGTTTTGGGTAGAGTTTTTAGGAGTTGGTTGGGGGTTTTGTAGGATTTGGATTATTCTTTTGGGGAATTTTTTTTAGTTTTTTAAGTTTTGTGAGGAGGTTTTTTAATTTTTGAAGTTTAGAATTGGGTGTGAGGATTTTTTTAATGGTGTAAGGGGGGTTTTATAGGTTTTTGTGTCGGGGATTTGTGGGGTTTGTTTGGGATTGGTTAGGGGGATGTTTATTGGTTTTTTTAATTTTGGTGTGAAGATTTTGTGGGGAATTGTAAATTGGTTAGTAATGGATTGGGAGGTGGGATTAGAGTGGTATAAATGGTTAAGTGGTTTGGGGAAATTTTAGGGATAATGTGATAGTGGGTGGTGAACTGTTTTTAGATGGTTAAAGGGGGTGTAATTCATGTTTTTTGTGTTTGTAGGATGGTGTTAAGTGGTTTTAAATGGTTTTGGGGGAGTTTTTATGTTGAGCTGGTTTTAGGAGGTGGTGTGAGGAGTTTTTTAAGGAGTTGTATAGGATGTTTGGGGAAGGGGTTTGAGGAATTTTTTGGGGTGTGAAGTGCTATTGGAATTTTAGATTTTAATGGTTGAATTATAATTTGGTTTTGGGGGATTTGGTGTGGATGGTTAGGAGGGGGGTTATTTTTTTTAGGAGGGGTTTAGGATTTTTGTGAGATGGTTTAAGGAATTTGGGGTTGGGAAAGGGGGGTTAGGAGTTTTGATGTATTTTTTTAGAGTTTTTAATTTTTTTAATGTGGGGAGTGGTTGAAGTGGTGTGAATTGGGTTAATGGTGTTTAAGTTTTAATTTTTGGGGGGGAGTTGGTATGATTGGAGTGGTTGGGGGGTTTTTTAGGTGTTTTTTAAGGGTTTGGGAGGTTGTTAGGGGGGTTGTAGGAGTTTGTAAGTTTTTTGAGGTTTTAATGGCTTGGGATCGATAGGAGGGGTGTTGAGGAGTGGTTGTGAAAATAAAGTTACCCCTTTAAAAACAATTCGCTTAGGAATTATGGGAATAACAGGTTTACGAGGATCGATTTTAATGAAGTTTACGTTTTTATTGTAAAGTGGGTGAACCCGTGTTTTATGAAATTAGCTTTTAAAGTGTGTAAAATTTGCTGATCTTATGTTTTTCCAAGTATTTATTGGTGTTTTACAAAAGTTTTCCTTATGAAATTTGGAGATTACTAATGTATTGGGAGCACTACACATGTGTGTTAAGGTAGTAATAAAAATTAAAGTTTGGGGTGTGAATGGCTGTTCGTTAATGTGAGAGTGTCTTCAAAGATTTTATAGAAAGCACATACTACGGGGTGTTACTAAGTCTGCCAAGCCCTGTTAGAATATGCTGTGATACAAATCGGGGTTTTCCATCTTGTAGGAAGCATTCTGTAGGCACAATTTCTGTATATTGGAAGGTTCGGAATGTAAATAGCTTAATGGCAACGTGGTACGTATTTAATATAAAGTGATATTGTATTTTGGCACAAAAGGCCAATAATAATGTTTCAGAGGCTGGTTAAGATTTTTAAAAAAATACATTTTCGTGTGACACTGTATGTGTAGGGTAGGTTATATATTTAAGTAAATTTTGTTTGGTTTTTCCCTTTGCTATTTTAATGTTTCAAGCACATGTAAAGTGTAATTTAAGGTTGGGGGGGACCCTGTGGAAAAATTATTACCGACTAGGCAAAGTTTTCAAAATTTGTTACTTAGAGTAATATTATCCTGCACTCTTAAGTATGTCAATGTTTTATTGGTATTTGATGGGGAAGGGGGTAACCTTTTACTTCCCAGAGCACATATGTACGACTTTATAAATGTACCTTTGGTGGGGGTGATGTATTGGGTTTTAATGGAATTGGGAGGCTTTAACCTTTTAAAGAATTGTTTTGCATAAAACTTGCATAAATGTATAATTGCTGAATAGATTATCGGGAAAATGTTGTTGTTACACCTGGTGAGGCTTTCCTTTTCTTTTTGGATTGTGAATGTATGTTGTACTTAAATTTGTTGTTTCCATGCGATGGTTTAGTGACATATGGTTGTTTTTCCATGTTAATGAATACTGTATTTTAAATAAAATATAAAAAAAAAAATTTCTCCTAGAGCCTAAACCCTTGTACTCACCAGGTGCTGGATAAATGAATAATCTTCTTGTATGCCTCAACCTTGAAACTCACCAGGCGCTGGATAAATGAATAATCTTCTGTATGCCTCAACCTTGTACTCACCAGACGCTGGATAAATGAATAATCTTCTTGTATGCCTAACCTTTGTACTCACCAGGTCGCTGGATTATAGAATAATCTTTTGTATGCCTCAACCTTGTACTCACCAGACGCTGGATAAATGAATAATCCCCTTTGCATGCCTCAACCTTGTACTCACCGGCGCTGGATTAATGAATAATTTTCCTTGTATCCCCAAACCCTGTACTCACCAGGCGCTGGATTAATGAATAATCTTCTTGTATGCCTCAAACCTTGTACTCACCAGACGCTGATAAATGAATAATCTCCTTGCATGCCTCAACCTTGTACTCACCAGGCGTTGGATAAATGAATAATCTCCTTGCATGCCTCAACCTTGTACTCACCAGGCGCGGGATAAATGAATAATTTTCTAGTATGCCTCAACCATGAAACTCACCTGGCGCTGGATAAATGAATAATCTCCTTGATGCCTCAACCTTGTACTCACCTGGCGCTGGATAAATGAATAATCTCCTTGTATGCCTCAACCTTGTACTCACCTGGCGCTGGATAAATGAATAATCTTCTTGTATGCCTCAACCTTGTACTCCCCCTGGCGCTGGATAAATGAATATCTTCTGTATGCCTAAACCCTTTGTAACTCACCGGGCGCTGATAAATGAATAATCTTCTTGAAATGCCTCAACCTTGTACTCACCTGGCGCTGGATAAATGAATAATCTCCTTGCATGCCTCAACCTTGTACTCACCAGGCGCTGGATAAATGAATAATCTCCTTGCATGCCTCAACCTTGTACTCACCAGGCGCTGGATAAATGAATAATCTCCTTGCATGCCTCAACCTTGTACTCACCTGGCGCTGGATAAATGAATAATCTCCTTGTATGCCTCAACCTTGTCCCTCACCAGCGCTGGATAAATAAATAATCTTCTTGTATGCCTCAACCTTGTACCACCAGGCGCGGGAAATAAATAAATAATCTTCTTGCATGCCTCAACCTTGTACTCACCAGGCGCTGGATAAATGAATAATCTTCTTGTATGCCTCAACCTTGTACTCACCAGGCGCTGGATAAATGAATAACCTTCTTGTATGCCTCAACCTTGTACTCACCAGGCGCTGGATAAATGAATAATCTTCTTGTATGCCTCAACCTTGTACTCACCAGACACTGGATAAATGATAATTTTCTTGTATGCCTCAACCCTTGTACTCACCAGTGGGAAAAAATGAATAATTTTCTTGATCCCTCACCTTTGCTCCCCAGGCGCGGATAAATGAAAATCCCCTAGCATGCCTCAAACCTTGTACTCCCCAGGCGCTGGTCAATGAAAATCCCCTTTGCATGCCCAACCTTGTACTCACCAGGGGCGGACAATAAATAATCCCCTTTGTATGCTTAAACCTTGTGCTCACCGGGCGCTAATAAATGAATAATCCTTGCATGCCAACCGTGTACTCACCAGGCCTGGTAAATAAAAATTTCTCCTGCACCTCAACCTTGTATAACCAGGCGCTGATAAATAATAACCTTTTAGCATGCCTCAACCTTGTACCACCAGGCGCTGGATAAATCAATAATCTCCTTGCATCCTCAACCTGTCTCCCGGGGCGC